>MU277226.1:50038-91532 GCA_022160305.1 Artomyces pyxidatus | reverse complement strand
GTCGGAGTCAGCTTCGACTTGACTTCGACTCTACCTCATAGCTACCTTGTCGACCTCCACGGTCGTACTTCTGAATGTCGCTCATCTCGTATAGCAAACCGTCAGGTCGAGGTGCTCGGTGAGTTCGGGAAGCAATCTTTACGACTTGGAAGCCCTGCCGCTCATGCACATCGATTCGACTCCCTAGCGACACAGCACTCCACGATGAGCGCAAGGCATTGTCAGACCTCGACTCCCTCCGCGCGCGCCGGGCCATCCTCGACGCCCAAATCGACCGGACGACCCATGACCTCTTCTCCGCCCGGGCACGTATAAACGCGACATCCCCTGCCTGCTGGCCGCCCTTCGAAGTCCTCGTCTTCGTGTTCGAGCTCCTCGCGGTGGAGCAGCCTGCGGGCCTTTCAGGCTATCCTGGAAATGCACGGCAGGGGATGCTGGGGTGGATTGTGGTCACCCACGTCTGTTCGCGCTGGCGGCAGGTCGCGCTCGAGGCGCCCGCGTTGTGGGCAACGCTCACCCGCGATTTGGGCTCGGAGTGGCTCGACCGGATGGTCGCGCGGTCCCAAAACATGCCTCTCTCCCTGGCGCTACGCCTGCTCCCTGTTCCTCACAAAAAACCATGGATGGACTGGCCAGTGTTCATCATCGATCTTTCCCCCCGCCTCCGGAGTCTGAGTATCTGCGGCGAGCTCCACGCGCTCAGTATCTACCAACTGTTGTCTATGCCAGCGCCGCTGTTGGAAAAGCTGGAGCTCCATTCTAATTCGGAGTGGGATGGTCAAGACCCCTTGTTCGACGGTTGCACACCCCTTTTGCGAGAAGTCTCCATCAGTGGCTGCCTGCAGCCCTGGGCTTTGATTCATACGGAGAGTGTGACTCGGTTGACGGTCTCTTGGGTCGAACACAGATGGTCGACGGCTGGAATACGAATACCTTGCCGATGTGATCAATTCATGGACCTTATGACTAGGTCATACAAGCTCGAACATCTCATTCTAAACAGGCGTGGAGTCTCCTGCAATTGCAAATTCCGCGCCGTTCAGCTTCCAAGTCTGGCCACTCTGACGCTTCGCGGAGCCTGGCACGGTATCGTTTGGACGTTGGACCGGGTCGTCGTTCCTGCATCTGCAAAGGTGCACGTATACGCCTTCTATTTGTCACGGGAGGACAGAGCATGCGCTCAAATCCTTGCTGCGGTGAAGCGCCTCTTGCACTCCAATCCCACCGAAGTCCCATCGTTTCGCACTCTCGCTATAGACTGCGATCGCAACGTGTTGTTGATAACAGCAGATCGGCGCACCTTACCAAACCCCGACCTGCCCTTCAAATTTCTCGAAGACGATCCAGGCCTTCTTCTGCGGTTCACTCAAGAATGCATCCCGATCGTCGGTGACCCTTCGGATGATCCCTTCATAATACTCAAGGGAGTCCGCAACACGCTCGCATTATGGGACCTGCGGGCACTCTCACTGGACTTCAGGAGCAGCAATTCACGAGTGCCTCTGACGGGGCGAGATTGGTCCACGATATTCGAGTCGTGCACGGTCCTTGCGCACCTGCGTGTGTACGGCGTCCGGGCGAGCCGCATCTTCGACGCGCTTGCGGTGCATACCGAAGCCACAGCGGCTACTCAAGATGCCAATATCCCTTTCTTTCCGGGCTTGCGGTCTCTAATGGTTCGCGACATAGATGCAGACGACCTTGGCGAGGAACATTACGGGGATCAGACACCCTGGTATACGCGCTTATCACGCAATCTCAAGTCTCGACTGTCGGTCAACACAAGGCTGGAGCTGTTGGATATCGGGCGCTGTGTATTCTGCGAGAACCAGCTGCAGCTGTTCGAGGACATAGTCGGTGCCGTGGTGTGGGACGGTGAAAGTGGTGGACACGACAAAGACTATGTATTTGCGGAACTGTCAGATGTGTGGTCAGATCGTACAGGCGATAAATTACTACTAGAGTCCGACTCGGCTCTGGAATCTCAAGGTCCAGATGATACGGACTCGGATTCGGAAGATCTTGATGTGGATTCCGGTGTATAGGCAATGACCACTGCTATGTGGAATATGTACTTACTCGTTTAAGCCTGCGAACACGGCTTGGTACATTGAGTGCTTTCTCCATTGAGCATGCTTTACCTGCACGAAGGATGGTAAATTCACCTGCCTAGACAGCATAAATAGACTGCAGACCACCTGGCCTGTAAGCCTCTTAGAATGAAGTAGTTGCTCGGCCAAGAAAACTGGCCCCGGGACAAACTAGGCATTGTCCTTGCGAGCGGCTGCCTTACCACGCATACGCAACCGCAGGCGGCGCGATCAGCAGGTCCCCCCAGCACCCGGGTACGCCCACGGCCCTCGGATGATGGCGCCTCCCGCCTGCTCCGCATACTCATCTCCGAATCTGCTTACCTCATCTGGGTCCTCCGATGCGAACGTGTCATCTCGGAACGACAGCACACGGCCACGACCATCACCACCCGCTGGACGACCGCCATAAATGACCGCCTCCACACTGACCAACTGAACGCGAGCCGTCTCGTCCGCACCAGCACCGCGGTGATTCGTGCCCAACAGACATGGGTGGGTACGCTGGCCAGAGAAAGTCAGCTGCCGGGCGACTGGCCGAAGTCTCATGAGGTTTTAGTGGGTATTAGGGTGCCCAGGATCCCCACTTAACGGGAAATCGGGTGCCCCGGAGTCCCTCACTACGTGCGTCAATGCATTTTTCCTCGACCGGTCCTCCCTCACCGGAGGCCCGCCTTATGCGTACAGTGTCGCCTCCCCGGAGGCGGCCCTGATTCCACTCTATAGCTAGGCTTACCTAGTAGGTAGATGGAAACACACGCTTGTCAAAAAAAAAAAAAGTAGTTGCTGTACGTAATACATCGCGAAGCGGCCTCACAAGCAGACTTCAGCTTGGTAGTCTCCGTGGCTTGACCTTGAGTTCAGAAGATAGTCGTTCTGATATCTCAGCTTGGATCATCTCGTCCGAGCACAGCGATCAGCTCAACGGCCAGAGTACGTTCGATGTTTTACTATGTCAGCGTTGACAAAAGTGGTGAAAGACACTACAGCGAGTCGGAGCTATTCTTTCCCCTGGGTTGAGCGTTCGGCGCCCGGCGCCAGAGCTCGCTAGATCAAAGTTTATATATAACTCCATCCCCGCCTCAAACTTCACTTCAGGTTGCTCTAGACCACTATGTCTCTCATTTCCTATGGAAGACCATCCACTCGAAGTGCTCGGTGAGTGGGCATCATACATGAACTACCACCGAAGGCCTCATGCACATGGGCTCGACCCTTCCCTAGCAATGCGCATCTTGAAGCGGCGATTGACGATGAGCGCAAAGCACTGTCAGAGCTCGACACCCTCCGCGTGCGCCGGGCTATCCTCGACGCCAATTTCGACCGGACGACTAAGGCGCTCTCGTCCGCGCGTGCCCGCAAGAACGCGATGTCCCCTGCCTGCTGGCCGCCTTTCGACGTCCTCGTCCTCGTATTCGAGCTCCTCGCGGCGGAGCGGCCTGCAGGCCTCGCAAGCCATCCCGGCAATGTGGACGGCGACGTGCGGAAGGCGATGTTGGGATGGATCGCAGTGACACATGTCTGCTCGCGCTGGCGGCAGGTCGCGTTGGACGCGCACGCGCTATGGGCGAAGCCAACCTGTGACTTGGGGCCAATGTGGTTGGACCGCATGGTCGCTCGCTCTCGGAACGTGCCCCTCTCCCTGGCGCTGCACCTGCTCCCTGAGCCTCACAATCAACCATTCTTGGATCCGCCGATGTTCATCGCCGATCTTACCTGGCGTCTTCGGAGTCTGAGTATCTACGGGGACCTCGACAGGTTCGATCTGGATGAGTTGCTGTCCCTACCTGCGCCGTCATTAGAAAAGCTGGATCTCCATTCCACCTCGTATTGGGATATGGAGGGCCGCATGCTCGATGGTTACGCACCTAATCTACAGGAGGTCTCCGTCAGCCTCTGCCAACGACCCTGGGTGATAATTCCAGCCGAAACGCTCACCCGCTTGACAGCGTCTTCCTTCCACTTCCTTCCAACACATCTGGGAGGATCACGCAATATGCCAAATGTCATGCCTTCTCAATGTTTGTCACCAAGGCTCCCAAGCTGGAACACCTTACCCTGAATCCTCATCCAATCGCATGCAACTGTCAGTCCAGCGTCGTCGAACTACCGTTTCTGATCACTCTGGCTCTTCGCGCAGACTGGCGCGACGTCGTTTGGATCTTGAGCAGGATCGACATTCCCGTCTCTGCAAGGTTGCACATACACGCCCTTTATTCTGCACAGGAGGACGCTTGCTCTCAAGTACTCATCGCGTTGGCGCGCTTTTTCCTTAACTACGCCTCCGAAGCCTCATCGTTCAACACTCTTGCCATAGAGTGCGACACTCGTGGGTTGCTAATCGCCGGGGACAGGCACACGGCACCATCCTCACACCGGTCGTTCGCGCTTCTTAACGACGTCGAGCCAACTTTTCTGTTGCGTTTCACCCAGAACACTGGTCCCGTTGTGCCAGTCGAAGGTGGCCCTTCGGGCCCTCTCTATACACTACTCCGAAGCGTCTGTGACACGATTGCGTTATGGGATCTACGCGCACTCTCGCTAGACTTCAGGGGTAGCACGCCACGCGGGCTTTTGACTGGGCACCAATGGTCGGTGGTATTCGAGTCGTGCGCGGCCGTGGAGCATCTTCGAGCATACGGCATCCGGGCGAGTCGCATCTTCGACATGCTTGGAGCTCACGCGAGCGAACCCGAAGCCAACACCAGGCAGAAGGATGGCACGACAGTGACTGCCCAAGCCTCTAAACCCCTCTTCTTCCCGGCCTTGCGGTCCCTTACGATTCGCGACATTGAGGCGGACGAACATCGCGAGGAGCAGATACCTTGGCATACGCGTTTGTTGCGCAACCTCGAGTATCGACAGTCGGTCAACGCAAGGCTCGAGCTGCTGGATATTGGACGCTGCGTATTCGACGAACACCAGCTGCGGCTTTTCCAGGACGTCGTTGACGAGGTGGTGTGGGACGACGATGTTTGTGGACAGGATGGAGACTACGAAGATGATGACATATCTGACGTCTGGTCCAATTGTGCAGGCGATTGTTCAGAAGAGGATCACTCCCACCCGGATTCTGAATATTCGGATGATTCAGACTCGGATTCGGAAGACTCGGATATCGATGGGGAGTCCCAGGCGATGGTGCATGCGACACCTCTCCGACATATTTGACTTTATAATCTTCTACCAATAACACTCAGACAGGTTTGACCTCGCAAACCTCCGGCCTTCCTCTCCCCCACGTCCCTGCTTGCTCGTTCTGTACTGCACCCACGTTGTGACATAACGGTTAATAAACGCCATACGTTTTCAGGAGAGTCGCCCAGGCGCCGACTCGCGCGGTGTTATCCGGAATCCAGAATCCAGAATCTCCGCCGACTGAGACACGGGATACTTGTTTTCCATCACAATGACCAAAACCCGTCGGCACAAGTCACGTCCCCTCGCGCTACTTTCCGGCAGTGAGTTCGTCACCCTCACCCTGCAGACGACGGGAGACAGCAAGAAACGTATTGGGTATGACTGCGACCCAAGCACGCTATTGGCACGGACGTTCTCAGGAAGAGGGCCCCTGAATGGCATAGCCGTCCCACCCATGAGTCTTAAGTCATTGCGGACATCTCGTGGAAGAGCCGGATAGCGACCCTGTGCAATGCTACGATTTCGGGACAGCCAGGGCTGCGAGCGCATTGCGCCCTGTAACAAGGAAGCTGCCTGTATGGCATGAAGAGACGCAGCCCCGTCGCATCTTTTGCCGCGCAGCGGGAGATGCCCGGGGACTCTGGGACTAACCAGAAAGGTGGTCAACCTCCATTATGGTCAGCGTGATGCCAGTCCGAAGATTAGTAAAGTTCGACGCCCGTCTGAACCTTTCACCGAACAGCATCGAGTTACGAGGTCTTGATTCCCGGCAATAATACATTACCTTTACTGGTAAAGAAACAACTTCGCCGACACAGATTTCCACCCGATCACCGTCTTGAGCATGCCAATCCGTCGGGTCACCGTAGTCGTCGTCATTGCTGGGGGTTGCCTAGTAATATGAAGGTGGTTGTGTCTCGGTTGTGTCCGCGGGGTAACGGGAGGCGCGTTGGTTGTAGTCCAACCCGTTGAGGCCATGATCTTAGATATGTAGATGGTCCAGTTCATGAGGCAAACCGCCTGCCTTTCTATACTTATATGTCGGACTCCGCCCGGCAAAGGATAGAATAGTGGGCAATTGAGAGAGTCCATCCATTCCCGAGGGTGAGCGTCTTCGCGTGTCAATTTCCCCAAGTAGGCAAGCGAGAGACAGCACCGGCTTCGCTAGCAAACCAATTGGTATTTAATATGAATATCGGCTCTTGCATAAAGAGGAACTCTCCCTGTACCTACAGCCACGATGGTGTGGCATCGTTCATTGAATTGAAGTAGATAGGGAGTACCTCGAGACAGGGCGTTTCCAATTCTTCAGGACACCTGCATCTCGTCATCACAAGGAAAAACGTCAGATACACGGTAAGAACGAGCTTGCATGGAGAGACAACTCCCGCGGGGAACGCGCAAGCGCTTTGGGGATACACGGACTTGCGCCAATTGAGTTCGTGTCTTCAGTCAGTAGTTGGTCTTACCTCCCTTGCAAGCGAAGTATACTTGGAGCGTACTCACCCGAAAGAGCATTCAAGCGACGGGGTAGTGTTCAGCTATAGCGACGGGGTAGTGTTCAGCTATAGCAACCATCGACTGAGAGTAGAAGACAGCGTCAAGAGCTACAACATAACAACTATGGTGTTGCAATATATTCCGTAGGTATGCCGCTTTGAAGGCATTGACGACGTTCACATCAAGATGCAACACATCAAAAATGGCCTGTCTAATTCACTTTAATTATTCAACTTCCGAACGGCATAGCATACAAGTGGCAAGTGGCAAGCGACAAGGCGCCGCACAACCATCATCACGAAGGCACTTAGAGGAGATTCTTGATACCCTTCTCGCGGTGCGCAGCGGCGAGGTCATCGGAGCCACCGATGTGCTGTTGCTCTGAGGCAAGATGCGCGTTAGCGAATATCAATGTCGACGTGATCAATATATACGCACTAATGAACACATTGGGGACAGTCCTCTGGCCAGTCAGATCAGCGAGATATGCTTGGATGTCACTGCCCTCGTCGATTTCGTCAAGCCTGGGAAAGGTGTCAATATCGGTGAGCAAAGATCCCGAGGTAAGCTCTTACTCGAAGATCTTGACCTGAGCATTGGGCAACTCGGACGCGATGAGCGCTTTGGCACGCTTGCAATAGGGGCAGTACGACTTTGAGAAGATGGTGACGCTGTTTTCAGCGATAGCTGACTAGAATCACCAAAACGCGTCCCGATCAGCCAGAATGCTCATCGCAAGGATTGCGTCGGAGCGCACTCACGTCGACAAGCTGCTTGACAGACATTTGTTTGAGTTGATGTGCGGAAGGGGTGGACGAGGAGGGTGCTGCTGTGGAATACAGGATGGCGGAGAGGGGTGCGAATGCTGCTGATCTCCTTGCTGAGAGTACGCTCTTATATGCAAAGCGGGGGAACATCTGCCGGGCGCACGCCATCGCAGGAGATGACGATATCCAGCTGTTCCGGTGCGGCGCCTGACAAAGTATCCACGTGATCTCGTCCCCGAGCCACGTGAGCGTGCCTTTTGCCTGCGGGCCAAAAGAGTGCCGTGCCCGACGCGCCTTTTGCTCTGCTCTCACCATGTCCGTCGCAAGATATGTGGCCCGCGTGATGGAGCGCATCGCCCCTCTCAGCCTTGCTGAGAAATGGGATAACGTGCGACTCCCACTTCTCGCCGCTGTGTATATATCGCTGACAATCATCTTGTGCACAGGTCGGATTGCTGTTAGGTCGCAACGGATCTTATTAGATCTCATATGTGCGTCTGCTGAAGAATACACCGCAGAGTCTCCCCATCAGCCGCAGCGCAGCGCGCATAACATCTTGCTTACCATCGAGTGAGTCGCCACCGCCCTGCACGTAGTTTGTCCCCGCCGACCGCGTGTGCCCGAAGTCTGACCACGAAGGTCGTAAACGAGGCCCTCGCGCTCCCTGCGTCTGTCATCATCGCGTACCACCCGACGATATTCAAGCCCCTCCCGTCACTTACGCTGTCCAACCCGCTCCAGGCATCCCTGCTCCGCTGTGCCGCAGCCGGAGTGTCTGTGTACTGCCCTCACACATCCCTTGACTCGGTTTATGGCGGGATCGATGATTGGCTCGCGCAGGGGCTGGGCGCAGGCAAGGTCAATTTGATTGGTGCGGAGGCGGAGGGGGGCCTGGGAGGTCTGGGTCGCGTGGTCAAGTTGGACGAGAAGGTCACCATGGCGAGCCTGCAGGAAAGGATCAAGCAGTACCTGGGTCTTAGCTATCGTGAGTCTACCTATTCAGTCTCTATACATGGTCGGTATGTGCCCTGACTTGTAATGCAGTGCAAATAGCTCTGAACACCGAGGAGCCGACCCGTGAAGTGCAGTCTGTGGCAATATGCGCCGGTTCTGGGGGATCCGTCCTTGATGGCGTGGACGCAGATGTCTACTTCACGGGCGAGATGTCGCATGTAAGTCACGCCCACCCTTATACCCGTTCAAGATGGCAATGACAATGTATCCGCAGCATGAAGTGTTGGCTACAATCGCAGCAGGGAAGAATGTCATTCTTTGTGAGTGTCATGGATTGCCCTTCTCGCTGTGGACGCTGAGATGTTTGAAGGCGGTCACACGAATACCGAGAGAGGCTATTTGCCGATACTTGCTTCAAAACTGCGGAATGAGTTCGCGAGCGCGGAAGTAGGAGACTGTTCTCTTGCGGAACAGTTGACGGTAATTGTCAGCACAGCAGACCGCCATCCTCTTGACATTGTTTAATCTAACGCCTTGCCCACAAACCTTGTTCCGCTTGCTAAAATGAATCACTACGGAGGTCATATGATGTATTTTATTCGCGGGCTCAACTACACAGCTTACGCTTTTATCGGTCGACCTCACTGAGGACCCGGTCAGTGAACCTCATACACATGAAAAGGACCAGATACGCACCCGAATACAAGATCCATGGTGCCGATGATGGCGACGACATCTGCGATGAAATGCTATGAAAGTCATGCGTCAATGCTAGGACGCCGGTGCACCGCAGTGACGTGCTCACATCTGCAATTGAGTCGTTCAGCCAAAAGCAGATATTAGTACGGACGGAATGTGCTCACTTCTCATCATAAAGTCGGCGCCGGCCAAATGAGCAAATCCGGGAGCGCGGATACTGCAACGGTACGGGCGGTTGGTGCCGTCCCTATTGATATCTCGATCAAAACACAGGCCACGGGGTAAACCTAAGAGAAGACGTACGAGACCAAGTAGACACCCATCTCTCCTTTGGGCGCCTCGATGGCTGAGTAAGTTTCACCGGGTGGGACCGAATAGCCTTCACTGAAGAGCTGTACACAAATGTTAGTAATGCCTCGTGCGCTGCAAGACAAGAATGCGTGAATCACGGACTTTGAAGTGATGGATGAGCGACTCCATGCTTTCCTTCATCGATGCGCGTGGTGGCGGCACGAGCTTGTGGTCATCGACCTTTACGGGGCCCGTAGGCATCTTGTTCAAGCACTGACAAAGCCACCAGGTAAGAAAGATCACAGAGTGCGTGTGAACCAACTTGCCTGACTGATGATGCGCAATGACTCGCGGAATTCTTGGACACGGCAGAGGTATCGGTCATAGCAATCTCCATTCTTACCTACGGGCACGTCGAATTCAACCTGGGGATGGCCAGCGTATGTTCAGCCATCAGAATCACATTAGAATCAGTGAGCTAACACTCACCTCATCGTACTTGTCGTACGGGGCTACCTTCCGCAAATCCCACTTGATACCACTGCCTCGAAGCATGACGCCCGAGAAACTGTAATCCAACGCTTGCTGCGCAGTGACCTTCCCAATGCCGATGGTGCGCTGCTTCCAGATGCGATTGCCGGTGACAACCTGTTCAATCTCGTCCACGCGTGAGCTGAACTGCGTGGCCCATTGGAAGATGTCGTTAAGAAGCCCATGCGGTAGATCAAACGCGACCCCGCCTGGCCGGACGTATGCAGCGTGCAGTCGAGCCCCGGAGACCCGCTCGTAGAACTCCATCAGCTTCTCACGTTCCTCGAAGCCCCATAGGAAAGGGGTGAGAGCACCGACATCCATGGCATGCGTGAGCACGGCCATCAAGTCTAGTGAAAAAGGGTCAGACCTCGCCCGGGGTGCGCGGACACGGGAATCACGAAGGCTGTTTGAAACTCACGGTTGAGAACGCGGGTCAACTCCCCGAAGAGGGTTCGAATCCATTTGGCACGCTCTGGAACCTCGATGTTGAGCAGCTTCTCGACCGCGAGGGAGTAGCAGAGCTCGTTTGTCACTGTGATGCTGTGAGCAGTATGCTTAGAGTAGTCTCAACATTCAACACGCACTCATAGACACGTAATCCAGGCGATCGAAATAGGGCAACGCCTGTGTGTAAGTCTTGTACTCAATCAACTTCTCTGTCCCTCGGTGCAAAAGGCCGACGTGCTGTAAGATCCCTGAGCTCAGAACAGGAGTGTGAGTTGGGGATATGCTTACGGGATCGGCGCGTAAAATCTCTTCGCCATTGAGTTCAAGGATCAACCGAAGTACACCATGGGCTGCAGGATGCTGGGGACTGGGAACATGGCCTGTCAGAAACTACGGATAGTTGCAAATTCGAGATGGTATTCACCCGAAGTTGACTACAAACGAACACATCAGACCGCATAGTTCCAGTCAAGCCTGAGTGCACATACCCGTAAAATGCCTCATCTGTGACTCCTTTCTTGAGCCAGTCTCCGCAAGAATATCGTGCGCAGGCATGCCCTGCAAGTCCTCCACGACATGGGTGTCAAAGACATGTCTCCCGGGTCCTCGCATCGAAGCACCGGTGTCGTGTTTCGTGGTTTGTGCATTGAGGGTCGACGTAGAAGATACAAAGCGACGGGGCGCGAGTGATGGCGCGCGCGCCAGGTGGCGGCGAAGGAGGGTCGACGCCATCGTGGACGACGACGAGTTGGTTGGCGAGAGACTCTAGATGGTGCGCGCCCGACGCCGGCAAGGACGAGCTGGCGACGACCGGCCAATCGGAGTGTCGTAATTTGCTTCCCACGCGTCTTACCCCTACAACTCCCCCTCACGGTCTCTGGGGACGTGTATGCTCTCCTCTTCATTCCTCTGACGATGTTCCCTCTCGATGGATGGGTGTATGCGCTAATTTTGAGCCTGCACGTCGTGGTCATCGCTGCTGCAGATGAAAAACCGTGCACGGCGCACGACGGAGATAGATTCTACGACCTTACGCCCCTCCAGTCCAGGTATGTGTTCTTTCCGTGGCTGCAGGAAGGGCCATCCTCGGGTCAAGCACCGCATGTTGTGGTCCATTCAGCTCACCCTTGTTAGGAAAACAGTCAAGATTACAAATTTGCATCTCCAGATGGGCAGGAGTTTGTGATCAACGTCTGCAAGAGCGTTTCCTATGATACTTGGAACGTCGGTGTCGAGCACCCAGAAAACATAGCCGGAGTCACACGCAAGGAGAGAGGAGACTTCTCCATTGGGTCAGTGTTCTTCAAGCCCGCCTGACTTCCGAGATTTCATGCAAAGAATAGGGAAGTCAACACCACGCTGCTCATCCGGGATAAACATCCTCTCCTCGTCCTTACGGAAGGCTCCATATGTCCCCACGCTGAGCGGATGCATGCCATGACCGCGGTTCGATTTATCTGTGATACATCGGTCTTCGGCTCTGGTGGGCCTCTAACTATAGCCCGAGAAGACTGTCTCTAACATGCTGTGGATGAATAGGGTCACCCAGGCTCGTTGCACAACTCCCACCCGACGACGCCTCGGCATGTGCCTTTTTCTTGGAGTGGAGGACCCATGTAAGCCTTTCGGTCCGATATTAGCACACAATTCACAGATCCTGAAACTTTCACAGTACGCCTGCCCTTCTGGAGAAGCGACAGGCTTCTGGGGAGGGTTGGTGGTGGCGCTCTCCATCATGTACGTCTTTCATATTACGCCGCCCTATCTCTAGTTTCACCACTACCCATCACAGCGCCATCATTGGTCTCATGCTTTACGTGGTCGGCGGAACCCTCTACAACCGCTATGTTCTTCAGCTGCGAGGCTTCGACCAGCTGCCGCGCATTTCAATATTCTCATTTACCGACACTCTGGACTACCTGCAAGGCTTCTGTGATCGCTTCAGTGGGTCTCGCGCCCACTCTCGGCACGACACCTCCCGTTCCTGGTCAGGGCGAGGTGGCATGGCGCCGCGCGACTTTGAGCGCCTCCCCGTCCTCCCCGAAGAAGAGGAGGCGATGGTCGGCGGTGGAGATGAGAACGGGTACTCCTCGCACGAAGAGGAGGGCGTAGGCGCCAGCGGACGTCCCGTGAGCGCCGAGCAGCCCCAGGCAAAGGCGGGGGACACGCCCGGCACGATCCGGCTGTAACTGTACAGTGTCTTCGACGTCTCTACTTCTGTGTTTAAATGGCTAATTTGTACCGCAGACCTGCGAGAATACAGCGTGCTTCCGGGCGATTCTCAGGTGTTATATGGTGTTACATAAAGGCCCATGAGCTGGTGCTTCCGCTTGTCTCGCTCCTGCTCCTTCCAGCACTCGCGCGGCGCGCCTTACCACAACCGCGGGTAAGCCTGTACAATCTGTCCCAACGTTACGAGATCCCGACCATGCACACGCTGGCCTCCTTGCTTCGATTATCGAATGCCCTTGATTCGAGCAGGTGACCCTCTTTTCCCCGGCGAATTATGCGACTGTCGCGGTCGGCCACGAGTCAGTCACGCTACCCGGTGCGCTCTCGAGTCTGGCCTCGACGAAGCGCCGCCCGGACGAAGCGAAATGCGCGACTAAACGTTTGAATGGGACATGCTGCAGCCATCTGTATGTGAGGACTGGGTCCTCGAACATGTGAGCAATTGCATTTATCGGATCCTTCATCCTTCTCGTCACATCCCTGCCCCTGCAAGATTCCTGGCTCTGTCAATCTCGCTTTGCCGAGGCTTGCAATATCAAACAGAGGCAAGGTTGAGGCTAAAGCGGTGGCCTTCTTGCCGTTTGACAGCATCGTGCATACTTTCACCAGGAGGCTCTAGATCTCTCGCAACTACGAATGCTTGTGAAACTTGATGATCAGGCGACCTTGTTTCACTGCCGAGCAGCTTACTAAATGTCGAAGCGACGATCGAATCTTGGCGTGCCGTCGTCGAGCACTGAACAATGGTTGCGACGATATCCAATGATGATCTCCAAACAGAAATGCCATAATCAAAAGTACTATTCAACCAATACTTTTGTCCGTGATATGCAGATGAGAGGCGAACGATCAAAGTCCTAGAAAGACACACTATGAGGATCCTATGTATAAACGAGCGTGGTAACCTGAGATAGGTCGAGGAGAAGGGGGAATGTCCAGCTGTCTGTGCTCAACGTATGTCGGAAGTGAGAAAAATTGTCGCTCTGACTCGAACTACCGAATAACGAAACGCATGTCCGATACCGATACCATTTTAGAGAGCAAATGCAGCAGCGCCGGCGACGGCCCCAAGGACCATCGCACCAACGGAACCTACGCTAACAAGGTTGGGGGCCAGTCCCTGGGCGGCATTGAAGGAGCTAGGGGACGTGGAAGGCGCAGAGGACGACGAAGAGGGGGTGGACCCCGACGCGCTCGACGAAGTCCCGGGGGCCACTGTCACGCCGAACGCGCTCGAAGAGGTCGAGGATGCAGTCGTCAAAGGCGCGGTGCTGCTGGAATGTCAGTGGGAACCCTTATGAAATGCATGGGAACAGGCGCCTACTGGGTAGATCCGCTCGCTGAACTACTGCTCGCAGTGCTCGAAGCCTGTGTGGAGGTCGAGATCGGGTTGGCCGCGATGGCAAAGTCACCACTGGTTGCAAAGACGTTGGAGATGTTGCTAAAGAGAGATACACATGTGTGTCAGCACCTGACCACGTTGCTGAGCAACTTGTTCGACATGCCTGATGTCAACGGCCTGGAGAGTGTACCCATCGCTATAGGCAAATGAGAATTTCGCTGTGCAGAGGCAATGCGTGCGATAGTTACCCAACAGGGACTGATGGCAGAGTGATGGAAATGCTGCCAGCAGTATCCTGGATGTTGTTTGCAATTGCGAACGAGTTATGGAACAAGACGTTGATCAGCTCGACGCTGAACGTCTGAGGGTCGCCGCTTTCTTGAGTCCAGGAGATCGTTGCGGGTCCACCAGAAGTGAGATTGGTGGGTACGTTAAAAGTCAAGGCCGAGACGAAAGGCAGGAGGGCAACAAGGACGCTACAAGGCTCGTCAGCACTCGAAATTTTGCCCGCCAGGCTCGTATTCATTACCTGAGTTTGGCGAACATCTTGAAAAATGCAAAGGCTTGCGAGCGGCGTGAGGGTATCTGGGTACGGAGAGACGTGAGAGAGCGGAAGAGGGCTGGTCGCGAATATGCACGCTCGCGCTCTTATAGTCGCTTCCAGGCTTTCTCACGTGCTCCGCCCGATGACTTCTGTCATACGATAATTTTAGAGCCGATCTCGTTCCGTCCGCACCAAAAACACGTCTTTCTAGGTCATTCCCTCACGTTCTGACATGGGTCATGTAATAAGGTCCTCACGGTGAGTGGGTAAAGCGTAGCGTACAGAGATGCAGCCTATAGTTACCGACGGATGCAAAATAGAGCTAAAGATATATTACGCCTATTCAGCGCTTTGCGCAGCGTATATCGGGTCCCGAAGCCGTCGAGACGGACACGAGAGTGTTTCATGGCCCCCCAGGCCGCTTAATAGATCTGTGAACGGCGTCAATAGTCCGAGCGCGCGCTGAACACGGTGAACACTCGCCTCATCGAAGGGCCGTGTGTCGTTAAAACAGCTCTCCCAGACTTCATTCACTGCACGCTCTGCAGACGCCTCGTCTGGACACGAAGGGTTTGCCATCACTGACATTACAGCACGTCGGCGAACGCATGCCTAGATCGAAAACAAAGTTTCAGCCGGGGTGCAGTACAATAGGCCAGAATCAGCAGACCTGGTGCTGTTTTGAGAACGATATTTTGCCTCGTTGCATCTCCCTCATCCACGAGCAATCACCACTGAGGCTGTTGGCGCGGATCTTCAAATGTATAAGCCACCATCCGAGCGAGAGTACGTCGTCACACACCTCGCTGCAGGCGTGATGCCTCAGGTTCGTCCAGTCAACCTTGAATTTGACGTGGTCATACATGTGCACCAGCTCATGGACCATCGTATGCTCCATGTGCTTCTTGTTCAAGAAGTTTCCTTGACAGAGAACCACGGCGCCCATCTCAGGATAGAACCCGCCAGAGCGCGTCAAGTCGCAGGGAACGCAGGGCAAATGCTCAGGCTTGACGTTGGCTCCCTGGAGCTGGAGGTGCTTCATCATGAAGACAACAGAGGGGCCTGACGCGGAGACCCGAGCATAAGGATGAAATGAACGAACAACGACAGCGACAACGCACGGATACTGACTGTAATTCAAGAGCTCCTTCTTCCACTTCTCGCAATTTCGTCGGCCAATCTCATGAACGCGTTCGTCCGAAGGAATTCCATATCCCGTGAGCAGAGAGAACTCTCTGCGCCATCTTCGAAAGAGTTTGTTGTCGGAAGATGGGGTAGACGTGGTGGACGGCGTGCTCGCGTCTGCAGCACTCATCTCGTCCGTCGACAGCCCAGCAGCCAATTCCAAATCGAGCACACCACGTATGCTGACTCAGCTCGCTTAATGCCGGACATCCTCGAGGCTCGCAATGGCACCGGCGTCTGAAATTAACCCTTGCTTCCGTCCTGCCCGTTTCGATGATCGTCATGAATTTTCCATATACCCTCAGACAACAATTCGTTCAGTACTTCCCATGGTATTTCACTCCTTCAAACTCCTGGAAAGCACGCTTGATGGAAATTATTTGCAAAACACAGATAGACTTGTTATCTACTCCACCGGGGACTGGAGACCAAGCTGAAGATAGGTCATGCAGACGACCAGCCCACCTTGACAACCGCGATCGGTCCCTCGCGGACGAAAGTCGTTGCATATCTAGGGAATTCGAATAAACTGTGAATAATCCAAATCTGCTCGACTTGCATCCCGCGGCCGGCGTTCCACGGTCACTCGATATCTCGCTTTGATCTCTCCCCGACATCTCGATGGCGATCTGGAGGAACCAAGCCTCTCACTTGGACCTGGCTTCGAGACGGGTCGTGTTTCTCTGTGCACGAAGGCGCGTCTAACTTCCGAGGTGCGCGGATACCGTCGCCTATGTAGACTTCACGGCAGACCTCTACACAGACGATAAGTGGTCGCCCAGCACTTCATCAGAGCGGCGCGCCACGATGTCGAGATAGCATCAAGAACGTGCTTCGCAGCGAACGACGTTCTCAACACGGGCGGCGGAGGGCAAAGTTGGCCGGCTCCCAAGAGATCGGCATCAAGGTCCCATCTGCACATCCCGCTAGTCGCGATGGATGACGAGATGCCACCTCCCGACGATGAGTTGCCGTTTCCATTCACAGCAACTGTCCAAAGCTGCTATCTGCAGATCTGCAGAACCTAACCCATCGTTGCGTCCCGGTTCCCAAGCTGTCCTTCGAATTTCCCTCCGTGGCCTATTCGTTCACCACCGGTGCTATTTGTATCAACCCTGACTCCTGCCTGGGTGCATAATGCATCACGAGTGATGCTAGCGCTCATGGGAATATCACGACTGGAACCTGGACGGCATATTCTCATGCAAGATTTCCATCCCCGACATGCTGATCACCGGCGCGTCCTTCACGCTTCCAGCCATAAGTCAGACACCCTCGGACATCCGAAGCTCGCTGACGCATGCCGACGCCGACACGGAATTACAGTAAGAATATAATACGTATTTTTCGCGTCAAAGGAGATTTCCATCCCCGACAGACGACGTCGGACGGGCCAAGTGAGATCGGCAAGTCAGATGCACCTCGGACGTCCGAAGCGCGAGCCAAAGGCACGGCGGGCACGGCGGGCGGGGCTTGCTATCTAATCCATCTTCATCGCCGGCGAATATGTTGACGAATGATCTCAGTGCAACGGCTGCCTGCGCGGCACGCAGGCTCGACGAGCGGAAGGCCATCGGCATCGGCATGCGGGAGCCGCCACGAGTTCGGTGGTCCCTGATGATGCCAACACCGCACTCGGATTTGACTCGCGCCCGTCCTGAACATCACTTGGCGGCGCCCGGCGGTGCCAATCTCGATCATAACTTGCGCAAGGCCTGGATGAAACTGTCCTGCTTGTTTGTCCAACTGAGTGCAATGTGCGACGTGAGCGGACGACGTCGTGGGGCTGGATGCCGCCGGAAAAGCGGTTACAAGCGTGCCAGAACGCTATCTGCCTTCGGCACAGGGCAACGCGGTCTGCTACGGTGAACAGGTGGAGTTGCACAACAAGCGCGTCGTGCCGGCGCCGTGAGCCGAACGTGCACCCGTGTCTTCGATATCCGTTTGAGACAACGCGTTTCCATTATATCATGCTTTTTTGTGGGGCAATGGGCGAGCCGGTGTCAATCAGTCAGACAGCTTAAAGCTTCCGCCCAACCGCCATGGCGGCGGGATGGGTCAGCGTCGACCTTTCCCAATGGGACGGAATCGGAATCATGTCATGCAATCCGCGTTATCCATAAAGCGCTCATACATACACCTTAGTTGTTGTTGGAGTAAATTGGCTGGAGTCTGAGATGGAACCCTCGAAGTCCACGGAGATGTTCTTGCAAGTCTTGGCCTACTATAGTTTAGCGGGATTTGTCCAAATTGGTTTTCTCTTTTGCTGAAACGGAAACGCGTCGTCAGAGCGCCCAGGCAGGAGGGTTACACTCGATGAGACTTGCCTGGAACGCTTTGAGACCTTCCTGCATCATGACGCGAGCCGTAAGAGGCTCGTCCTGAGCAAAGAAGACACACGCGACGAACCTTGATGTTGCTTCCGTTATACGCGCGCTTGCTCTCAGGACTCCAGGCATGCGCGAGCGTAGCCGTTTCGACACTACCATGCTGGGCCGCGATAACGAGCCCTCGTTTGGTGCTTTGCACGGAATCAGGCGAGTTCTGCACGAGCTGCCTAGCCCACTCAAGGGCCGTCGAGAGCAGCTTCTCCCGCGATACTACAAGGTTCACACTGAATCAAGGTTGAGCACACACATACAGAGTTCATGATCCAGCCGCAACTCAATGAGAAACGAGTACTCACAACCCGAATCGCTGTTGTGCCTCCGCCGCGCCGACCGTTCGCCCAAGGAGAAGCATCTCAGCAGCCAGCTGGGGCTTCTCTCAGCCGCACGACGCATCGCGAGGCGAGTCAGTGACGTACCTGGTGCCCTGCGGCTGCCCTGATCCTAGGAATAACTACGGGAATCCCTGTCATTCGACGCCCTAATGCCACGGTCGATGTCATCGCGGATGCACGCACCTCCCTGTGCCGCGATAACTCCCCGCTTGACTTCTGGAAGCGCGAAGACGGCGTCGTCGCTGGCAATCACAAGATCACAGTTGAGCACCATCTCCACGCCCCCGCCGAACGCGCCGCCGTTCACCGCAGCGATGATCGGCTTCGGCGAGGCGCGCCGGGAGAGCGAGCCGAAGCCGTAGACGGAAGAGGCGATGCGTTCTTGCTCGCTCGTGTCGCCGCTCTGCTGTCTGGCATTCCATCTGCATGTGAAGGGGGGTAGACATCACGGATGGATGATGGATGCGTGGGTTCATGTGAGCAGCGCTGTCAGATGTGAGATGTGGTGCAGGACTGACGCTTTGAGGTCCGCGCCCGCACAGAAGATGCGTCCTTCGCCGGTGACAATAACCACCCTTATCAAATGATGTCGATGATGGACGGATGGGCGTGGACGAGGCCCGAGTTGCTCACGTACCAGAGGCTAGGTTCTTCGTCGAACCATTGCATGACGGCTTGGACGTCTGCCTCCATGCGCTGCGAGACGGCATTCAGGGCGTGGGGCCTGTTGAAAGTGAGGAGAAGGACGTGGGGCTCTGGGAAGGATATTTTGACCTCTCCAGAGAGAGATGGGGCTGGAGAGAGGAAGGAATGGGCGTGTGCCATGTCTGTGCTGAGGGGAGAAGACAGAGCGACGAACGCGGGGTAAGGCGGGGGTAGCCGATCGGCAGCAGAGTTGCCGAAGAGCCGACGTGGAGAAGGGGATGCAGTCCGGATACGGAAAGAAAGGGACAGCGGGCAGGTCTTCGCTTCGCGCATCGTCATAACTCGGGAGTTACTCAGCGCGTCAACTCTTCTTGGCCGAGTATGCTGTAAACATTCCGTGAGCACGCGCACACGTACTCGACAGGAGCGGACACCCTCCAAGTCAACTTGAAGTTCGAAATCGCCAACACATGCGCACGGCAGCACCGGGCCACCGTTCCCATCTCTCTCCACATCTTGGCGAACACGCGCCAGACCAACGCGACCGACCGCGGGAGGGACAAGGCCGCCGACGCGGGACCGTACCTCACTCGATCGGATATCGGTTGCCGTCCTGTTGTCGAATCAGCAATCACTCAACCCCTGGCGGAGGACGAACTCGGTGCGATCACGATGATGGTTGCAGTGCGGAGCAAGACAAGATGATGATACACTGGGCAGCATGAATATACAGCACAAAGATGATGGATATCCTTCCTACAGAGCTCGCCTCCCCCATGCATTAAGAGCCCTCCAACTAACCTCCTACTCCGAGGCGTGCAATAATAAGCTCGACGCGGTCGTAACGCGTGCTGATGATAGTGGTGGTACAGAAAACAAAGCAGTGATGGATGAAACGCGACAACAAATGCGCAAGACTGAGGAACAGGTGAGCGGTGCACGAAGGACGAGGAGGATGGGTGTGCGTACAGATCGAAGTGTGAAGAGTCAACTAGTGGCGACGGAACGGGCAGTTGGGGGAGTGGCTCCCGCGCCACCCGCAGTGGCAGCACTGGGGTGCGCTGTAGTCGACGCAGGCGTCCTGGTCGCCGGCAGTCGAGCGACTGGGGACGGGGACGGCGGGGTGTGGGTGGGTATGATGGCGCGGGGACGCGGTGCCGGAGGAGGCGGAAGGCGCGGAAGAGGTGTTGGAGGTGGAGTGCATTGCGAGGATGAGTGGGATGAGTTATTTGGTTGAGAGGATGAGATGTTCCGAGTGCGGAAGACGGGATGGAGCTGGGGGAGAGAGAGCAACGGGAGTGGACTATTTATGCAGTGAGGCCGGGTGAGTTGCCGTTGTGAATGTGGCCGGGATTTGGAGAAGAATTGGGCGGGCGGGGGATTTGAGACCTGGGAGCTTCGCAAGACCGCGTCTGTGGCCGCGATCATCTCGATTACCCACTGCGGACGAGGTTCGGAATCAAGGGACGAGGGCAAACAAAAAAAAGGCGGGCTGATTTACAATGAACTGATTAGGCCGATTAGGGACATTACATCTGATTATGGCGATATGCCCACTGCCAGCTTGGTGCATTGACTTGTTCGGGACGAATCCACACACAAAAGAACAATGCAGCGCGCGCACAAAGCAAGCGAGCCCCGATGGGGATCACAGCGCCGTCCAGCCGGGCCCCCGCATATTCAGGCGGAGATCCGAACAGCCGGGCCAGGATACGGTCACAGGAACGCGTCCTTCGCAACACGCCAACGCCATGAGCTTGCGTATCGATGGATCATGCCACGACCATTGTCAACCCGTCCTCTCTATACATCTTCCTCGCTTCCACACGCTCCACATCCTCCACCTGATCCTTCTCCCTTTCATCTTCCAGTCGCTGCAATGTCCCTTCCAATAGCTTCCCCGGCTTTGTCGCCCCCAGCGCCTTTATCCTCTGACTCATCCATTCGGCGTCCGGATTGCCAGCAAAATGTCTCGTATTTTTAGCTTCTCCGTCCAGACCGACAGTCTCAGCGCGCCGGCGCCACTCCAATTTTCATTCCGAGTTGTTCTCACACACTTCCCTGTCATTGTGATGCCTTGCTACATGCATCCAATACACATCTTTCTCGCCTTCAATGCGATAGTGTCACCGTGAGGGTTCTAGCCGTCCTGAAAGGTCGCAGGAATTTGCGCGGGCGTAAAGGCCCAAGGGGGTACGCGTTGTTCCTTTTTGATGCCAAGTTCTATACCTTGTCACTTGTCGGACCACCGCCAGCACAGCGCCGCCGGACGTAGCGCCCAGGACAAAGCCAGAGCCACGGGCGAAGAGCAGTCCGCGAGGCTCCCTGGGACGCGAAGACAACGCCGCGACCGAGCGACGCGTGGAGATCGGGCAAGTATCGCGTTGTTTGGCAGCCTGGAACTGGCCAACGAGGTGATACACGGCGATCTCTGGGCTCGATCGCCCTCCGAGGATCCGTCACGTCCCGTGCATATTCCTGTGCGCGGCGCACACTGCGCACTTCACGTCCCGGGGTCAGAGACGCGCGCGCGCGCAGCCGCTTGCACAGCGAGCACGCCCCCGCGTCCTTCTGTGCAGAACTTCGCGCGTCCACGCGCCCTCATCCGACCCGTCGCCTAGCGCCTGCTACGCGGTAAATGCAATTAAACAATTCATCGCATCTCAGATCCCAGCACTGCATGGCGAGCAGGAATTCGAATCGGGCGAGGGACGAGTAACTGAGATGCCAATTGGAAGATGCCGTACTGGTCGGAAGGTCGAACACCTGCACTTGTGAAGGGATCAGAGCCTGTCAGCTTTGATGATCCCACCTATCTCCTGACCGGCCTGACCAGGTGTTCGCGCCTCCTGATCTTCCTCTTGTCAGCGTTGCTTTCGAGGGTTCGGACTGGCCCCACCACTGACTAAAGATTAGGCACACGAGGGGACGATGGGGCGCCGCCTCGGAGGACGGACGCGCCTTGCACCGCTTACATACAAACTACTAAGGTATCTGACTCTGTCCACGCGTTGCCGCCTGCCGTAAATTCATCGTTTGCGTTTGGGGGCAGTCGCATACCACTCTGGGACCTCATGCGCCTTCGGCACAGCGAGCCTTCGCAACTCTCTGATCTCGCGCTCCTCCGCCGCCGCCTGCAATCGCAACCGCTCTTCCTTCTGGAGCTCGATTTCGCGCTCGCGGGCCCGTCTGGCCGCGTCGAACTTCTCGCGTTCTTTGATCCTCGCCTCCGTGGCAAGCTCTAGAGGCGGTGCTGGAACAAACGGCACGACGTGCTGCTTGCGCGCGGCAGCTAAGTCCGCCTCCGCCGCGTGCAAAGCTTGGAAATCCGGAACAGGGAGAGGCTGGTGCGGCTCGGGGCGCCTGAACGCAGCGTTCACCTTTTCTTGGAACTCCAGCCTGCGCGCTTCCAGGCGGGCGTCCAGCTCGAACCGGAATCCGATCGGTTTCGTGGGCTTCGCGGATGGCGCAGCGCCGGTCTGATGATACACAGCATGTCGCTATCGTCAATATGAAGAGAACCTAAAATGATTCAAATGGGATGGGCGAACTCACAGCGCTGCCGTGACCGGGAGCAGGCTTGCGGCCAGCCACGCGGCGGCCATTATTAGAGAACTGCGGGTCGTCGAGCTTCGCTGCGCGCCTCTTGTCCTGAATCCGACTCGTGCCTACCTTCCTGGAAGAAGTCGGCACACCTTCGTTCCGGCGTATGATCGAGGCAGGGCGTCGTGCATGCAGCAACGCAGGCTTTGCCGTGTGCGCTTGCGGCGGCGGCTTGGAAGAAGCGTCTGTGGGCTTCTGTGCGGTTGACGGCTGTATGGTCTTGACCCGTTTCGTGCGCTCCACAGCGGTTGCCAACCCCATTTCGCGCTGGGCTCGTGTCGCGCCCGAATCGATCGTGGGCGATACAGAGCGCTTCTTTGACGGGCGCATGGGTGACACTGGACGCACCCAGGCGGTGGGACATTCCGCCGCAGCCTCGGATCTCTGAGGTGACAACTGGGAGAGGGTGAGCGGGGGGTGGTCTCGTGGTGCTACAAGCGAGCTGACTGTGTCAGGGATAGCACATCTCGTGCCCTGCCGAGCACTTGGTCGGGATTCGACGTTCCTGAGGGATGCGTGAGCGACAATGCCACGGCCGACGCCCAGCGATGGACTCACGTGGGTGCACTCTGGAGCCTGTCTCCGTACCCCAGAAGCCTGTCAGTCGCCAGCCTTGACGAGGCCTTCTGTGACAGAGACGACTCCGCGGGCGCAGGTTTCAAAGGCAGCGGCTGCACTTCGGCCTTCATTATCGGGATCTATGAGGGGGTCCGAGACAAGGCACGGCGGTCGAGGTTGGTCAGGTTGCACCGATGATGGTGGAGGATAATGCGAACCTTTTCAGGATGCAGTCGAGCCGGGACGATATTGAGCAGATTTTTGGCTGTGACTGGTCGCTTGGGCGATGATTGCGCAGGTCGCTTCGGCGACGCTGGGAACGCGTCTCCCGATCCCGAGCTCACATCGGTGGTTCGGGTGGACGAATGCTGTAAGCCAGTCAAGTCTTCGGTCAGGTCTTCGAATTTACGCCGTTTAGATGTCTCGGTCCGTCGCTTTTCTATGGCCATTGTCCTTCCGTTATGTTCGAGTTCAAGTTTGAATGGAACAGTACTCACCTTGATCTAATCGCCGATGCTTCCTAGGAGATCTCCGCAGAGGTGACGATTCGTGTGCTAGCGTCGATGAAAGAGCATCTTGAAGTTCGCTGGCGAGTTTGCGGCCTGGCGTGAGTTCGTCGATTGTCAGCGGCGGGTCGGCCTTGCGCGGAGCAGGGGTGCTGAGGCTATCGTCAAAGCCTCGCAGGAAGTCGTGACTGTCCTCGTCCAAGAGGCGAGTCGCGTCGTAGGGAAGTTGGAAAGTCAAGGAGACGTCGGAGACGTCCGAAAGATGTCGAGACCTGAGATTCATCGTGATAGAAGGCTTCGACGATGCAACACCAGTCTTGGGCGGTCCTGAACGGTCTAGAAAACATCAGCGCATGCCCATCGCACACGCAGTAGTACACGCACCTAACGTTGGAGAAGATTTGGAAAGAGTAACGTCTGGCGAGGTCGTTCGAAGAGGTTGAGATGGTTGACAATGAGACGATGGAGTGCGAGGCGAACAGCCGCGCTGTGAGGCGGCCACAGTTCGAGTTCGACGCGACGATCACGTGAGCGCCAACTTGAATTTGCCCGTCCGCCTCGAGTCCGCCTCGCCGCTCCCGCGGCAGTCTCCCACAGTTCCCCGCTCCCCGAAGTCCCTGGAGGCTGGGCTGGACATTCTCGACAAGGCAGCCGACGACGAAGGCAGGAACGAAAGGTGACTATCTGTCCTAGGAACACGTACTGAACGCGGTCTGCCTTGTTTCCCAGGGCAGCACTGTTACTGACTCGATGAGGATAACGTTGTCCGCAGATCAAGGTGCGTTATTTGCGGGCGCGCGTTCAAGCGCCTTCAGTGGACTCAATAGCGAACCACTGATCGGCTCGTGCTACTTGGTGTCATCGCTTGTAAGTATCCCTTTAGATTCATCAATCTACGAGCGCTGTGTCCCACGGGGCGACGAAGGCCCCATCTCCTAGATAATTTGATGTACCACAAACCTGGAGCCATCGTGATGCCGTGCATACTTCGGAGACCTATTTTGGACACATTTTCGTGCGGCCTGCGAGGTACTATCGGGAGGGGCCGTATGTCGGCGTTCTAGCGGCACCAAGCCAAGTGCCCATTGGACCCGACAGATGCTCCCCTGGTGCCACAGCGCACGATGAGTTCGTTCAATCCGTCGTGTCATAAAAAGCTTAAAGTGCGACGTTGATATCCACCGGAGAAGCAGAAGTCTTGACTGTTTGCTATCTTCTGACCGTTTGCTGTCAAGTTGAGCCGTCTCATTGCCACGCATCCGCAGTTGCACAGTCCCCGCCCGACGGCGGCATTCCGATGGTCGCAATACACACACAAGATATTTTGAGAAAATTTACGGCGCTTTTCTTCTCTGACGGCTCGCCAAGGTGTCGATGACGTCGCCCTGATCAGTAGTCGTATGTCGGGACCTGCTGGGACCTACCGTTCAATTTTAGTTCCGATACCTCGCCGTACTTACATTGTCTTAGCCGCGAATTGCCCGCTCGAAAGTCTAGACACGGCAGCATCATGAAGACCGGGCAATTCATTGTCAAGGATGCTCACAGACTGGGAGATGCTCACGGCAACACTGAGTCGTCAGGTACGAAGCTCGGACCAATCCATGGACCTCCACTAGGAGAAGCGCCTCATTCAGTCATATTGATTGGGGAGATGAATACAGATATGTATATTAGACAGCTATTGGACGCCTCGAAACCATGTGGACTAGTATAGAAGAGAAAGGCCGGGTTCACGGGTTGTCTACTCATCCACGACGGTACCGTCAATGAGATAAAATACACCATTACTGGCCTGCATAGACGCGATTAGTGAGGGTGGCGTCAAGGTATTGGTAAGGAAGCGACGTACATTCTTCATCCGCAGAATCTGAACTTCGCCATTTAGCAGCACCCTTGTCCACTCGGGAGCAGTAGCGTCTCCTTCTATCTCCTTGAAGGAGACGCTTCTGCCGTCGGCAAGAGTTGGATACGTATGAGACGCCAGGAAGATAGGTGCTTCCTGGAATTGAGTGCTGTTTGAGCGTGTACACGCAGATAGCCTACGACGTCATACGTACTGGGATGATATGGAGCGATACCCATCGTTCCACGTTTCTCTTTGAGCGATTATCGAACTCTTGTTCCGAGATCTCAATGCCATCCTCCAGCGGAACAGGATCTTGATGTCTGTCAAGAGTCGAAGCAACTTGAGTATGTATGATGTTAAGGGATCTTGCGAGTACTCACGGTTTCCGAGCGAGTGCCATTACTGCCCTGTTCGTGGGCACCAAGACGGTGATATTCGACTTTTGATCGACGAGTAGACGACTTGATTTTGTCTCACGGGCGTACGAGAAGAAGATGGAAACTGAAGGCTCGATGGTGAGCAGATCGAACAGGGTAGGTTCTGCATGGGTAAGAGGCGAAGAGTCGGGTTCGGGCGGTGTGATGTCGTGAGTATGGGACATGACGACCTGGTCCTGCGCAAGAGACCCGAGTGCGAACGACAGGATGAGGGGGATAGCGAGGGAGAAGGCTTTCATGACGGGCGATGTTTGTGGTTTGCGACTGGAGCCTTTGGAGAAGCAGGGCACCGTGAAGGCACCGAAGCGGGTGTGCGGCGGCTGCCGACGGCCGGCCGCGGGAACGCTCCAGACGGAGGCCCGTCCAGTCTCGGGCCGGACGCCCCGGCCGTTGCTTACTCAGTGACAGAGGTCATGCATGCATGCTTTATCTTGGGCGGCGATGATGCAACGCGTGCGTACTCAACTCACCTCGATCTCTACTTATCTCAATGTTGTCCGTACCTGCAGCATCTAATGCGAGCATATGTGCACAGACAGTGCTAGGGAGACTTGAGTACTTGAGTGGCCGTACTAAGCGATTTCCTCGAGTATGCGAGACATGGGAAATGTAGTTTGGAGCTACATACAGTGATACACGACGAGCATACCCTGCAACGCCTCTCATCGGATATCCACTTGAGGGCCGTTCAAGGTGATCAGCTGCTCTCTAAGTAGATCGCTCGGAGAAACCATGGTTTCCAGATTTCCAGACTCGTTCTGTAAAAAAAATGCAAGCATAGCGCCTTCCGTTCCGCTATATAAAAAGAACAGGGATCCTACTGATAGCGTCCATCTTCTTTTACCATCGCCATCATCGCCCTATCAGTCATGTCTGCCAACGAAGGACTCCAGTATGACCCCAAGGATATGCCTTTCCGTAGGCTAGGCTCGAGCGGATTGCGCGTCCCCCTTTTCTCTCTTGGTGGTTGTATGTGCGCTCAATTATCCTCTACTTTTGAGATCTTGACGTCTTTTTGAAGGGTTGACTTTGGGCGGAACCGTCAACGGTGATCCCGTCAAGGTGAGGTCGTAAGGATGTTATGAAGATCGTGTTCTGACAGTACTCTCAGGAAATCATCAAAGTTGCCATCGAGAATGGAATCAACATGTTCGACGAAGCGGAGGGGTACGCTAAGGGGAACTCTGAGAGAGAGCTGTACGCCTGTCTCGCCACTCTTTCTAGCTGCAGTCGCGCTGAGCGATGTCTAGTGGACGTGTCATTAAGGAATTGGGTGTCCACCGCCCAGACCTAGTTCTCACCACGAAAATCTTCTGGGGACCTCGCCCTGGCCCCAATAACATGGGTCTCTCGCGCAAACAGTAAGTGAGCTTGGGCATGAAGTTTATCCGCGTCAATCACGGTTCACAGCATCATCGAGGGCCTGAAAGGTTCGCTTGAGCGCCTCCAGACCGACTATGTCGACGTTGTTTTCGCCCACCGCCCCGATCACACTGGTGCGCTTCCCGAAATGCATGTCCTGGATGTGATCCGATCTCGTATTCGCAGTTCCCATGGAGGAGATCGTCCGCGCGTTCTCTTGGACCATCGACCAAGGGCTGGTGAGTGCACGCTTCACAACCCGGTCGTATAAGTCTCACATTCGTGTAGGCATACTATTGGGCAACCTCTGAGTGGTCCGCTCGGGAAATTGAAGAGGCCATCCGTACGTCTAGTGTTTATAAATATGTTGTGGATAACATTCTGACAAGTTGTGTAGAAATTGCCCACAAACACGGGTGGCATGCTCCGATAGCCGAGCAGTGCAAGCATCAGTAGGTCCCATACCCTCTTGTTCTGTCCCTCTGGCATACTCATTTTCGTTAGTCTCCTTCACCGTGAGCGTCCGGAGGGCGAATACGGGTAAGCATCAATGCGCTCGACACACCCAGTGGTTCATCTGACTCAATGATTCTCGGTCTAGTCCCTTGTACAAGAAGTACGGATACGGAACCACCGTCTTCTCGGCGCTGGAGAGTGGTCTTCTGACTGGCAAGGTAGATCATATCCGGGCTCATGTTTGCTACCCAAAGTTGACCCCTCGTCTAGTACAACAATGGTATTCCAGAAGGCTCTCGCTACGCCACCAACAAGGACTTCTTCGGTGATAAGACACCGTTCTTCGAATCGGCTGAAGGGAAGGCGCAGATCGAGAAGGTCAAGGCTTTGACTGAGCTCGCGGAGACGGGTACGTACGCATGGGGTTGACGAGATCCACGATACTCATGTCTATGGCAGAACTCAACTGCAGTGTCACGCATCTGGCTCTGGCGTGGGTTGCGAAGAACCCCAACACCAGCACCGTGATCCTGGGTGCCACCAAGCCTGAGCAGGTTCTGGACAACCTGAAGGCGCTCGCTGTTATCCCGAAATTGACGCCCGCCATCTTGGAGAAGATCGAGAAGATCGTTGGCAACAAGCCTGAGGATCCTGTGAGTAAATCTCACAGAAGTCAATCATGAGAAAAGCTGAGCTAAATTTTTGTAGCCCTCTTTCGGCCGCCCCCTGCTTGACAGGCTCGGAAGGTTGTAGAGGCCTGTGGTAGAATATAGAAACGAGAAGTGACATAGCCCGATGTATTACTACTTTATTCAATCGGCGAAATCATCTTTTTCTGATGCTGCGCTTCCTCTGCCTGTGCGTGAATGTCTTGCTATATTCGCATGACTCTATGCACGACGCTGCACGCGAGACGCGTCCAAGACGCGTCGTAAAGAGTGTCACGTGCATATAAAGTCAATTCAGGGCCGGTCTTCTTCTCGACACGTACACGCGTGAGTATGAGATTGAGCTCGGCATTAACAGTTCAGCAGAGTTCCTCTTCAACCTTCACCGCGACCGCTGTGCTCATCGTTTCGTATACTAGCATTTCTTTGGGCTACTGGAACCTAGAACGCCGGTCGTTGCGAACTCAACATGGTGCGCGGGTTCCCCGGAATGCGTTAGTCGCGCTGATGCGCTATGCTTAGGTCGTCCTTGCTGCGTCAATATGCACGAAAGGCGGAAAAGGTGTGTTTTATTAGGGAGGCCCAGAGCATGCCTAATTTTCTCCAGCCGTCATTTCTCGCCAGTTCCGAGAAATGTCACGGACCCGCATCGAGTCTCTCCTAGCCTCTTTCCCCAAACTCATACCCACCAACACGCAGCACACATCAGTGGAAACGCCTGATGTTCGATACGTCTACCAACCGCTGGAGGATCTCTACATAGTCCTCATCACGAACAAGGCCTCCAATATCTTGCAGGACATAGAGACCCTACACCTCTTCGCGCGCGTGGTGTCGGACATGTGCCGCAGCGCAGACCAACGGGAAATCGCTAAGAACTCGTTCGAGTTACTGGGCGCGTTCGACGAGATTGTCAGCTTGGGGTACCGGGAGCAGGTCAATCTCATGCAGATCAGGAGCGTACTGGAGATGGAGAGTCACGAAGAGAAGATCCAGGAAATCATTGCTCGGGTACGTCGACTTATCTCGGACCCTGGTGCTCAGACTTGACGGGGGTGCAGAACAAAGAGGCGGAGGCCAAAGAGGAGCTCAAGCGCCGGGCGAAGCAACTCGAGATGCAGCGGCGCGAGCAGCAGAAACGGGCGGCGGCAGGGGGCGGCGGAGGCGGAGGGAACAGCTACCTGGGCGGGGGACTCACGGGCTATTCCGCTGTGTCGCAACGGTTCGACGCGCCCGCGGTTACGCCCGCTCGCACCGCCTCGCCTGCGCCTTCTTCAGTGCGCCCACCTGCGTTCAAGGGCAGCGGCATGAAGCTCGGCAGCAAAAAGACCAAGCAGGCCGAACTCCTCGACGCGCTGGGCGGTAGCGCGCTGCTCTCGGAGGACATGTCTGCACCGCCGACACCGGCCGTTGGAAACACCCCTGAACCCGTTGTAGTGAAGGACGCGCGAGGCAGCTTGCCCACCGTCACACCCGAGAGGTATGTGGAGCACTTCCCCATTGGCGCGGTCTCGTGTTGATGTCGCCTCAGTGTTCACATCGTGACAAAAGAGGACATCAAGTTGTCCTTATCGCGTGAGGGCGGTCTAGAATCCCTAGAGTTGAAGGGGGATATGAATTTGCACATATCCGACCCTTCTCTGGCCCGCGTCAAGATCGGCCTGTTGCCTGCAAGCACGGATTTCGGGTCCGAGCTCCAATTCAAGCAACACCCGAACGTCGCAAAGTTTGCGGTCAACAAGGAGAGGGTCATCGCCATGAAGGACCCCGCACGCGGATTCCTCGTAAACCAGTCTCTCGCAGTGCTAAAATGGAGATACGTTGGTAAAGACGAGAGTTACGTGCCACTATCAAGTGAGCAACTTCTAAATCTTAATTCGTTGCTTCTAGCACTCATTGGCTGACCGATTTGAATCATCCTTTCCTTCTCAGTCAACTGTTGGCCAACGCCCTCGAATGACGGAACGTGCGATGTCAATATCGAATACGAACTGGAGAATGAGAACATCACGCTGCATGATCTCGTCATCTCCATCCCCCTTCCGTGCGTGACAGAATTTGACGGTTCCTTCTTCCCTGAGATTCATGGACTTCTGTAGTGCCGGGTCTTATCCAACGGTGGCATCGCACTCCGGTGAATGGCAGTTGAATCCGTCAAGCCATTCATTGGATTGGTCCACCTCCTTGGTCAACGCCGAAGAACGCTCGGGGTCCTTGGAATTTTCCATCAGTGGTGATGATGTAGGCGTCTTCTTCCCTGTCAAAGTCAACTTCGTCGGTCTAGGCAATATCGTCGGCGTGCGCGTGGCGTCCGTCTCTCGCGTGGACACCGGAGAGGAGGTCGTGTACTCGGAAGACGCTACGATAACTGCAGATAATTACTACGTCGTGTAGTAGGTAACGAATTGCCTATATAGTCCCTGGAGCAGTCACCGTGTAAGTAAATATCCATCAAAGCCAGCGTTGTATATGTAAGTCATAGAATCAGCGTAGATGAAATAGCGGCCACATAATCATGCCGTGCGACCTCGTAGTCCGATAGATCGTGTCTGACATAGGTAATATGGGAAGACGTCCGTGTGAGTGTTCAGATGGGGTAAATGAATTGGTCTCTACGATGCGCGAAAGCACCGTGTGTATATGAAATAGCTCAACCTATCGTCGCGCTCGCCAGTCCGCTGCTGAGCCGATCTATCGTTGACTGACGTTGCACCCCTTGCTCGTCCGGCAGCACGCCGCTCACCTTCCGCCTGCGCGCATCAGGGGCGGGTGATTGGTTTGGAATGCGGGAAGAGCGCCGGGAGGCCGTCGGTTCGCCGCGGCCGAAATAATCGGGGGCCGTCGCCAGTAGGGCGTGCGGAGATGTCGAGTGGGACCGGGGGACCAGGATGGCAGGGGAGGATATCAGGGGAGGCGTCAACATCGAAGGAAAGGCGAGCGGCGCAGGGCTGCGACTGAGAGTCATGTTGCTCGGCGGCATCGCAGCGTTCCTGGCTCTCGGCAAGGGTAACGTTGTATTTTTGGGGTCTAGGAGCAGTTGGAATGCGAGAAGCAGGGCGAACGCGTCGTTCCCGGCGTTTTGAAGGGCGTAGTCTACGTTCACGCTCAAGGAATGAAGAAGACTGCGGAGAGATAGGGAAGAGCTTGGCTGGCGGGTCATGCCAGTCTTCGCGTCCAGCATGGCGCCCCGAAGTCCTGCCTTAAACAGACAGGCCTCAAAAGCAGGGACATCGATGATCAGTACGTTGTGCGGCAGCTCTGACGATACACGGAGACCCGGAATCCGACCTTTAGAACAGGAAGCACACGTGAAGCAATAGGCACGCACTGATCTTCATCTCGTCAAACCTTCGGAGGTCTTCAGAGACAGCGTGGGTGACCAGGACAAGGTTATTGCCTGATGTCTCGGAGTCTGGACTTGCGAGACTGCTGAAGGGGTAAAACAGCGTGAGTATCAATGAGAACATCGTTTGAAGGGGAATGACCTTATGGTCGCCTGGATAATTTCGGCCAACTTCGCCTTGGGCACGACTTGACTTTCGCCGAACTGGTGGGATGCGATCGTGGAGTTAACGTGGTCGAAACAAATTGGTGGCAGAACAAACTTACAGCGTACTTGAAAGGTTGCCACTTAGTCAGTGGTTCTTCTCACCTGACCAGCGCGCTTACCTGCCAAGGGAACGTTGGATTATGTCGGTTTTGTATCTTTCCCAAATATTCGTTCACGATGTAGTGGCCCTTGCTAAGAGACATGAGGACGTCGACCTGACGGGTATCGTTTCACAGGGCACCCACCGGTAGTTTTCTTCAGGTACCGGCGGCCAAGACCCGATACTGGACGTGAAGATGGGACACGAATTGGTGTTTCGGGTACGTGGAAGGACTTACGCGTTGAGGTGCCCACAACGGACGGCAGCGTATCCCCATTCAAGCACAGATGACGGATTCCTTTCCGAGTTTTCGAAATCAATGGCCAGGAAAGTCTTATCTTTCTCCTCCCAGAGTTCCTGGATGGCTTTCGGCTCCCCACTCCGGATTCGCGTTTTCTGAGCGGCCAAAAATACAGCGCGTAGCGTTGCATGCAGCTTCTTGTACGATGCGTAGTCGGTCACAGTACGTAGATGGCGCTGATGGTTCTCAAACGGATCGACTTTGAGAATGTGATCGACCACGGGTAAGGTCTCGCCGAATCTGAGTCGGCGGTCAGTAGCGAGAGTAGGTGGGAATCCTACTGAACTGAGACGCACCTGGTCTTGATCATCTTTACAAAGGCACCGACGGACGTCATACGCGTAACAATGTGAGCGCGCCCCGTCCAGGTATCCGTCACGGTGATCACAGGCCACGAGAAGGACAGAAAGTCTTCGAAAGTGTTGAAGAGGTGGCCCCATGAGCGATCGTACCTGCCATGGCATCTTAGCTATCAGTGGACCAGGTTCTGATTGTTAGCAAAGGCACATGCATGAGACTGACCAGGGTATGCCATGAAGCTGGAAATACCCCATATACGCGGTGTAAACCTGACGAAGTGTATGAGTATTAGGATGCAGAGTTCCCCAATGACCAGACTCACAGACTGGAGATCACACTCCCATCCTTTGATATCAACCAGATGAAAATCGGTCATTTATTGTCGTGAAGTCGTGAAGTTTGGGAGAGGAAAGAGAAAGGACGGACACCCCGCAAACACGATGCACGTTGGGCGCGCCAACAGGAAGTCGCTTGTCCTCGGCGGGATCGCTTCCGACAACATACATGAGGACAAACAATTACGCTCGTGGCGCTAACAAGGTGAAACAACTTCCAGATGGGGGATAAGGGGATAAGCGAGCCGTCGCCCTATCGTTCGCCGCTGCTTCTCGGTCTTGTAAGTAACGTCCACAATTGGGTCCAGCTAGAGCACTCTGCCTCTCATGGACGACATAAACTAGCTGGCGAATAGGGCCATGTATAGTCACACATTAGCCGGAACGTCTACATAAGTCATCAATCAGGTATTATACATGGTACAGAGCGACGTTCAGACCGACATTATCTCGGCAAGTCTACGGAAATCAACATCAGTCAGTCGCGCAGGTCAGAAGGGTAAGTGATGAACGTTGAAAGCGTGTCAGAGACTTGAATGGTTCCCGAAGGATTGAGCCCACCGTGCAGAAGCACGTCGAGCAAGTAAATTTGTACATCCTGAGAGTTGAACGGCTATGAACACGTACTCACGAGAATATCACTGTCTCAGACGTGCGGAAATTGCACAGTATCAATTTCAACGATGATGAGGATGATGAACTCAAGGACGGAGGTCAATATTTCCGGGAACCTTGATCTAGGAAGACGAAAACGTCAGTAAAATGACGGGGAAAGTTCCCGAGAATAGAGCTCAGTAAAATTTCGTGTTCGTCTCTTATGCAGTGATGCATCGAAGTGAGCTGAGTTAACGATGTAGTATCATCAAGGAATATGAAGCGACAGGTCGCTCGACGCCCATCGCCTGTCCTCCGTCAAAGGTACTAAATGGTGCTCACCAATTGATGACATCGCGACTCTGCCTCGCTTATCGGTGGCACTCCAGTTCTTTGAATTAGGAAGGCATCATCGGAGAAGGAAGAGACAAGGCAGCAGCCTGCGTTCAAGTGGGCACAAGGCCAAATTACTTAGACACTTGAGATGAGCGAAGAACAGCGAAGCAAGACGCCGACTCGGCAACCGTGGCCGAAGATCTCACGTGAAGCTATACAGTATCTCAAATAAAGTTCCAACTTCGCACTCCGCCGTAGAGCGGGCGCGACACTGACAACAGTGCACAAGTATCGACAGCGACCCCCCAAAATGCAGATTTTCGTCAAGACCCTCACGGGGAAGACGATCACCCTCGAGGTGGAGTCTTCTGACACCATCGACAATGTCAAGGCCAAAATCCAGGACAAGGAGGGGTCAGTATCTTCATCTTCTGTTTGGCGCAGGAGCTGATATTGGTGGCTTCTAGTATCCCTCCGGACCAACAACGCCTCATCTTTGCTGGAAAACAGCTTGAGGATGGTCGCACGTTGAGCGACTATAACATCCAGAAGGAGTCGACGCTTCACTTGGTCCTTCGGTGCGTACTGTTTCCAGTTACGGCTGGCGTCGGTCTGACCTATGTTGTACAGTCTTCGCGGCGGCCTTATCGAGCCCTCTTTGAAGGTACTTGCCAGCAAGTACAACTGCGACAAGCAGATTTGCCGGAAATGCTACGCCCGTCTTCCCCCACGTGCCACCAACTGCAGGAAGCGGTCGTGCGGCCACTCCTCGCAGCTCCGCCCGTTCGTCTCACCTCTCATCTATGCGCTACATTTTACTGATTCCCCTTATAGCAAGAAGAAGTTGAAGTAGTCCACTCGTTTCTCGGCGGTTGGCTTGCTCGTGCTATGGTTTTCTGTACTGAGCAGAAGCATTCATGTATACATGCAATTCAATCCATGATCTCGTTTCCCTCGATGATAATGTATTCTACCCCTCTGTGGGCCATATATTGGCTCCTCTTAAGCTCAGTACACCTGTCGACTCGCTCATACTGTCTTCGACTGCAATCTGCTGTAAGTTAACTTAATCGTGTCTGGTGTCACGTGCAAACATCAAAATTGAGCGGCCCGGCGCACCGCAGAGTCCTGAGCGGACGCGAACGTGCAGGCGCGCAATAATATCGTCTTTGCCAAAGCATCAGCTAGGGGCCGTCGACATCTAGGGTCTCTCGTACCCGAAACATACCCTCACTGTCTTTGTCTTTCCTCTCCATCGCTCTCCGCGAGTGACAGGATGGCCGGACCCGCTCGCAATGGACGACCAGCCGTCCGCGGCCGCAAGGCGAATGCAAACGCGATTGGATACGCTAAACGGCAGGCTCGGAAGGGAAAGGTCTCTGCGGGCATCGCTGATGTATACGAATACCAATCTCAAAAGGTCCGGCGAAGTAATATTGCCCTCACTCTCGACAAGGACGAAGCTGCCGAATTCTGGGCAGGGTCGGACGACGATATCGACCGCGACGCGCTGAGGGCTAGGTTGATTGGTGAATCTGTGGACGACGAACAGATTGACCCGGATGATGACGAGGAACTGGACAGTGATGAGGCTTTCGAGGAGAGCGACAACGAACGCTTTGCGGGGTTCTCTTTTGCATCTTCCGTGCGTACACTTACTCCTTGAACTTATGTCTCTTCTTACCCCAATCTCAATCAAAGACGCGGCTGAAGTCAAAGCAGTCGAAGAAACCGGGCAAGCGGAGCAATGCGACTCATCTGCCTGATGTCAATCTGAATGAAGAGGAGAGCGAGGAGCTGTCGGAAGGGAACGAAGAGGACGAAGAAGAGGATGGCGATCCCGACGAATTCTTGGACATCCTAGATGTTCTGGATGGTAGAGCGGATGCGGAGCTTGACAATGAGGAGGAGGAGGTGCAGACTGCGAAGGACACTCGTCGAGATGTGGATGCCGCGGAGAACGAGGATGGGTCAGAAGGGGACGAGGAAGAGGATGACGAGCAGGAAGATGGGTCAGAGGAAGAAGATGGGATGGCTATGTCTGCCGACGAAGAGGAGGTCGATGCTGAAGCCCTTCACGGGCTGGGAGAATTCGTTTCCGCGCTCGACACCGCTGCGAAAAGGAAAGCAGAGGACGAACTGCCAGGAGACGTAGCGCGACGCAAACGCAGGTTAATTCCGGAACGCACAGAGGCTGGTGTAGAAAACGAGTTCGCTGCTCAAATGACTTCCGGTGCGTATGTTTGGAACATTTACGACTGACAGCACTTATCAGGATGTGAACAGCCTCCGGAAAGCTCAGGCTGGACGACTTGCTGGCACCGCTTGCTTCACAGTCTTCGAACGTACTCTCACTGAAAAAGTCTGCGAAAGCGCTAACGTCTGCACGGACGGGTGGTGCACCATTGGCTGCTCCTCTACCTCAGCGGACACAGGAGCGTCTGGACAGAGAGGCAGCGTATGAACAGACCAAAGAAGAGCTTGACAAATGGAAAGACACTATGAAGCAGATTCGAGAGGTAGGCTGGCATGCGGTGTCTCATCTCTCCTCTACTAATACATCGACCGGTAGGCAGAACACCTGTCTTTTCCCTTGCAAGCTAAGCCTGCTGGCCGCACTTCTAACCTAGAGCTCACCGCAAAATTCAAGGTATGGAACAGCATTTTCTGGTAGGGCGATTATTGAGCGTGAATTGCATTCCTGGCAGCCCACGACGGAGATGGAAAGCTCTGTCGATAGGCTACTCAAGCAGGCACAGATGCGCGAGGACGAGATCAACAAGACAGAGGAATTGAAGATGAATCATCTCTCCGTCGAAGAAGTCGCTGCCCGACGGGCTGAAGTCGCTAAAGCTCGGGACCTGATATTCCGGTCGGAGGCAAAAGCAAAGCGCATAGCTAAGATCAAGAGCAAGACCTACCGGCGTCTGAAGAAAAAAGAGCGCCAAAAGATGGCGGCGAAGCTCGGGGAGGAGGAGGAGGAGGAGGATGAAGAGGTCAAGTTGAAGAGGGAGCTGGAGCGAGCCAAAGAGCGTGCGACGTTGAGGCACAAGAATACGGGGAAATGGGCGAAAGCTATGAAGGGACGCGGTGAGCTGGACGCAGACCAGAGGCAAGACATCTTGGATATGCTGGACCGGGGCGAGCAGTTGAGGCGGAAGATCCGGGGGGACAAGGGCAGCGACGACAGTGGAAGTGATGACGATGGAGGAGCTGACGGACTGGAGGGTCTGAAGGCGCGGGCGTTTGAAGAGCTTGCGGAACTGAAGGCGGACGATCTCCCAGAATTGAGCGGAAACGGCAAGAGCGTATTCGACATGAAGTTCATGCGGGACGCTGCAGCACGGGAACGGCTGGAAGTCAATCGAGAGGTGGACGATTTCGTCAAGGAATTGGGGGGTGCAGGTGATCACACTGACGAGGACGGCGACCACAGCACCTCCCAGGATGCACCTAGCGTTGCCGTGCACCGTATGGGAGGTCGCGTTTCATTCAGGCCAGGAAATCCTGTGAGTGTAGACGGCGTTCACATAACACTAATTGTTTGACTGCCTTTCTATGTAGCTATTGTCCCTACCATCGCGTCAACTCGCGCCGTCAGAAACGTCGAGCACCACACTCAAATCCACCGATCTCCCTCCATTCACCCATCCACTATCACCCACCTCTCCCGTCGGATCCAGCCACTTTGACCTCCCGTCTCTCACCGCGACGCCTTCTCAGGAAGTCTCCAACCCATGGCTTGTACCGCGCAGCGAAGTCGTAGGTATCGCTCCCAAGAAGAGCGAAATTGCGGTCGGCAAAGATAGCAAAGCCGCCGCGAAGTCGAAGAACAAGCTTCGCAAACGACAGAAGGACCGCGATGAAGAGAAAGAGAAGGCCAAGGATGATGCTGTCGTCGAAATCTCCACCGAGGACGTGCTGACGGTGGCCACAGGGCCTCCAGCAGCTGGGCCATCCAAGACACCGCGGCCGAAGTTGAAGACGGCCGCAGCATCGGGCTCGGCACCGGCGGACGTGGATTCTGATGGAAACAGCGAAGTCGAGGAGCAAGAAAGGGTTCTAGATCGGAAGGGCAAGGGCAAGGCTAGTGGCGTCAAGGCGTTCGAGCAGAGAGAACTCGTGGCTATGGCCTTTGCGGACGACAACGTCATCCAGGTATGTCGGCGCCAAGCTCGAGATGGTAGTCGCTCATGCGTATGTTTGTCTCCAGGAATTCGAACAGGCAAAGCGCCGTGAGATGCAGGAAGACGCACCGCGAGAGGTGGACACTTCTCTACCCGGCTGGGTACGTTCCGTTTCTCTCCGACGTCCGGCTGTTCTCACCTCGCTTTTCTCCAGGGCTCGTGGGGCGGCGTAGGCGCAAAGAAGGCACCCCCAAAACCGCACCTCATCAAAAAGATCGCGGGCATCGACCCCAAGTCCCGCGCGGACTATGGCAAGGCGCACGTCATCATATCGGAAAAGCGCGACAAGAAGGCGGCAAAGTATCTCGTCAAGGACCTGCCTTACCCGTACACGAGTCGCGCGCAGTTCGAGCGCAGCCTCGACGCCCGCGTGGGCACGGAGTGGAATACCCGCGTTGGCTTCCAGCGCGCGACCTTGCCGAAGGTCACCAAAAAGGTGCGTCGTATCCGCGTTGTCTTCGTGAGGAGGGTGCTTATGCTCGTTGTGTCTTTCTGCAGATGGGGACCGTCATCAACCCCGTCGAAAAGTTGTTCTAAGCATCTATATCTTGATTTCTGCACATCATCTCTACTGCATCTCATAGGCGTTTTTGCATGGTCCATCTCTGCACAAATACACAAACAAGATAGCATTGCATCGAAAGCACTACATCGCTACAAAATCGGTCAAACAGGATGAGAGGACGATAACATGTAGCGGGAATTCACCACCACAGTAATGTCTATGCGGCTATCCTTCGTCTAAGAGTCGCCCATCATCAGAGTGATAAGGACATATGCGTTGGCAACCACAATAATGAGCCATATAAAATACCCGAAGCCCGCAAGGATCCAGCCATTACTGAAATCCAGATACTCCGGCTCCCCATCTTCGACGTCAGTCAACTGAGCACCGGGGGCCTCATCCGTGGTCTCGTATTTGACAATCTGACTGGACGGGTCGGCAGATACGGCGGTGGGTTTTCGCACACGCATGATGGTGCGGGAAGAGGTGAAGTAGAGGAGCGGCAGGACGATGAAGGGCAGGACGATCGAGAGCACGACCTGAGACGCGACGAGCATCGTGTCGATGCCGGATCTGCCAACCGCGACTGCGACAATCATGGAGGGGATGAGGCCCAGTATCCGCGTCAGGAAGCGGCGGAGGAGTGGCTGCGGGGTACCCATGAGCATCGCGGTATTGCAGCGGCGAACGAGAAGAGAATGACTCACAGAGACATGCCAGCGAAGGAAGCCTTGCGAGATAGTCTGGCCAGCGACGGTGGCAACTATTGAAGCGCTTTGTCCTGCACAGAGAAGGGCCAGCGCGAAAGTGACAGCAGCTCCTGGGAAAATGGTGAGTACCGAATGGGATGTAGGGATAGGTACTTACCTCGTCCGACGAGCTGCTCAAGCAGGGCGTGGGCGTCAAAAAGGCTTGCTGTGGCTCGGGCGCCGTAACCCCCGTCGCCATAATAGAAGACAGAGCTCGCGAGGATCAATATGCTGACAGAACACGTAAGTAATTGTGACGCTTGACAAGTCAATACAGAGGGTGTGCATACAGCGAGTTTATGATGACCGCAAGACCCAGCAAGCTAACCACAACATCCACAATGCCATGAGAGAGATGCGCTTGCACGAACTGCCAAGAATTGTTTTCACGTTCCGAATGATTCTTCGGGTCGGTGATGGGATCATTCTGGCTAAGTTGGAATTGTTGTGCGAAGCGCTCAAAGTAATGCCGGGTAAGAGCACGTAGACCTTTAGGACGTGGCACAATGGTTGCTGATACATTATCGAGGGACTCTATGGATGTGGACTTGGCCGGTGCCGGTGAGACCCTGTCTTGGGTAGAGAGCGCTGATCCAAGGAACAAACTATGTGGCATGACGGTGGCTCCGAGGATACCCACAGCTACGCACGTTACTGTTAGCAACTGTACATCCGTGTGATAAAATCTCCCTACATGTATAGAGTCCACCGTGTTCAAAGATCGCCTTGGATGGTACAAATCCATCAAACGCCTGACCCCAGTCTACATGAACTTTCGATATTATGATGCACATGCAAACCAGGACGGCGATGACCTATCACTGGCATGAGCATGCATTAGAGCTAAATATAGATCAAAGAGGTGCCCACCAAGGAAGCAATGAGAAGTTCAAACATCTTCGCGGGCCGGCCCAAGAGAGGGTCACCGCACGCAAGTATGAGAAGAACATCGAGGGCTGTCAGGAGCACGCCCGCCCAGAGCGGGAGTTTAGGAAACAGTAGGTTTAGGGCGATAGCTGAGCCTATAAGCTCGGCGAGATCTGTACTGATTATAGCGATTTCGGATAGCACGTAGAGGGGGTATAGGGCGAGCCAGCGGTATAGACGTGTATGTTTTGGGCGGTTGTACAATAGCAGACGACAGTGTGACGCCAGGTCTGGGAATCCGTTGTTCAGGATGTGGGAATGAGCGAACGGGTAGAGCGGGCTCACCGAGGCCTGTGACGATTCCGAGCTTGCTCGCTAAACACTGCACAGCGGTAAGGACACGCCGTCAGCACTGGCCACACAGCGGCCGGCGAATGCACACACCTGCAGAACGACTGCGAAAAGGCCCGATACTAGGACGATGAAGAGGAGCTTGTATCCAAACTGAGATCCCGCCTGGAGGTCGACGCCCCAGTTTCCCCTGAGACATGTGGGGTGAGCCGCCGCATGCAAAGAGCGAGGGCATGCACTCACGGATCGAAGTATGCGACTGCGCAGACGACGCCGACGCCTGTATGCTTGACAACGTGATTACAGACTGTCTCTGCGGTGGTAGCGAGGCGCGCGGAGCATGTCCTAGGCGGCTTTGTTGGACGGTCATCACGCGCAGAGCTGGCGGGAGGGGACATGGGGAGGGAGGAAGATGAAGGAGAAAGGAAAGAGGCATGAGCATGCGAAAGGGAGGCCGACGGAAAGCCAGCAAAGGGCGGGTGGAACGAAACAGCGGTACGAGTCCGCCCCAGCCAGAGCTCGCCGTCTCCGTTCTCCGTGCGCTCCGTCCCCGCATCGAGGGCGTGACGTAGCGCTCACCTGCGTTCCGAGACACTCCTTGGGTCTACTCCTCGACGCGCTCACAGCTGAAATCTCAACGGGTATATGGCTGCGGAACGAATGGCCTTTGGCATGGAAATCCCGAAATTCGACGAGTGGCTGCGCTCAGCGCTTGTGTTTTCCGTTATTTTTGTACTCCGAAGTCGGCACACGGTGACCCATTGCCAAGCTGAAGCTGCACTGCTAC
>MU277225.1:288324-323253 GCA_022160305.1 Artomyces pyxidatus | reverse complement strand
TGTGGTACCCTCGCGCGGGCCTCGTGGATAATGACATCCCCGGATAAGATTCGGGCCCATTAGTAGTGTCTGACGCCGGTGCACGGACCATTTAGACTGGCACACGCACTGGCAGACCAGAGGATGTTGTAATATTATTTGAATAGTCAGCCTAGGCTTTGAAAGGATGGAGGAGCGCTGTCGACGGCTCGGGATCTTCTGCCGGCCCTTCCGCTGTTGCCATGGCTGGGTCGCTTGACTCCGTCTCTTAATCCACCGATGCCGTTGCCTGTGCACTGTTTAGCCATGCGTCCAATGCTTATTGACAGCAGAAGGTGTTCGTGTAAATAGGTACAGCTTCAAGCCGTCAGTCTGAACCGGCAGCGGGCATGAGGATCTCAGAGTCAAGCTCGTCAGGTCCTTCCCCATCGGCGTCATCGGCCTCGCCCATGTCGATGCCCTCCATCAGCTGCTCGGCATCGTACCGATCTGCAGCGTTAAGCACGTCCTGGATTGTAAGATGCCAGGCGAGCATGCCTTTCTCCAGACGTACGTTATACCTTTCCGATTCCAACCAGCCCACGCGAAGGTAGTCGATATGGCGCTCAAGGCGCCGGATTTGAAGAAGCAGGGCCTCCTTCTCCCGCTGCATTACCTCTGCTTTCCCCATGAGCGTGCCAAATCGCATCCACCACGTCCTTGCGTCAATCTCGGCCCACTGACGTCCTGAGTCGGATTGAGACGGCTCAGCACGAGTATCTTGTTAGATGGCCTCTGTGAGCTGGGGTCAGATCGAAGATACTCAAGAAACTCACCTGTGCGTCGACTTCCTGCTGTCGCTGCCGAGCCAGAGGCGCTGGTGCGATGATGGTCGCGACGGGTGCGATGGGCTGCAAAAACCGTCACAGTCCGCAAGGAGATGGGTGGGCGCCACCATGGCCGGCGCACCTGTGTTAGAGCGCGTTGAGCCAGGCGCAGCAGGCTCTATGTTTGTCGTGGCGCCAGCGCCAGCAGTCGAGGCAAAGCTGCAACGGTTCAGCTACAGCGTCATTGGATGCAGATTTTGGAGATCCACCCACCTGAAAAAACCGTATGGTGCTTGATGATCCTGGTCTTGGACAGACATCTTGAAGACGGCGTTCAGTATATGGTGTGAGTGGAGGTGGATGAGGTGTTGAGGGCGTCGTCTCGTTGGAGACGGCAGGCGATCATGTGATGCCTTGCCGTCACCGACGAGAAAGCCACGTGTGTTAGAGGTAATTGGCTGTAGGATGCGGCAGACACATTTGCAGAGAGAGCCTCGAGGAGGAGCCTCGACAAGTTAATATAGTAGAGGTTTGGGATCGGGAACTGAGGCCGCGCAGCAGGTGAGCTGAGTTGAGCTCAAGGTTGGCTCATCAAGCTTCCTTGATGGCCACGACGGCGCACGCTGATGTCCACTCACCGGCACATACCACCGCTGCGGTGATGCGTAGGCAGCCTCGACGATATTCTTCGCCGGCAGACAATGCTCGAGGAACTTGCACGCTCACTGATTGGTGCTCATGGGCTGTTCGGGGCCTCTGGCAACAGCCTCGTAGCAGGCATCACTCCTTCGTCTACATTTTCCGTCTATGTTTGGCACAGTAGTTCCAATCTACTCTGTTCTGCTGAGTCCTGAGCACATACAGCTGTGCACCGATGTGCAAGTAGAGGGTGCATCGGCACCGGAGGCATGCTGCCGTCATGGGACGCTGCGAAGGACGCCGAAACCCCTCGCCGACTCGTAGCCTATTGAGCGTGTGCACTCTTGCTCGTGCTGCGACAGGGCACAGGATGAGAGTTGCTAGCATGAGGCAGGTGTAGTGCAGCATCGACTTTGCGTCTGTCAGATTGCGCTTGGGTGCGGTCGCATAGGCTGACGGGCTCACCGTGCAGCGTGCGTAGGCGCCTGTCTCCACGCAGCGGCGACAGGCCAACAGGTGTATGGATGCAGGACGCGCGTGCAGGTGCGTGGCGTGCGTGGGAGGGCCGCGGAGGTGTGAGAGCAAGCCAGTCCTTCGGAATGCGAGGCTGTTGGCTACGAGGAAGCTCTAGACGGCTCAAGCGACCAGGTCGAGCTATGACGGCTCAGAGTCCCATATGGGTGCTAGAGGAGACGCTGCGCACGTGTGCATTATGCACTGTCTCGGGCATCTGAGAGCTTGAAGTCGGTCGGGCACTGCGCGGCATTTGCGTCTAGAGCCATCATATGGGCAAGCCCGTGGACTCTGGGGCTGTCTTCTCTGGTGCGAATGAAGCACTCACCGTGCAAATTGACATGCTAAATAGACGAGTGCTATATCAGCTTCTGACTTGGAGTGCATTTCCTGAGACCTCATGCTGTTTACAGCTTAAGGCTTACAGCGAGCCGATGTATGCAGGCTTGAAAAGCACGCCCAGCGGATTGTTTTGAGCCGAAGACTCTGCTGCGAGCGTCTGTTATCCTGGGCTTCGTGTGTATAAAGAAATCGTACCAGGATGGCTGCAGGGTGTTCAGAGCCGCGCCTCAGGCTGGGCGGCAATGCGCTCTTTGCTGCTTTGTTGTCACGGCCGTCCGTAGCTAGTGACGCCACAGCCCCCGATGTCTGATCAGACTGTTTATTCAATGCGCGTGACCCTGTTTCTATCCTGCAAAACTGTCAGATGTGCCTTTGGAGACGCCTGGCAGCGGTACTCACGCAGCGTGACGGCGGTTGTCTTATGCTGCTCAGCAGATAAGAGTAGGGTTTAGGTCGATGGGAGATTTTCAGGCGCTACGCAAGATGGGCGTGCGTATGTGGAGTATATTTTCGTGCGCGCTCCTGGCGACTGGAGACGATACGATGCTGCTCCGAGGGAGGAGAGGGCCCAGGCGCTTTGCTCTCCGCACACGCCACGGCACGCCCTGAACGATCACCTCTGTCACCTCCGAATAATCCTCCGTCACCGCAGGGGGTAAAGGAAAGAGGTCTAGGGCGTCGTGGAACAGTCAGAGAGCTTACGAGTTCCATGAGAGACTGACCTTATGCATACGCATACGCGCTTGCGCTTGCGCTGCAGCCGCCCAGTGGAGCTGGTGTGCGGCAATAGAACCAGAGCTGCCTTGCGGACAAGTTGCTAGTTCCACTCGGCGTGCCGCCAAGGGCTGCGGAACAAGCGTTGGCTGATGTTAGCGATGCGTACCAGATGCGTACGGATAGACACAGTCTAGAGTATTACACACCTGCGTGCGTGATGGCACCGGCACACCTAAGCACCCCAAGCTTGAGCACCAGCGCAAGTAGCCCTGCAGTTGCTTCTCCTGCAACTTGCTCCGCCAGGTTGGAGACGTCGCTCTTGCGTATGTACTTCGCCAGATCGTCGCCATTGAGCCCCGGCCTGCTGAGTCATGGCAAAGCCAGAGCCGGACTTGTGGGCGAAGGTCAGCGGCGCAGGCGTATCCTAGTTGGGATTTCTGTTCGAGCAGCACATTAATTATGCCAGCGGCCTCCGTCTCCAAGCATGGCTCACCAACCTCTTGTACAGTCCATGCAGAGGCTCCAAGCTGGCAGGTGGCGCAATTGGTGCGTTCTTTTATCGCGCTCTCTCCTCTGTCCTCGACGCTGACAGCACCTTAGTCTCTGTCCGACCCATACCACGGCCAGGAAACAGTAGCGAAGCTCTGCGCTCGCTTTGTTTCTCATCTTTTTGCATATTCAAACGTGCATTCTCAGCCGGTAGCGCCAGCCACCCCGTCAACGCGCATCCCTCGATTAGACCACTTCATTGCATATGCTCTTCACCGCACTCGCCTCCACACCTGTGTAGCTTTTGCTGCCCTCTACTTCCTACAGCGACTCAAGGCACGTTTTCCGGCCGCGAAGGGAACTTCTGGCCGCCGCCTGTTCATATCGGCTTATATGGTTGCATCGAAGGTCATCTGCGACGACACCTACTCAAACAGGTCCTGGTGCATCGTCAGCCAGGGTATATTCACCCTTCGCGAGATCAACCAGATGGAGTGTGAGATGTGTAGCTACCTTGAATGGCAGCTCACGCTCGACCCCATCGCCCTCAGGAGCTTCGAGTTGATGGTGCGACACGACTTCGCTGGCACAGGGCCGTATCCGCTCATTGCCCGGCCCCTCCCTTGGCGGTCTGCCTGCTCACTCATGGACAGGATGCCGGCGCCTCACACCCTCACCACTGTGTATCCCTCACCCCGGCCCTCTACGCCGTCCGACTCACTCTCCATCTCGACAGCGCCCATGCCTTCAACATCAGCATTTCTGCCGATGCCGCCAGAGCTGGCCTATGCCGACGTCAAGGCTGTCGCCTACGCTAAACCAACCACCATAGTCACGTCTGGCGAAGGCTTAACTGCAGGCGGCGGCAGCTCATTACCGTACCCCAAGTCCGCGGAGCTTTCCACTCCCATTGCGGCTGCCGCTCTGACTGCCGCGCATCTACCAAAATTCAAGGTCGACGGTGACCGGTTCGCCTTCGCTGTGTGGACTACTTGGTAGCTGTGCGCTGTCTACTGCCGCATTCCGAGTCTTACGACCTGCTGTCGTATGATGCTGATCAGCTTACATCGCTCGGATGCACGGTTTCAAGCTGCTTCAAGTTTGCTCTTTATCATCATCCTCACAGACCTGTTACCTGTTCTCTGCTGCCCTTATTCTTTTCTGATGTCCACAGCTTATACTTCTACAGCTGACACGGATTTCAGATGTATCATTTGACATTTGCAGAGCTTCGAGTTGACTCACGCACGGTACTCTCTCACATCCTGTCCCCCACCATCGCTGTCTTGTCGCACATGATTGCATGGTCGGTTTCCCGTACACTGTCGGCATGGGTTTTAGCACATTCTAGAATTTCCCAAAAGATCATCTAACATTTCATCTGAGCCATTGTATCGTAGGAGATCTATTGCATGTCTTTAATGCGCAGATATATATCACCGTCAGTCAAATCATTAACAAGAAGGTCACGATCTGTCCTAGAATAATCTGGGCCTACCAGTACGCCTCGGATGATTGATCTACAAAAAAAGAACTCTGTTGATTCTCGAGCTCTTGCCCAGAGCCGGAAGAACCCAAGATCCAAATCTTGAGGATGAGGGGGACCAGGTGGGACGTCCAAAGGGTGGACAAGGGCGATGGGATATGTCAATTCGCCGATCTCAATAGAGAAAAGGAAGAGCAGTCGGCCAAAAATTGGGCCAGCTACTGTGTCGAGGATAGCACAGTCATATCGGGGACGATTATGGAAATTAGGACTGCAGCGGAGATAGTCGCATGCTTGTCGCCAATCGACCATAGACTCGTAATTGACTTTCAAGAACCGATATTCTGTGAACTTGAACACAGCACGTCAGTATTTAAATTGCCCACGTGAAATAAAGATGCTGGATAGAAATTTACTTACAAGATGGTTTTCCTGAAGCGACATCTCAGGGCCATCCAAAACTCCATTCTCATAAAGAAATAGATTCAGCCTCCTTCTGAACCCTCTAAATGCAATATCATCCTGCCAAGACTCCTTCAGCAATTGGAAGGATTGGCGCTTCTGCTTGGAGCCCAATTTGATATGTGCAAAGTCATCGGGGATAGATTCTGATGCCTTTGAGTCAAGACTTGCTTCGAGGGTTAGGGCATCATCTGAGTCTTCTGGTGCCTTGAGGCTGGCTTGAGACTTGAGGAACTTGTCCAATTCATCTACTTGATCTCGAATAGATGAAAGAACCCAGGCATGATGATCGATGCGCAATATCTATATTATTTGTGTTAATCTCAAAAGTTGCAAGTCTGTCTAAGAGGAAAAAATTGCTTACTTGCTTGGCAACATCCTTGAAATTGGTCCGAAGCTGATATGACTGTTTGAGAGGGCGGTGTAGTTTCTCGTTTGGCTTGGTATTGAAGTTACGGCTAACCCCTTTTGCCTCAATGTCGTCAAACAGGTGGACGTGAGTGTGCATTTTAGGAAATGCCCAGTTTTTCTTTGAAGTCTCAAGTGTATTGGCCCAGTAGCTCTACACAGACAGATAAGGACAAGCATTCTAGCAGATATAGATAGTCATATACATACATTGATGAGATATGAAAACCTCAAAATTTCTTCGCGGCCTTCTTGCAGTCGTTCAGGAGTCTGAACCTCCAGCCCAGCATACATGTCTAGATTGAGGTAGCTTCTGAGGCATTGGAGGAGAAGATGACCAGTGGGATCTGGTGATAGAATATTATGACAAGCAAAGATAATTTGCTAAAGATATAATCCTAATCAGCAACAAGTCAGCTATACCAACAGTCAGAAATGTACCTTTGATATATCCTCAAATTTAACTCCATCAGTGAATGTTGTTTTGACAACTTTGGGAAAATGATTTAGACCCCGCCATCGAGGGAGCCTGTTTATTCTACAGACAGACAAAGTTAGAATAGAAGAATATGTAGAGAGGATCATAATAGCTTACTGATCATCAACTAGAAATTTTGTTTCTCTTTCCAGACGGTTGAGATATGCTTGAATTTCAGGCAAGAGATGACGTCCAAACAGTCCCAGATGATAGGCATGCAAGCAATCAAAAGACAGAGCTTGATATGGGTCTGAGTGTGGGATTTTCCAGAATACATTCTGCAAAATATAGGTCAGCTTTGAACAGCCGATTTGAGTTGGTACTTTTATCACCTCGACTTTCCGAAGACCATGCTTCTTGAGCTCTTCCTCGCTGCCGTCCTCTACCAAAGCTTTTGTTGCGGCCACCGTTCTGAAAGGGTGCCTCTCAGACAACTCCGCCAACTGACTTGATGGAACTAAGCAGATCGGGCATGGACATTTGCCCTTCAGTCCACGGATCAAAGCCATCACACACCTATGAGAAATTAATCTAATAGACATCAGAAATAGAATGGCAGACACTCACTGCTCTTCATAGTCTGCTGAAAGTATCAATATGATAGGGAATAGCCATCGCAATACATCATCTGCGCATGTGAAGTGAAATCCGTCCTTTGCTATTTCAATAACCTTTTCAAGGAGCAGATAAAAGGATTTATGCCAGATAATATTTTTAAAATTGACATAAGTCTTCTTTCCAGTTTTGTCTTCGTCCTCCTCAAGCTGTAAGAGAGAAAACTGAGAATACAGATCTATCATGACTGGAAATATTTGCTCACAATTGGAAGCCAGCCAACCACCCGGCCGCCACCAACCCCCTCGCCGTTACGAATTTCGACAGGAAGGTTTGCACAGCGTGCCATGACAGGGTATCCCTTCGCCGTTCCAAAAGATGAGAGCTTTGTCTTATCGGCATAGAGTATGATGCAGAATAGCTTTGCACCGGCCGGCAAAACAGACTGCCGCCATCAGTGCTGAGATGCTGTTGGCAATATGTGCGCGCATATAACCCACCTGGACATCCCAGAAAGTGTTTGCTGTCCACGGCTCATCGATGAAACGTACAAATGATGTGCCGTTGAATTTTGATAGCCTCTCTGCATCCCAAACAAAATGGGGGGCGAGACGAGGATCTCTAAGGAGATCCAGAGCCCAATCCCACAGAGGTCGAATCCATACCTCAAACTTCATCGTCTCTTTCTGATATTCGGCGGAAACAGTGTGCTTCGTGAACTGGAACAATTTGAGCTAAGTGTCAGGCACAGGCGTTGAGACACTGAAAGGGACGAACAGAAGTAAGCGTAGTTGACGCTGCATCCAGCAACTTCAACATCTCTGCGTGATTCGACAGTGTGAAGGATTCCGAATGCTGTCTCTTGACGCATCGGTGAATAAATGATATGAGTGCATCCGTCTGCCTCTGGTTCAGAGCGGCATCGAGCGCTATCTCCGCGAACTCGAAATCCTCCCGCGAACGAAATGGGAGCCACGGCTCCTCACTGTCTGGAGCTGGCGGTTTTGCAGACGCCTGACGTTTGAAGTCTTCAAACCGGTGTATTTTGGTCGGCCGCCCGCTGCTCGGATGGTACTCGACTTGGATGTCATCCTGCTGCAGCGAGCTGACGCTCGAGCCTGTTATGAAAGCGAAAGTGAGTGGGACAGCCCCTTGCATACGCCCGAGAGAAGAACACGCCTGATGCCGTATCATCCTCATCGTGATCAGCACCTAGTACATCAGCACTCTCGCTGCCACTCCCGCTGCCATACTCTGGCTGCTCAAGCGGATTTGTTGACGGCCAACCATCTGTACAGCTGCAGAGGTTTGTCTGGAGCAGCAATCAGATATTTGCCATGTACGCACCTTCGGGACGAATGCCGGTAGCAGGTGCCGCCTCGAGCATTGAACTGGCGGCAGCAGCGGCTATGCCGGACAAGTTTCTCGTGAGTGCAAGGGTTAGCGACCATACGGGCGATCGGAACACACCAGCAGCGACTCTCTGCTCCTGATACTCTCTAGTCCGCGCCTCAAGATCTTGCTTTTCTCGACACTTTTTCTCGTGCTGTACGAGGCCTCTGACGTTGAACGAGTTGCCGCAATAACTGCATGGCTTCGTCTCCTTCGCCACACGACGCTTCGGCCCGGACGCGGAAGCCATGGACAGCGCAGGGAGATGCGGGAGAGGAGGTGCGTTGAGCGATTGAAGAGATCGTGGGGGAGCAATGAGCGGGTTTCCACCTCGCAGGCAGCTGCAGCCGCCTCCTCGATGTCAATCGTATCGTGATCTAATTGTCATCGGTTCAATCCACAGTTATCAGGTCATTATCTCGTTGTAATCTAGCCGCCGGGTGCTATCTCGGTTTCAACACCAGTTTTGGTTACAATCAGGTTACAATCAGGTTCGAATCAATAGAGGCATCTGAACCTGGTTATAATCAGTCGTAATTTGGTCACAATCTCGATCGCAAGCCGGCCCGATTGTAACTCTGGTATATTATTTCCGACATATGATCACGAAGAACTTCTCATCGGTGAAGGATGGGCCTCGGACTAAACGTCACTCCAATCTTGAATTTACCGTAGACACGGTTGGTTAGCTCTAGATTATCGTAGCTATATGTTCGTCTAGCTTTGTTATTACATGTCGTGGTGAACAGGGAAACCAGCACTAATGTACGTATCTTCGACAGCTGTGCTCTAAACAATATCGATGACCTGCATGGGCTTTCTTGCCTCAAGGTGACGAGAAAGGTCATCCAGCACACTGTCGCTGTCCGTATCTGGGGATATTGAAATGGCCAAGGCTGGCGTCTGGTCCCGCCTGGCAAAGACCGGAGATGACCTAGACGCCCTATGTTCGGAACATTCGAGTCTGGATATCACGTCTGCCGAGCTTGCATGCAACGACACGATGACGACGATGAGCGTGGGATAAATGCCCTTCAGCGAATCAAATTAGCCCACCGTCCAGCTGACGAATGGCTGCACGCACCACAATTTGCACAATAGCAGCGTCGAATATGAGGGAAGTGTTATAGGAGACAAAATATGTCGTTTCATAGGCGACCTGGTAAAACGGTATTGAGAGAGGGCCGCCAGTTGGGTCAAAGGAACAGACCCAGATGAACACGTAAAGAACCCCAGACTCTATAAGCATGAGCAGGGCGGCCTCGGCCCTTGAATGTATGGCGCCTTTGCCGAGCATAGACTCAACAAAACGTCTGTGCTTCCTACAATGGAGGATGTCAACAACAAAACAGTTCGGATGTCACAAACCAACATACCAAGCGCGAATGGCGATCAGCGTCGTCGCCCAGATGTTCGTCAGTATGGTCAGGGCCCACACCGCGAGGCCGAGATAGTACCCTACATCATCATCACGCGCAGAACCCGTCACTCGACTGCGAAGGGTGAAGGCGGCGCTAACGCATGTGCTTACTGCCGGGAACATCAGCTACCTGCGCCGTCAAAAGGCGACACGCTTACCAAACGTGCCGACCATGAAGATAAGGGGAGGGACGAACAGAAAGACGTTTCGTCCCGCTTCTGAAATTACCCAAGCACGCCAGACGACGATGGCATCGCTCAGGATGTACTATGCGGTCGTGAGAAGGCATTTATTTATAGACGAAACAAATACCCACATTTATCGCGGGAATATACATGACTACGAGTTGCTCTCCGCTAGTCTTGTACCAGTTGGGGTCGGCGCTGGGGTCCCGCACGAAATCGATAATGACGGCGGTGTTCGTTGCCCAGTGGGCGGTGGATACGAGATACATGACCGAGGTGGTGGTCAGGATGACCATCTGCATCCTCGATGGAGGGCGGGTATACCTGTGTTCGCTCAGCTACGCGTGGATTGTCCAAGGCAGACGGACGTACAAGATAAGATATGTGGAGAAACCGAACAACGCCGTGTATAGCCCTGTTGGGCACCAGCCGGGTGAGATCACAGCACAAAATACTAACTTGTTACGTACCAAAGAACAGCGTCTCGCAAACCTCTGCGGCGAGCGGCGTGGCTTCTAGGCTGGACGACATGCCGACAAGTAAGTTACACGCGTGGTAAAAAGGGAGGGACAAACCGCAAAGCATGCGACAGTGCGCGCTCCCTCTGTTATATATGCGGCATTGAGCGGACGCAGACCTGCACTGCTACCGTAGCCAATTACGGGAGTGGGAGATTCGAGAAGACCAATCGCACATAGCAACAGGCCGGCTTGGTCATTGATAGACGCACGGCATGTTCTTAGCACATAGCACGATCGGTGGAAAGACGAGCCTGTGCAGCATTTCCGAATAATTTCGAACCTGTCAATCCCGAAGATCGCCTGTCAGTGAGCAGTGAAACAATGTGAATCTGGGCCGTGAGCGTCTAGTACTACGGGGCGGTGTGAAGATGATGTGCCACAAAATTTAAGCAAGGGTCGAGCACTAGTACCTCATGCATCTGATTTGTGGTATTAAAAGACAGGACCGCATCGTCGGGGAGAACGGTGATGTCGCGAAGGCGCGGATTAGCTACAGGCATGCACTTTGCCCGAGTCGTCTAGTGGAGTCCCGTTCGTGTCTTCTACAAGCGACAGCTTTGAAGACAATAGAAAGATGCTGCCGATCGAGAACAGAGAGGCGTTGCCACGAAGTCAGAACCACCGTGCGACTGAGATAGAAGATGTTCAAGCGCTGGATGTTCAAGCGCTGCAGAGCGTTTGGAAAAGCGTCGTCGCGTTTCGCCGGATTATATTACGTAATTTAGGACCTAGCCGTATCTGGCAAGTCTCGATGTTGGTTTCAGCGACGACTTCAGGTTTCCTCGCGAGTCGCAACTGCGTCGCGCCCTTCTCCAAGCGCCGCGTCCCAGCCCTGCAAGTGTTCAAGTTGTTCCAAATATCTCCATTGCCGATATGCAACGCGCTGAGGTTCCTGGAGGAACTGGTCAACGTGTTGAGCACTCGGCACCAGTCGGCCGGTGTCTGTGGCAGCTTGTGCCCGCTTTGACCTTGGGGGCGTGACGACTGTGGCCAGAACGCAGAATGCGTCCACACTGGTCCACGCTTTGACTGTGGACAAAGCCATGTACAATGGTCTTATAAAAGGTGATGAGGGTGGTGGTCTGGTTTCCTCACCGCACATCTCTACCGCTCTTCACCGCACAGGATGTGGCGACGTATTCTCTCGACTCTCTTTGATCGGTTCCAGGACAACCCATCCTCCATGGACCGCAGCAAGTCCCCTTCTAGGACTGAAGGCACCCCACAGACTATCCATTCCACCGCCGTAGCGCACCAGTGTCCCTCTGGGACGAAATCTGGGTTTTGGGCACCGGCGGCCCGAATCCTCCAGCCCATCATCGACTTCACCGTCTCGAAAGTCACCTTCGGTCGCGCTCAGACCCCGGCTCAATTGTCACTGGTCATGTTGCCGAGACCCTCGCTCCCTCGCATCTTCTCCGTCGAGAACCTCTACCATGTAACCCTCTCCACATCAGTCATGTTCTCCGCGTTGCTGCTCTCGCTGGCACGGCGAACAACTGTCACCCCCCCCAGATCTCCATCCGCGGTTTCTGGCTCTGACGGGTCGTCGGTGAACTCGCATCCATCGCCAAAAACTCCTCTTGAAGACTTGGTCGACACCGCCAACGGTCACTTACCAGGCGCAAGTCAGGTACGTCGATCCTTGCCAATCAATGGCTGGCATTGTCTTACCTAGCCCTTACCGTAGCATGTCTATTGTCGCACCTCGGACGCTCCCAAAGTGACTTGGGTCCCCAAGAAAGGCGACAGCCGTCCCAAAACTGCCCAGGAAATCGCACTCGATCCAACTTGGATGAACACGGTGAAAGAATGGCAGTCAAAGCGTGATCCCCAGGTCCCGACCCCGACGGTCCTGGACGACGGTCGCGCCACCTACACGTTTTGTGGCCGTCTGGGCTGTGGCGGTTATGGTGCCGTTCATCTCGCGCGAACATCCGTGTATGATCGCTTCCTTCAGCTTCCGGAACTTGTGGCGGTGAAGGCGTATCAGAAGTCCCTCCTCCGCTACAACCGCTTTGGTTACCAGAACGTAGCACAAGAGATCGCAATTTTGCAGGGTATCACGGAGGAGCCGGAACGCAGTCCTTTCCTGACGCCCATCATCAGCGCTTTCCAGGACGAAGAATATTGCTATGTCGTCATGGTACGGTCTTATCGGGTTTTGTGCGGTTTCGCGCTCATGATTCTCATGTGTTACAGCATGTCTACGGTGAAGATCTCGCCAACCGGATGCAAACAATCGCGCGCCGCATGACCACAAACGAGATCATCCTGTACGCTGCTGAGCTCGTGCGTCTCGAAAAGCCCATGTCTCCGTGCCGACTGCAGCTGACTATCTTTCCAGCTTCTAGCTATCGAACACTGCCACGAGGAAGAATTCGTCCATCGCGACATCAAGCCGAGCAACATCTTCATCGGTCCCGGAGGCCACATCATCCTCGGGGACTACAGTCTCGCCTTATACGCCGGCGCAATTCCTCCTTGTGCGTTCAAGGACGCTGTCATCGTCGATAAGCGGGACAGCATCATGGCGAGCCCGCTCATTTATGCTCCGGAGCAATTCCCTCTCGGCAATCCTTACAATTACAAGGTCGATATTTGGCAGTATGGCCTGGTCATACTCGATATGTTTGTTGGCAGCGGTCTTGTGCGTTTTGCTTTTCGCACCTCGTGAAATCGTCGAACTCACTTTTTTCCAAGGCTTTTTTCAGATACCAAGATGGCGAGACCTTTCTCGGAGAACACGACATTCTGAACCGGGACATGGCTGCGGAAATAGATTTCTACGCTGATACACCTGCAGCGCGGGATCTACTGAAAAAGGTTCGCACGACCCTCTGGCTAGATATCTGATCTCTCCTGACGCACATGTGTATAGATCTTGGTGCGAGATCCCCAGAAGCGTCTTGAAATAAGTGAGATCAAGGCGCATCCTTTCTTCCAAGACCTAGACGGATTGTGAGTAATGTCCACATCCGTCTCACTACCGAATCTTGTCTCATAGCCTTACCTTTCTAGCTCATGGGAAGGATGTGCTCGCGGTGAGATCGAACGTACGCCGCCTGCTCCCTTGCGTTTGTTCTTCCCACCTGATCCTCTGTCTAATTTGCAGCGTTCTACCGCCCGCTCCGTCCCACCGGAAACGCATCACTCGTCGTGAACCATGTCTCTGTAGACAGCGACTGTGCACCAACCGCGAACGCACGCGAGCTCCCATTCCCCAACAAGTTCTTCAACTACCTGTGCCCTCCGTGGCTCATCGATCTCGACCCACAATTCTATCAGCCGTGGAGGGTCCGCGTCAAAGTACCTTCGTCCAACGTCACGCGGAGGGTGACGCAACCCGATGGCTATATTCCTACCCAAATTATTCCCCTTCAGGCTCCATCTGCTAGAGATGAGTTCTACGGGCACGTCGCTTCCACAGATTCGGGCGTATTGCCCGCGCTGCGACACTAGAGTTTATTCAGACATTTAAATTATCAATCGGGTTATTGTGGGCGGGTTCTTACATTCTTATAGACCGTAGCAAAATGCATGTAGTAGTACTAGTCATTTTCCTCCAACTTTCTGTGTCTTCATCTTGTCTTCCTTCACGCACGTGACCGGCGCGCGACGCGTCTACTCGGCAAGCATCGGCAAGAGTCGGCAGGCAGTGATTTGGCGCGGGGAATGCAGCTTGCGTGGCCTCTACTTACCCCGCATCCTCTCAACCCGACCTTTCTCTCTCACCACAAGCATGTCTCCACCTACAATCACCGTCTCTGAACCGCCTCGCAGGTTCCCCTCAGGCAGCGAAGGGGGGAAGCGCCCCGTCCATCACTTGAACAACAGCAAGTCCAAGTTCCAGAATCCCTGGCCGTCTTTCAGGTGTGCGCACTTGTTACTGCCACTTGAAAACACAGACGAATTCTGCGCAGATATCAATCGACATCCCAATGGGCATCCGTACGTGCGACTTTTCCTGAAGCTTCGGTAGACTGAGGACTCGCCCTAGTTCATAACCGGCTTCGGCTCAGGTGCCAAAAGTCCCTCCATACCGGAGAACATCAAATCTCTCATACCCATACGAAAGCCGACATGGGGAAAAGAGCAAGGGAATGAGAGCAAAGGGAAAACTACGTGGTTGGGGTGCGTGTCCTTCTCGCGTGATACCTACCCGTATCCAGACGTGATCCAAGGAGTGGAGAAGTTCCTTGTATACTAGAGATGTTAACATTCCGTGCTTTCCGCTGATTCATCCTTGTATTGTACAGTCACGCTAGTTATCTTACTGAGCTGCCTACCCCTCCTGGCGCTCTTCGCGGTCCACGAATCATTTTCGACCCTGTCTTCTCCAATCGTTGTTCTCCAAGTCAGTCAATCGGACCAGCGCGCTATACAGGTACGTAATGCCATAAGATAGGTAATATGCCCCGTTTGATTCGTCATCGTTCGAAGATGCGCCGTGCAGGGTAGAAGACATACCCGCAGTAGATGCCATCGTGCTCTCCGTAAGCTCTCATTGCACATCGTATTCAATATCTTTGTTTATGTACGCCTTCTAGCATAATCATTACGACCAGTGGGTTTCGCAGTGACTCTCATCCGCCGCGTACCCACCAACAATCTTTTGAATTAGCACTGACGTCCCAACACTTCGTGCGATCCTTGCCAACCGAGAGTCCTCCGCTCACATCTTTGTGTCCCTCAACAACGCCGAACACCTTTCCAAGGCGCTACACATCCCCATTTCGCGCGTCCACGAGCTGGATTGGTGGGACGAGCGCATACTCTCTGTTTCCCTTCCAGCCAAAGAAGGCGCGGCTGTCGGCGCGGAGGTGCGCATAACGTGCACACCCTCGCAACACGTCTCTGGTCGCACGGCGTTTGACCGCTGGGGCGCTCTCTGGGCATCCTGGGTCATAGAGGAGCTACTCCCCGGCATCGAGCCACAAGTGGGAAAGAAGGTGTACTTCGCGGGCGACACCGGTTACAGGACCGTACGCGACGGGGACGACGAAGAAAGTGTGCCCGTGTGCCCTGCATTCGCGCAGATCGGCGAGCGCTTCGGTGGTGTCGACGTCGCGATGCTTCCTATCGGGTGTGTATACATACCGACGTTTTGCAGAGATTGTAACTGAATAGTGTGGTGTCCAGCGCGTATGCTCCTCGGGCGATGTGGTCCAATTTGCATGGGTCTCCGTCCGACGCCGTCCGCATGTTCAAGGATGTCAAGGCTAAGAAGGGACTTGCTATGCACTGGGGGTACGTCTGGTTCCTCGAATCAAGATAATTGTTGTGCTGAAGAGTGATTAGTACATGGGTGTTGACCTCAGAACCGGTCCTTGAACCCCCAGAGCTCCTCAGGAAGGAGTGCAAGAAGGCAGGCGTTTCCGACGATGAATTTTTGGTCCCGGGGTTGGGCGAGACGATCTTCTTCTGACGATCTTCTGTGGTGGTTTCCCTATTATACCTTCCTTCCGAGTTTCTTCCTACCATAGGCTGTGGCAGTGAGCGGTAAATATCATTAATGTTCTTCACGAGCGCCTGTCTTCTCCGGAATTATAAGTCGAAGAACGAGTCACCCCCTCGAGCAGGGTCGGTACTGCTAGTAGTGTCCATAGATCGGGTTACTAGTACTTGAAGGAGGTGTTCGACGTACGCAAGACGTACGTGTGGATGTGTGCATGTTCCATTGCTGAGTTGTTCGTTCGGCATTCGCCGAGAGCATCTCGAAGACTTCGAGTCAGGCTTGACCTTGGTTCGAACGTTTGCACACCAACTCTTCTTTGCAATTGGCATACGCTTGGCAACATGGATGACATCTTTGATCAGCCGAAAGCGCAAAGAACAGTGTCTGATGCGCGCGACGAAGACGACGAACAATCATCCGGAGACGAGGATGGCGGACTTGACTGGACCAAATTGCCGTACGTTCATCCTTCCTCTTCCGACATCGCGTCTTGAGACCAGGATCTAGTTCGGGCAATGTCCATCGTCCTGTGATTCCCAAACGAGGGGAGAAAGACTTCGAGCCTTCGCAAAGGGGAGGAGGATCGGGTCTTCAGCTGCACCATCTCGATCGTGCACGGACCGCTATGTTCGACGCGCTGAGAGCCACCCGTGCCATATCCAAGTACGTACCTTTCTTTCAAATAGCTATCAAAATCTCGCCCTGACTCTGTGTCTAGCAAATCGGTGAGTTATGCTATCTGGTATCCCACCATAGCCCGCGCACACGTCACTGCTGCTCGAGGAGTTCATTACTCTTCGATGGGGCATTCCATCGCGCGCCCGTCTCCCACCGACACGCTTCAAAGGGCTCCTAAGCGATTGGAGCTACTTCCGGAAGAAGCGCTCTACCTTGTCGAGAAAGGCGCGTTGTTCTGCTGGAAGCACGCCGAGGGTATCACCGGCGAGGACATGGAGTCGGAATCGTCAATGCAAGGTGCGCCCATGAGCGTCCAGCAAGCGTTCGCAGAAATGATTGGAATGGAGGGAGTTTCGATCGAGAAATATCACGTTCGTGCACTCTCGCCTGCTTCATGCTATTGTCCAGTGAGGTGAGATGTTGCTCCTCAAGGTCTTTGCATATCTCAGACGCCTGGGATACATCGTTATCCGCGCCAAACCACTGTCACCGTCTTACCCTGTTGCCGCACCACATCCACCGCGCCCAATGCCTACTCCGCCCTCAATATTACGCCGCATATATGCTGCCGTTTTCGCTCCAGTCTCGCGTCGTATTCGCGCCCTGTTTCGCCCAGCGTTCGATTGGTGGCGCCCCCTCATTCATCGGCGGTGGCTACACCATAATATGGATTATCGTACGCGCTTGCTTCATTGCCTTACCATTGAGACTCTTACACTCCACACACAGCATCCGTTTTCAAATCCATTCGATTCATCCCCTCTGGGCATGCAACTCCCTTGTTGCCACTGGAGTCACACACCACCCTCGTGCCGTCACCTTACGAAGTATTCTACCACGTCTACAAGCCGAATACACCCTTTCGCAAAACCGCACCTCCACCGCCAGATTTCCACATCGTCGTAGTGAAGTTAGTTGCAATTGTTTTTCGCGCCTGCTCCCTCTTACGAATGTATGCAGTGCGCGAACGACACCCATCCCGACGCTCGCTGAGCTTACGACGCTGTATGCGAGCCTTCCTACCCTACCATTACCACTTCCCCGCCGACGCAATCTGCCACCCGCTGCGGACACTGCGGCTGCGGCTGCGGGACCGCAGTCGCTGCTAGCTCGACTGCACTCTATCCTTCGATGGCGTAGGGTTCCTCCACCCCCACAAGCAAGAAACACAGAACTGAAGGTCAACCCCTTCATGGCGCTGCGACAGGGTAATAAGACTGTTGTCATCGCCGCGGTTGACGCCAGCATCGTGAGCTTCTTCAGGTTCGGCGAGGGTGCCTTCGAGGATTGGCCCATGGCTTGATGCGAACCAAGCGCGTTATGCCGGCCAACTGGGTGAGTTATGGAGTACCAGTGAGAGGGCAAGCCCAATAAATTAGGGTGTGTTTGCTATAGTGTCCCTGTGTAGTGTGTCCGTGCCTAAACCTGAAGAAATGCCGATGATGCTGTGTAGCGATAGCGATGATTATCAATAATCCAACCCGAAGTAAATCCAAACAAAATCTCCTCTCGACCACGCACGCGGAATCAGATTCAGAGAACAGCGAAGACAATCCAGAATGCTGCGGAGCACAAGAGAGACGCGAGAGCCGTCCGCACCGTGACGTGCGGTGCAGAGGAGGCCTGCGCGCTGTTTTGCCCGGACGGCACCGAGGCCGCAGGTGCAGGCGCGCCAGATGGAACTACTGTGGGAACTGAGACAGAGGTAGCTGTCGCGACGATCGTGGTAGATGCGGTGCCTGTCGGAGCAGCTTGCGAGGTACCTTCAAAAACAAGTTGTTACATTGTTGGATGACTGAGCAAAGCGGCTACTCACTTTCAAAGTTCCCGCCAGCCGCCTGCGCATTGTTGACTTCTTGGCGCAGGAGGTCGTCCGCGTTGCTCGGTACCATTGACATGAAGCCAATGCGGGGTGGGTCAACAGATGGGTTGGTCAGATTTCCATAGTAGAACGCGACGAGGTTCCTAGGTGAACGCGATCTAAACGGCGATTACACAAGACACCCATGATTCAGCGACTCACGACTTGAAGAATGGGTCACCCAAGCTCCACTGGAAGAGCGCGCCGAAGCTTGGCGGGTCCGTCTCCACGATGTTGTTTGCAATGCACGTGGTCGCATCGCCCGTCTGGTTCTGCGAGACGAAATCACGCGGGTCTACGCCGAACATCTTCCCGCCAATTTGGAAGGACAGGTCGTGCGGCGTCGCGCATGGGAATGTCGGGTCTGCATTTTCATCGGCGCTGTATGCAGAGGAGACGGTGGACAGGATGTTGTCGACGACGTCTGAAGGTCCACGGATCAAGCTGTTACCCTGTGAGGTGGTCAGAAAGGGTGATAAGGGTTGTTCATTATGAATCCTACAGTGTCAATGAGCGCGGAGACTGTGCCCTTGTCAGTTTTGCTAAGGCCCTTTCCGGTCAGCGTGGATTCGGGGAGTTTCTGCCCGTCAAGGTAAACGGCATCTATGTCGATTTCCCATCGACTTGAAGGAACGACTGAACATCGTGGCTAGGATCGTAAAGATAGGAAATGGCTTACAGAGGATAGATCTGCGAAGAATTTAGTAAGTCTCATATAGTTTTGTGAGAGAGATTATAGCCGCCCACCTCGTTGGGAGCGAAGGTAGGAGGGGTCAGTCCACCATCTTTGGAGTTGTACAGACGAACGGGGACCCAGGTGAGCGAGGAATTGTCAATGCCATCCGGTAGCGACCCGATGGTCAGATCGCCATTGTTACCGCTGACGTCGATGGTATCACGTTGCAGCATAATCTGGGGCAAGATTATTGAGTGCGTCGCATACGAGCGGGAGAGTGAACATACCGAGAACATAGGCTGATCGAGTTCGCCTGACATTGCTAGGCGAGAGAGCAAAGGTCCGTCTGACGCCGTGCTCATAACGAAGCTATCCGTCGTCGACGGGTTGTTAAACTGCCAAATAACTGTCAAGCTCCATCTACGACAGGGCGGATGCACTACACGCGCGCACCTTTGCGTTGACCACGGTGTTCTGTACTTGACTACGAGCGGCATGAGAAGCGCGTCCACGGTCACAAGACCACGCGACGTACCTGGAACTGGGAAACCCAAGCCCGAAAATCCCATTCGCGCCATTCATCACGCTGGTGCTGTTGGTATCGGAGATAGCTGCGAAGGCTTGCTGGGGCATGGAGATGCCAGCGATGGTGCCGACGTCCTGCGCGACGGGCCCGGACGCGTGCGTGCCTGTGAGAGAGTCGCCATACAGCAGGTCAACGGAGCCGCCTGCTGGCTGGATCTGTGCGGCAGGGTACGGGCGCATGTTCGTCGACAGGCAAATTTTTGTCGCGCACGCATCGGAGGTGACCCAGAGATCGCTAGAGCCCGTGTCTAAAAGTCTGTCAGGAAACAAGATGGGGTGCAAAGGCCGCTGCTCGCACCGATGTTCACGGCGGTAGATGTGTTCCCTATTGTGATGGGCACCGTGTAGAACCTGGTCGAGAAAGGTCATGCATGGAAGAGAACAAAGTTGCACGGACACGCACAAGTCAAGGAAATCCCCAAGCCCAGTGTTCCCGCTGTACGTTCCCCGCTTCCGCATGCTCGGCTGTGGCGACCTTCTCCTTTGTATGGGCAGCTGGAAGCTCCTCTTCGGCGCATTGCTTCGGCTAGACAGTTCTCTTCGTGGCAGGTCATGCGGCAGCGCGAGGCCGAGGCTCGGCAGGAGGACGAGAAGAGAAAGATAGAATGTTAAAGAGTGCATAGCGTCCTGCGCAGGAGAAGAGAAGAGGAAGGATAGAGAAGAAGAGAGGAATGAGGGATGGCGAGGGTGATGGTCGTCTCCAAAGGAGAACGGGTGATCCCCGCCTGCGCGTATTTATGACTGCACTGCCGGCCAAGCGTCTCGGTAGCCCTTTGTCCGTTCTTGTGCGATCTCATCTCTATCTTTCCCTCGTGTTGTGGTATTTTTGGTATATCCGTTGACGTGCCTACCGTATATCTCACAGACTGACCGCCGATTGTCCGTTGAGTTGACCGTCATTTCCTTCGTGAGACAGGTATATTGGACCTACTGGCTGGTAAGTTAGCACTGTACAGTAGTGCACGGTTTGTACACGGTTCGCGCCAGAACAAACTTGATGATGGCCATCATGGCAACGTAATGGCCATTTCCGTCCCAGAGCGCCCGACGTTCACCGAATCAAACAAGTCCACCGAGTTTCAGCCTGGGCCCACTGATGGCAAGCACAGCGAGCACAAAAAGCCATTGAAAGGGAGCGCTTGAGCCTCGAGGAGATTGATGTACGCCGACAGCTTCGATCCGTGCAGACTAAAAATACTGCAGCAACTGGTATAATAATAGGCTTCCCCCAGGGAGCGGGTCTAAATTTGGGATACGAGACTCGCTCCCTTATACAGTAGCGGACACGTACAAGTACAACATGATGATCGACAGCGATTCTAAAGGGGGGATAGTGAACGAAGAGGGTAAAGCAAGGCGGGGCCAACAGCGCGCGCAGAAACCAAGCCAGACCATTGCGCACATCAACGCCCCGTCTAACTGTCAAAGAACATAAGTTAGGTACAACGCACAATCAGATGAATCTAGTGTCTATATCATCAGAAGCGCGTTCACGAAAGTAACGTGCCCACCACCAGGGCACAGCCCACCAGGCTGAGCAACGACCCGAACTCGCGCAGCGGCACCAGGCCCGACACGAGATCGGTCATCGACTCGTATTGCGGGAGCGGAACCACCACCGTGCTGGACCGCCGGCGCCGCCGGTGGTCCGACTCACTCTCCGATGACGACGACCAGCCATCAGAAGAATCGGGCGCCGTGCTCGTGCTCGAGCTGGAACTCGAACTTGAACTGAGTGAGTGGGTGTGGGAATGTGGAGGCTGGGGAATAAGGAGACTTGGCCGGCGCGTGCGGGGGGTGACGATCCCCGGGACCGTCGCACGACGCTTCGGCGTCATGCGCAGTGCGACTTTTGCGGGGGTGTGCAGGCAGATGGTATCGGTTTCAATGGAGAGGTGGACACGGCACGTTGGGCAGCGTCCGTCGGAGCCGCTCGCGGATAGCCACTGGTGCGAGCCGATGTCAGATCGGGAAGCGGCGGAATGTATCCGGAAAGCAAAAGCGGCTACTCACGTCTGACAGGTGCTGGAAACAGAACATCTGCCCACAGCAGCGCGTCTTGTTGGGCTTCACAGGGGCCTCGAAGCTTCGCACGCGACGTGAGCACGATGATTGCAGGAGGCGGGGGGCGGAGAGCCGCTCACCATATCCCGCAGACGTCCCGCATGCCTTTGCCCATAGAAATGCCGCTCTTCCCGTTCCAGCTTTGCGACTTGAAACTCCGCCTGCGCGCGTCCGTGCCCGCACTCGCCGGCGACCTCTCCGCCTCTGCCCACTCTCCCTTCACACGGTCCAGCGCAGGGCTGGATGGGATCTTGACGATGACGGACAAAGACGAGGACGACCCGCGAGCAGAGCTGGAATCGTGTCCATCTTGAACTTGACTCTCCTCAACGATGCTCTCGAGCGATGCGCGGGGTGAGAGGTGGGGGCGTGAGCGAGTCCGTGGGAGGCGATAAGAAACTGTGGGGGGAGAGGAAGACGGCGACGCTACTTTCGGAGACGAAGGGGACATGGATGTAGGTGACGCAGTCATCTTTGAGTGAATCGCCAGTGGCGAGGACCGAGTGGGCGACGCTCCGAAATACGACATCGCAGCGAACGAGCAAGACGACTGTGGGGGTTAAAGATAAAGATGCAGTCGGAGTGTGGGGTGGGGGCCAACAGTCGCCTAGATCAAGGCCGTGATGGGAGGGTTATCAGGGAAAGGTGCCCTGCGCGAGCGACCGCTGATCCTGATTATATAGATAGCAACAGGACAGGCCGGAGGATGGATCGAGATGTATCACCATGGATCATTACACAATAGCGCGGAGGCCAGTGTCTTGTCCATAACATGCAACGTCTCACCGGCCAATTGTGAGAGCGAGCACTGGATATGCAATGACGAGCGGCACTTGCAGGGCCAATAGGAGGAGGTCACGTGACGGCGGCGCCTCCGATGAGACAGGGAATTTGGGGAGACGGTGCTCGCCTAGGTGCCGCAGGCAGCTGGGAATGTACGGTGTAGTCATCCATGAATTGTCGTAGATCGTCCAGATATGACGCCAAGCATGACGGTAACGAGGGCGAGTGCGATTGGCTGAATGAGCGCGTCCATCAGTGAGACATTGAACGGGCTCGGACAATGGACGGCGCGATCCAAAAGTATGGATGGGTTTAGGATCCGGAAGAAATGGAAAGCTTTGGCAGGCGCAAGGTGAGCGGTGAGACTGTCTGAGGCGGTAAAGGGGGCTGACACTCGTGGCCTAAAGTGCAGGCAGAAAACAATAGCCCCGGTAAGACAACATTGCTTGTAGACATAGTCTACCAAGCGCGCCCGAAAATGGATCCCGATTTTTAAATACTGCCACGATCATCGTCTGGTCATGAGCTCCTGATGTCACCGCAACTTTTGAGAAGCCAGTTACGACCAAATTGCGGTTACGAGAGTTGAGACAGCGCTATCGTGACGTCAAATTCAATTGCGCAAGCTCGGAAAGAAGCCGTGCGCGCTCGTTCAGCAGCGCCAATGCATGTTGCCCCGGTGAAGTATGTCTCGTCAGCATACGCTTCGGCCCAGGGGGATGAGGAGTGCCGACCTGTGAAGAGAACGATAAGAGTGCAGGGATCAGCAATTCCGAATAAAGTATCGTGCCAATTGATGAAATGCACACATCACAGACACGCACTTTATCTTCCGCACCTATTTGTACCTTCCGCGCGGGAGAACCGCGGGTATAAGATTCGACAACGCGGCGTGCCTCGAACGCCTGCAGCTCGACATCAGCGTCGACCTCCTCAATATATCCATCATAGCGTACGGAATTGCCAGAGCGACGGATGGTAGGCTGGACCGATTCCAACTCCACCTCTGCACACTCACAGTACGAGGGCTCGGAGGCGAAGAAGCTCTCGGACGCATCGTCGGCCCCGACGCAGTCGGCATCGTCGGAGTCGTGTTCGGGCGCGAGGAAGGAGGGGTCTTCTATTTCGTGTATGCAGCGAGGTAAGTGCCTGTGTTCGTGATCGTACGCCAAGCTAGCGCGAGGCGTGTCGGCTATATCACTGGCGACGGAATGAACGGTGGTGTCCGTGTCTTTCCCTCCTTCTCCATCGATGGACAGCGCGCTGGCCATGCTGTTGGTGACAGTGGAACGGGTGGAAGGGGACAACATCCGAGGCAAGTTACGATCTCCGTCAGCATGGGCGCTCCCGTCGCCGTGGCCTCGAGCAACGCGCTCTGGAGGCTGCGAAATGGAGCCATCGTCCGCAAGGAGCAAGCCCATTTGCTTACCCAGCCAGCACAGCAGCTCGGCGACAAACACCGTCTCCTCCCATTCGCCTGCAGCTAGCCGCCGCGGATCGATGTCGCTGAGGCCTACGTCACGTCCGACGACATCTGCTTCGAGGACACCGAGGAATATCTTCATAGCCTGCACTTTTGCTGCATCGCTGCGCGATTCCCGGATCGACTGGGATATTGGCAGACGCGACTTGAGCAAGGACTCGACGACGGCGAGAAGAAGGGATGGAGTGAGGTCGAGCGGGGTCTCCAGGGTGAATGGTAGGCCGAGAGACAGAAGCAACGTGTTCAGGGAAACGACAAGAGGGTTGGCGAGCTCCGACGCGCTGAAATCCAAAGACATGTCTACGGGGTTTGTGTGGTTGAACGCGTCCGAGCGGCGTCGCGACGTCGCGACAGCAAAGGGCAAAATTTGCGCGCGGGCTAGATTCTTGGGACCAGGCTAGCGCTACTGAACCAGTGTTCTGTACTCTCCAAAGATCAAGGCGGCGAGAGAGGGTGTGCGTCTGTGTGCGTTCTGTCGTAAGGACAGCCCGTGGCCGCCGCTCAACTCGGCTTGACGCGTCGGTCGGCGGATCGGAAACTGCCGAGCTCTACCTCCGTCGGCTGCATTATAATGATCAACGATCTCTCCTTTCTTCCGGACGTCCTGGTCACTGCATCCTTGCGAATTATTTACGAACGATAGAAAAAATCCCTCATAGTCGAGGGCATTTTCGAATGCTGAGCCCACTTAAAACACAAGTTACACTGCTGACACCCCTCAAACGGACAGTGAGCGCGAGCCCGGCGTCGAAGCCGATTCGAACATTCAACGTCTGGTCCAGGGAGATCAAGCGTAGCAGAATGGTTCTCCAGATAAACATATATGACAAAGAAGCAGAATCTGCGAGTTATCAAATCTGTGTATGGCCACTGGCAATCTGTTGTATCAATTCCTCTGCTTCACGGTCCCGGGGTCGAATGGAGCACCGGAATGGGAGAGGTGTGCTGCAGAACGATGTCAGCTATATATCGCAGTGTATATGATCTAGACCGCCAGCGGACCTCACTAAGGTGTCGGTATATGCAAGATCGACGGGTATCTCGTTTCCGTGCTCATCCTTTGCTTTCGATATATCGAAGGTAGCGAGAAGCGACGCCATCATGATCCATAACGTTGCGTTGGCCATGTGCATACCAACACAGTTCCTGAAATCAATAAATTGGTGCGATGCATTATTTGGCCCCAAGGCATCTCAATATTCACGAACCTTCGTCCGAGACCAAAGGCGACTTGAACTTCGTCCTTGTTCAAAGTACCATCAGGAGTCAGGAAACGGTCCGGTTTGAACGACTCCGGGTCAGGATAATCTTCGGGGTTGTGCAACATCGCCCTTGAAAATCTTGTAGACGTAGTGATACGGTACCTAGAGCCTACAACTCACCATGCATTCAGTATGATAGGTGTGCCTGCAAACACGAACTCAGTTGTTAGACGTGGAAGGCTCGCATGGCGAAGGCTTCACCTTTGGGGATGAACATTCCAGCATATAGATCGTCTTCGGTAGAGGAGTGTGCGAAAGACATGGGAAAAACAACCTGCCAACGTAATATCTCCCTGCAGATCGCAGTGACATATGGCAACAAAGGGCGATCTTCGAACGTCGGCAGGCGGCCACGACCCACAGCATGGTCAAGTTCAGCCCGAGCACGTTGCTGAACATCTGGATGGAGGACAAGAGCCAGCACACCCGTGAGGAACGCGGAGACGGTCTTTGCCATGATGAGTAACACAAAGCATTGTATGATCAGGCGCACGTACCGTGTCTGCCCCCGCTGAGATGAAGAAAATGCCAGGTGAAATTGAGGTGCATACAGCAAGCAAATACGGGAGGGCTTGCCTGCATAGAAAGACCCTAAGGCACGCTTTATATCCTTTTCGCCTTGTATCCCTCCCGCTCGGGCGTCGTTCAGTTCGATTTGCGACGACGCCACAGAAGGTCGGGCGGTCCCCTCCGCCTTTCCATTGAGATGCAATCAGTTATCTGAATCCGAGACGACCCGTTTTTGGCTCACCATACTGCGCTTGACATATGCGAAGGGAGCGTTCTGCATTTCAGTGACCAGTGCCACGCATTCTTTTGCACGGGTCTTGAAACTTGCACCCGGAAACCAGTCAGGTAGGTGACGCACTGTTGCCGAAAAGTGAATATGAGGCTAACAGTCTGATAGTGCATATGGAAAGGGCACTGCACGTACATGCCGGGATAGTGTTCACCGCAATCCCAACTGGGGTAAGAGTGGTCGATATCATCTTCATGGCGTTCTCCGCCACCTCCACGAAGTGATCATCGTTTGGCTTGATGTCGTAGCCGTATGCGATCAGCAATGTCACCGACGCAGCATAGCTGTATGGAGAATGAATGAGTGCGCCAGCTCCCATGCAATACATGTCAAGAATCAAAGCTCACCGACGCATATGTCGCGCAAATCCTAGAGGGTCTTCGTACAGGCATTTTATCAGAAATTCCACTTTCTCAAGCTGAACTTGTTGGTGTACAGGCGCCGCCCTGGCATTGAGGCTCTGGTGGAAAATCTTGCGCTGGGCGCGCCACTCATCGGAGTACGGCGTGAACGCTGTAGCAAAGTCCCATCCCGTCCTGTGATGATTCAGCTGCCTTGCATAAGTACGAACAAAAGGACGTACAATGTATTCATCGCTAAGTGCGGTCGATCTGCGTACACCGACGAGCGTCCTTCGTAAAGTTCTTTGGCAGCCTTCTTCGTGTTGACAACGATCGAGAGTTTTCCGAATGCTTGTATTCCGATCAAATCACCTATGGAGAGCATATAGATCTCCATGAGCAACAGGAAGCAAGAGCGATTAGAAAAGGTGGCGTGCTATTTTCCCGTCGCGACCATTCCGCATAAGTCTTCCAGGCGGTATGCTTTGGGATGCTGAGGACACTCCCGATAATTGGGAGGCGATTCGGGATAGGGGGTAATGGGAGTTTGCGAGATCGCGTCGTATTGACAAGATAGCTGACAGCTGTGAGGAGACCGAGACAGAACAGAACATTTACAACGTCAACTGCTGGCATCTTCGTGTCGTAAGAAGTGAAGGCCATCGTATAACGGTGCGGCGTGGATGAGAAGACGGTCAGGGAGGGAAGAGGGACTGTAAACGGCGAAGCTTTTCTTCTTATTTCCAAGTCAGCGCCTACGGCCGGTGTATCCTTTGCTACGTGACAAGTCTCCGCGATCCCGTACCGAGACGATAGCCTGAGCACCGTGATGATGGCTTTGCATTTTACCGCTCGTTGTTCAATGTGCTCATATTGCTGCATTAGGTGCAGTGTTGTTCCTGGAAGTATTGGTAACGATTTATAAGGGGGAAAAAGAAGCGGAAGACGTACCGTGTGACTGAGAGAGTGGGGCTTGATACGAGCATTCGCGCGCATGACGAGGTGGAGGCGGAGCTATATTCTCAGGAAACAGTTCTTCAGCCGCTCAAGGGCTCAGGGTTGGGATGAGAAGTTCCTCAATGTGGACCAAGGGCCGACCACGTCTTGAACTTGCAGCAGAAGACGGATAGATCTCAGAGCAAGAGTGAACAACAGTTCGGTGCATTCGATACAAGTGACCATGCCTAGGGAGCTTGATAGCACGATGGTGAAGCTGCCGCATATAACTCGCCGTCCGGACGAGATGGAGCATGCTACGGTCAACTGGCGCTTCCACCGTGGTAGATACGCATGCCTCTCGGCATAGCCCCTCTTGGAATGCGGCGCCGTCCACCCTGCAAGCCAAGTCTCGATGTGTGCAATCCCGACATGCTGCACCGCCCGAAACAGTTGAATCTACCGCAGCGAAATCCGCGTCCATGTCTGAGCAGTGGTACCCGTTGCTCACACCCATCGGCTGCTGCAGGGTAGTTGGAATCGTGACAAAGTTGAAGGCCGACGAGACCGTCGAAAGCTGTCACAAATCATCTATAAGCACCGTTAGGAACAGTATCTCAACCATAGAACGCTGTGAGGAAGTGGAGGCATGTTTCCCATTTGCGAAGAACAGGTGGCCGGTTGGCTTTCTTATTCCACCCGTCATACGCTGCGACACGTGTAAGTATTGTATGTGCGTTGCTGGCCGTCGTCTTGCTTTTGACCGTCGCTCGTCAGCACTCGTGGTAGGGTGCAAAAAAGGCAGAAGAGAATTTTATCCGCCATGGCGAGAGAGATAGACTGCACGAAAGGCATATTAGAGAAGCGGGGATAATCCTCGGCCCGACGAACCTCAATCATTCACCTTGTAACTCATCTACTGCGTAACGCTTCCGAGATTCGAGATTCATCGCAGCGTAAAGTATTCATCAGATTGTATGTGCCCATGCATCCAATATCTTCCCGGAGAACGGCTGGCGCTAGACGCACACACGTCAGCACAAGCGAATATCGACAACCAACGCACTGAAGACTCACATGTACGAACACGACTCCATTCTCGCATAACCAGACCGTCTCTCCGCCATGCCGCGGGTGCTCCGGGAGTATGGTCTCGGTGATGGTGCACGGCAGCGTTGTACGCAACACCCCAAAGTCCGCGCCCGTGTGTTCGGCGCCCACTTCAGCGCCTTGAAGCACGGTGGCGGTACCACGCGCGATGGCCCGCGCGACACGGCGTGGAGAGTAGTCGAGCACTGTGAGCACCGCTGGGCCATCAGCTGCAGACTGGCGATGCAAGATCGCCCGGCGCGACCCACTAGTCCTCAACGTCCCCATTTGCTGTGGCATGACTGTAACGCGCGCACCGTGTGTGCCCCAGGCACTCCAGGGCACGAGGACAGTTTGATCTCCCGGAGATAGAGGATGTGCCGCAATGTACCGTGTGAGTGTGGAAGCTGGGACATCGATGAGGAATGAATTTCGCCGACCATGCTTCATGATGGTGAGTGCGATGGAGATCAGACGCTCCGCGGGGTCAGAGTAGAAACAGCCACCCGGTGAAAGGTCAGTCCCAAGGGTGGACGTGGCCAAGAATGCCATTTCCACGCTGTGTTGCATAGACTCGGGCAGCGCGAACTCGTAGTATGACGGCGGTGAGGGACTGGCAGCGGTGAGCGGCATGATATACAGATGAGGTGGGATGGTTAGGTCCCGCCCACTGTTCGAGATGCAAATGATGTGCCGTCTGTCTAGGAAAGCCAAAGAAGCAACATCTGTAGGCCTCCACGATGCCTAGAGCAGGCAAATCGATAAGTGCTGTAGTGACTGAGAGACTCTTGAGGCTCACTTCCACAATTCCAGTCTTCCAGTTTCGCAATTTAGGTACGGCCGATGGTCCCGGATTCGCTTCGAGAAGGAAGTCGCCACAGATGTCGTGGATACGGGCTACCGCTTGACATGCAGTGCTCATAGTGTTATTGGCCACGTATGCTGCTGCCAGAGGATGATCGCCCCCAGTCAACATCGAGTGTACATGGGTTTTCGTTGGGCGTCTACATGCAGCGCAGTGATGTCACAGAATCTGGCTGAACAACGAAAATAGGTACGCACAGGATTGCACCTTCACTGACGACAACGAGCTCCTGGGTAGGGTCGAGCTTGACATTGGAGAGGCGCAATGAACAGGGAACCTCGGCGATGTAATGATGCTCGTCGATCGCGCACAGCTCGGATGGAAGCTGCTGCATCCATAGCCTGGACACTGCATCTACATTCGCCGTAGGACCGCTGTGCAGCAGCACGAGCGTGTCGCCTGATACTGCAGTTGCAGCTGTATCCTTGCACCCTACGAGGTGAGGCAGCTCAAGACTGTTAGTCCATAGAAGCTTCTCCCACGCAGCTGTGTAGAGCTGGAGGCGCTTGAGGCGTTCCTGGACTGAAAGGGTATGCATACCGCGCGCGCCGTCGAGCATCCCACATCCGAAGAGTTCGACCGTATACTGTAATGAGACAGAATCCGCGATACAAGCGCGCAGGTGGCGACAAGTCTACGTAGAAGATAGGATTAGCGTGTGAAACAGATATGTGACAACAACGTACGGCGCTGCAGGCGAGTATATCTCTGGCATGTAGCGTCTTCAGAATCTTGGAGAGTATTTCGTTTGGAACTGACAGTAGAGAGCGCTCCATTTGCAAGCGAAAGTTACTGGCTGCTGTTGTAGAGATTGGAAATTCGAAGGAGTCGTGGTGGTTGCGAGTTGAGATGCAGTGAGTGGGTTGAGTCATACATAACGTTGATCTCCCACGTTGAGCAGCGCGGCACCAGGCGGCACCGCCGGCCGACTCCGGGAATGCAGACTAGCGTCAGTCAAGGTCAGTCATCGACGAGCCGAGAGTAAGCGGGCAGCTCGGGAGCTCGATGCAGAGCAACGACGAACCAGACGTGGAAGAGGGGACGAAGACACGATTTCCACGCGTCGAAAAGCGACGGTGTGCTGAGGGAGGTAGATGGCCTAGCCATTACGTCAGGAATAGATTGAATATGTACCGGCAGAGGTCCAACTGTGATCCAGGATGCGGGAGTGACATCGTCCCGCCGCAAACAAGGATACGTCAGATCCCGAGATACATTCAGGCTAACACAGATGCATAGCAAACCGCGAGAATGTTGTGCGTTGGTGGATGTGGGCTGGACTAGACCAGTAGCGGTTGAGCCCAGATGTCAGGACGCATCCGAATTGACCAGGGACAACGCCGGAGTAGACGACGCGCGGGGAGTAAACGCTAACCGATCCGGAGGTAGAGTGGGACACGACAAGCAACGAGGCCATCCAGCGGGATGAACAGGTGGAATCCGTTGCGAAAGATCGGAGCAGACGACACGTGGTTCGAAGGGTAGTCGCGGGGTAGACTGCTGGTGACGTGTCCATCGGAGGTTTGATGTATGGATGCAATGCCAGTCATTACGACGGCGCAGACCGGCGGACGAGTTGACGGACCTACGTACAGCGTCAGATACGAGAGATATAACGATTTTATTAGTAAGTGTGAAAGAACTTACAGGATCGATGGACATGCCACAGTGTTACTCATGACGTCGCAGAGGGTGTAAGCAGAAGACGGGATAAATGAGAGCTCCCGAAGGCAACAATGAGATATGGACAAGCGCTCCCGAGACTCGGGGACTTCTAGAAGATATATTCGTCCAACCCGCCACTCGACCAGGACTGTAGCCCAGTCTCCTGATTCTTCAGCAAGCGAATGAGCTGCAAGAAGAAACGGCGTCCATGAGTCAGTGACTGCAATACGGATGGGTGTCGGAAGCTAGCTTCATGGAGGTGTGGAGATGACGGGAAGAGAAGCCGAGAGTTATACTTGGTGATTGCCAGTCGCCGGATTCCAGGGTAAAGGCCGGCCGGTCCAGTCGCTGCCAGCCCTCGAGGAAGGATTACTGAAGAGGACCATACAGGCGACGAAAAAGACGAATGCAGCTCATAATGCATTAGTTTTCAATTGCAGAAGGTTTTAAACACAAGGCAAGGATCGCAGAATTGCGCGGCGCGTGAAACTGTTTGTCTCCCGGCTGTCATGCGCATGTCAGATCGTGTACGCGCATGCATCCACGACAATGTCCAACTGCCCGTGGCGCTGTAGGGACGCACATATATCAGCACACAAGCCGACGGCCACCGCATCCAAAGCTCACCTTCACAAACACCACGCCATCTTCGCAAATGCTCGCGTAGAGTCTTTCATGTGCAAGGTCCTCTGGTAGTACAAACTCCGTGGCGATGCACGGTAGCAGCGTGTGCAGTGGACCCACATCCGCACCCGTATATTGCGCGCCCACTTCGGCGCCATGCAAAACAGTGGCCGTGCCGCGCGCGATGGCTCGCGCGACGCGGCGTGGGCAGTAGTCTAGCACAGTCAGTACCGTTGAATCACCAGAGCGACCCCAGAGAGCGCGCCGAAACCCGCTGGAGGTCCAACTCACTGCTGGGAATTCCAAAGCTGTAAAGCGCGCACCGTGGGTGCCCCAGGCGTCCCATGGCACGATGACGGCGGGCTCACCAGCTGCCGACTTGTGTGCCGCGATGTATCGCGTGAACGTGCTTGCGAGGACATCGATGATGAAGCCAGGCGCCGAGCGCGACGTGAGAGCGCGGAGGGTGATGAGACGATCTGCGCGGTCGGGATAGAAACAGCCTCGCCACGCGTGGGCGCTCTCGAAGTTTGGTCCCAGTGGTGCCTCCCCATGCACCATGATGTTGTGCTTCAGACACTCCGGTAGGACGAAATCGTACGAGGGCGGCACTGCTTCCGCGGGATTCGCAGGAGCTAGGGCTGAGATGCGCAGACAGGCCGGTTGTCGGGGGTTATTTTTGCCGACGACGAAAGAGAGGGTGTGCCGGTCGTCTAGAAACATCCAAGTCCCAAACTCGACAGCCGCCCCGTTAGCCTAGAATACGTGAGCGGCGCCGATAGCAGAGAAAGGGCCACCTAATGCTTACCTCCGAGAGACCGGACTTCCAATTCAGCAAAATTGGCGGGTACGCCTCTCTCGGGCCAGGGCTCATGATCAATAAATCGCCGCACACATCCTGAAACATCGCTTGCTGAGGAAGGCCAAGATTCTCGTAGTCTATGAAACCAAGGTTCCACGCTGATGGATGGAATTCGTCAACAAATAGCGAACGAAGGCGTAGCCGATGAAATCTAGAAAATGATTATTGCGCCATGACACGATGAAACAACGAGAACTCCCACGCACGTAGTTGTACGCTCTCTGAAAACAATAAGCTCTTGCGCCGCGTCGAGATGGATTTGTGTGAGGTGCGAAGGTTCAGGCGCCGGGTGGATAACGAATTTCCCCTCTATCGCGCGCAACTCGGAGGGGATCAGCTGCACGTACAATGAAGAGATCTCCTCATCCTCGTCGTCGCGCTGGAACGTAACCACTTCGCCAGAGACCTTCGGAAAACAGTCGCACCCTATGAGGTGAGGCAAGGATACGCGATTTGTCCATCGGAGTTCCTCCCACGCAGCCGTGTGACGCCGGAGGCGATCGAGGCGATCTTGGACGGGAAGGGTGTGCGGGCCACGCACGCCGTCGAGCATTCCGCTTGCATAGAGCTCAATCGTGTACTGCAGCGCAACGGAGCTGGCAATCAGGGTGTGCAAGCGACGGCATGTCTGTGTCTAGTCAGTTGATGTTGGCGGAGATAAGGACGCGACGTACTGCGTAGCAGGCGAGCAAGTCTTGGACCTTGAGTGTTTCCAGGATCCCGAGTGATGTCTCGTTCGGAAGGTCGAGAAGCGAGCGCGCCATGGCCGACAGGACTCCGAGTTGCTGGTCGTGGTGGCACTGCCACTGGCAGTAGTCTCCCTAGGCAGAGTAGACAGATTCAACCATCGCAAGCTCAGGATCATCTAACTGGCAGTATGTTGAAAACGTTGGACGTTGACGCGCGCGCTTTTAGTCTGCCGTAAAATTAATTTTTGAAAATAATGTATTGAGGCGACCTATTTCTCACAAATGAGGAGATACAATAATAATGCGAAGGGACCATGAAGAGTTACCTTGCTCGCAAGGTCTCTCCCACCTCATAATTCTGGCAGGCACACCTGCAGGCACGCTCTCGGACCGGCTTTCTCCGACATCCTGACATCATCTGATCACGCGGAATGAAGCCGAAAATCTCACGCATCTCGGAGGTTCGAGGATGGGGAACAAATGGGGAATCACCTTAAGTGTTGGCATAGCACAGCCCTCCGGGCGAACCTGTTTCCCTGGCCTTACAACGTCCGTTTTCTAGCGTATTTGACCTTCAGCTGATGCTCGACATCGCTTGCACCCGTCGACGACTTCTCCTTCCAATCTCCTTCTCGGTCGTACGCCCATGACCACTTGCCAGTTCACCTGGCTCCTGCATACTTCGAGCAGCCGCCCATGTCGGCGGTGTTGCACCATGTTGATTGCATCAGTGTTCGTATCGTGTCCAGCATAATGGATAGAAAAAAACAGGGAAAGCAGAATTGCAAGCCTGTATTTCGTCGGGTGTTGAGATTTTTCTTTGACAAAATTTCCGTAGCCAGCTTGCTTCAAGTCACCGTGGTGTTGAGTACTTAGTTGATGAGTCATCAAGATGACGCGCGGGGGGCGTGAGCTGATGACGTGAAGGTGATGTGTCGGAATGCTGAAACTAGACCTGCTTCCTTCTCGGAAACAGGAATTTACATGTACAGCGATTTGCATAAATGATGGCAGTGGGTGGCGCCGAGAAGCTCGTCGCGCCGCGCCGCGCGGCCTGAGGCCTGAGGTTTCCGGCGCCGCGCGAGGAGCCTCTCGGCGTCGTCGACTGACATCATTTCTGCAAACTGCTTTAAAGAACATCCTAGGGCCATTTCGAGGCAGTCGTATTGGCCCTCATATACATACCTGACAACGTTAGAGTACGGTGAGTAATGCGATTGTGATTAACAGGCTGTGAAAAACGAAGTTAATTACAGTTATAATTACTCGTGACTAACTCAAATGGGAATTCGGGCTGTTAATACTTGTGAACATGTATCCTCGGCGGTGTGCTTGAGCAGCGCTTACGGGGGTCGACGCCGGTATACTTCGCTTCTATACAGCGGTGACTACCCAAGTTCAGGGGGATAGAGTGCAGAACAGTGGGTGAATGGCGTCTCGACGAGTGCACCGCGATAAGTACCGTGGGAAAGTACTAGATGGATGTCTTTGCAGGTCGACAGGCATGTCTGTTCACTCTTATTTTGAGGCTTGACTTGCCGCACTACCTTCCTAGACCTCAGGAAAAACTCAGACATCATGTAAGAGCTTCAAAAAATGCACATAACGCCCATGAACACAAATTACTTGCAAGACCTCGCGCCGCACCGACTCGCACCACACGGCCGGGACGGACCGCAAATGGATACGGCACGGCCGGCGGGGCCAACTACCGGAGCAAGGTCAGACTCCTTCCCACGCTCGTTCTCGCACGTAGAGGCACCGGCCCGCAACCCCCGACTAACAACACCTCTACGGCTCGAAGAGCGACTGGCACT
>MU277225.1:200080-282778 GCA_022160305.1 Artomyces pyxidatus | reverse complement strand
GAGCAGCGTGTTCTCGATCTCCGCCGGCGAGACCTGCGACCCCGAGATCTTCAGCGTGTCCTACAGTCGCACCACCCGTCAGCCAATCCATAATAGCGTCGAAGCAAGCGAGAGACGTGCCTTCAGGCGGTCGACGTAGCTGCTCGGCTTGTTAATGGATCGAAGAATGCAGGGGTAGAGGCGAGCACGCACTAAAACCGGCCAGCGCGGTCGGCCTTGAACCCGTCGCCTGTGCGCAGCCACCCGTCGGGCAGGAACGTCTCGCGCGTCGCCTGCACGTTGTTCCAGTACCCCAGCGCGACGTTGTGTCCGCGCAGCCACAACTCACCCGCCTCATCAAAGTCAGCCTCGCTCCCGTCCTCGCGCACGATGCGTGCCTCCAGGCCCGGGAGTAGGATGCCCGTCATGCCTCGCACGCGTTCGACCGTCCCGCCGAACGACCCGGGGAACGGCAGCATGAGCGCACTCAGAGTCTACGTTCAGAATTTGGTATGCAAGCTCACAAAGGGCGAAGGGGTCTAAATGCACGCACGCATTCTGACATGCCAAAGCCTTGGGAGCGTTTGTCAGTGGAACGATTTTTTTGGAGACTGAATCGAATTACCTTCCATGATGAGTGCACGATCTGCGCGAGCCGCAAATTTGTCGCGAAGCTCTGGAGGTAGGTATGCGGCGCCAGACGCTACGTAGACTACGTTATCCAGAGCAACGTCCACGAGTTGCGGTGACGACATGACGGTTTGGATCAGGGAAGGCACAACTCCCAGATGCGAAATCTTGTAACTGCAATGAACGAAATGTCAGTGCGGATCCGGAATTTGCAGTTACATGGCTACTTGCGTCAGCATGACTTGAATGAAATGGCCAGGATTCCACTTCGGGAGGATGAGAATTGTTTGGGGTCGTAAAAATGTCATGAGAATAGCGGAATGGAGGCCCATGGAGTGATAGAAGGGGAGGAAGGCCAGGTGGATCGGAATTTTCTCCGGCGTATCCAGCGACGCCGGCTGGAATCACAATCAACTGCGACTCCCACGAGAGCACGTAACAAAATTCGGCACCTGGTAAAACTTCGCCATCTCCTGCATCGCTACCATTGGCTGAAGCATGGAGGCTATCACATTACAGTGCGAGATCATCACGCCTGCGCGCGCTTGAGAAGATCCAATGGGCGCGCGAATCACGAAGACGCACCTTTGGGGAGCCCGCTCGTCCCGCTCGAGAAGACCATGTACGCGAGCGTGTCGCGCTGCACGGGCTGCGTCGCAACTCGCGCGATGTTCCGCGCACGCACGTTCTGCACGAGATCCTGGACGCTCTGGCGGCCGGGGACATGGCCCTGCAAGACGATGATCCGATCGTCCGCCAGGCCAATCTGGTCGGCCGCCGCGCGCGCGAGCGGATAGAGCTGCGGGCTGACGAACAGCCATGACAGGCGCGAGAGCCGGAGCAGCGCAGTGACCTCGCCTTCCGTGAGCAGCGACGGGAAGAATGCGATGGGCACCGCTATCTTCAATAGTGACATAACGACGACCGGGAACTCCTGCACCAATGCAGCGATTAGCGGTCCGCGGCGGCGCGAGGGGACGTGCGCACCAAAGAGTTGTTGCTCAGAATCCCGACGAACTCAGGTGAGGGCCCGCCTGCGTGCAGCCCGAGCCCGCCCAGCGCCTGAGGCGCGCTGAGCGCCGTGGCGCAGTCGGCTACGCGCTCGCAGAAGTCGCGGAAGCGCCGCTTCTCACCGGTGACCCCGTCGATGTGCAGCGTGTAGTCGGGCCAGCTCTTGACATCGGGGCGGTCAAAGACGAAGTCGTAGCAGTTGACGACCGGGGGCTCTGGAATGGGAGGGTAGAGGGACTTCAGGTGGGGCATTTTTGTGAAGAGGGGGCGCACGGGGCGCTTTTGAGGTCGAGGGCTCTATACCGGTTAGGGGAGGTTTTGGGGAGGTCAAGCAGTGGGTGCATGTCGGAAGTATTTGTAGCCGCCGCGGTGAGGAAAAGATCGAAGGGGACAGGGGAAGCCGGGGAACGCCAGATGCGTACGCAAAGCAACATTCCAGACTGACATGGAGGCATCCTTGAGGTGACGAAGGGAACCCGAAGGAACCTCCACCTGCTGCTGGTCATCAGTCACGCTTACGTGGTGTGAAGCACCGTCCTCGGCATGCCAGGCGAAGACAGTCTAAGAGATTACATGACCAGGAGATACATATGGTCAAGGAAGGATCCCTCTATCTCGCTCGCGTCCTCATATGGTCTTTCTGACGCCTATAATTACGCGGCATGAAGCGCGCCAAGTCTATGACGGAGAGCGGAGCGGTGGCAGACATGGCCGACGGCTTACCATCCTCGAACCTGAGGCGACACCATGGGCCGAAGATAGGGACATGTGTATCAATTGACCACGCAGCACTGTATGCAAAGCGGCTCAGTGGAGCCCCAATTATTGGGAAGGTTGTACAGACCATACGGGACTTGACGATTGATGACATGGTGGTAAGAAGGGAGACGAGCGCGATGGCTTATTTCGCAGGGCCATTATGTAGGCCCTTCCACCTCTAATTCCGGTACTTACGCACCACACCGTTCTCAACTCGTCAGCGCTAGCTGCAATCCAATCCACGAGCGCGAAGGGACCGTTCCCGAAGTATGTTTTAGTGAAGTTGCCATTTATTCTCGCTGACCGAATCTGTTCTGCCGTCCCTATTTACAGCTCGTCATTCTATAGGATGTGGATCCCATATTTCTTCCCGTACGTCGTACGACGCCTTACGAATGGCCAAAGACGGGGATCGGCTTGTAAGGCTCCTCAAGATATTTGATGTCCTCTTCCGTGAGCTTCAGCTCGAGCGCGCCTAGTCCAGCGGCAGAAATTAGTGAGGAACCAGGCGTCCAGGATTGGCACGCACCTATGAGATCCTTGAGCTTCTCCAGAGACGTGGTCCCAACGATCGGCGCGGCCACCACTAGGGGGGGTGTGTTCCGTGAGACTACATCTTATACACATCAAGAAGAATTGCACACCGTCCTTCGCCATGACCCAAGCCAACGACACCTGCGCCATGCTTACGTTGTACTTCTTCGCGATTTCTTCGACACTGTGGCCGAATCAGGGCAGGAGCAAACAAGTAAAAATCTGCACACACCGATTCACGACGGCCTGGTTGCTTGGCTCCTTGAGGTACGTGTCATGCCATCTGAAGCGCATTTATCGTGAGGATCGAATGGCAGTAGATAGATTACATCGACGTACATGTCGTTGTCGGCGCGAAATGACCGTTCTCCGAGAGGACGTGTGACTGCCCCGCGGGCAAGCGGAGACCAGGGTATGGATCCGACGCCGAAGTGCTGCAGGTATGACCATCAGGCATATGTCTAGCCACAGTGAGTAGAGACAGACCTTCAGCGTCGGCATCATCTCGCGCTCCTCCTCGCGGTAGACGAGGCTGTACTGGTTCTGCATCGAGATGAAGGGTGTAAGATTATTCGCGATGGCGTGGTCTGTCGTGGCACCGATGTTACTCTTGTGAGTGTTGAGTGGATGAGACAAACTTACTCTGCATCTGGTGGACTACAGGAGGCGATTCAACATGTGTCTGAGAGGTGGATTTAGGGTGACTTACATTGCCACGCCCAGCAAGAACTCATGCCAATGTAGCGGACGTAGCCAGCCTTGACGACATCGTGTAGCGCTTGCATCTGGAGAGCTGCTGTCAAATTTGAGATTGTATATCCAAAACTCTAAGTACTCACTGTTTCCTCAACTGGGGTGTCGTAATCGAAGCGATGGCCTATATACACCCGCTAAACAGATGAGCAGAAAAGAGACTTGAAATGGGAACTCCACTTACACTGCAGCAAATCGATGTAGTCGAGTTGCAGACGTTCCAAGCTGTGTTTGACCGATTCGAAAATGTGCTTCCGGCTCAGACCGCGCTGGTTGACATATCCCTTGGACTCTGCGACTGTCACATCGTAATAGCGATCGCCGTGCTCGCGACCGACGATACCGTAAAGCTTTGAGACGGCTGCTTAGTGTACCGTCATGAATTAACTCGGAGTTGGGCAACCACACCTTCGTCATCACGACGATCTCATCGCGCGGAAGTTGTAGCTCTTTGATGGCCTTCCCAAGGATGACTTCCGACGCGCCGTTCGAGTACACCTGCAATATTTTAGTAACAGCGGCGTCGACAGATGAAATGGCAGCGCACATTGGCCGTGTCGAAGGTCTGGATTCCTGCTTCGTAACTATTTGGGACGACGAAGGTGAGGAAGACGGAAAACGACAATTAAAAAGTTACACGCACGCATATTTGATCTGCTCAATACCCTCTTTCTCACCAAGCACCCAAGCTTGCCAGTCGGGGCTGCCATACGACATACACCCGAGAATGATCCTGGAGATCTTCAGCCCGGAATTTCCAAGACGAACTGGTGACGAGATATCAGCTCCTATAGTCAAAATCGCTGGGAGGTGGGAATAAACCATAGGGGACGCGGCGGGCAACCTGCAAGGAAGTCATGGTAGGAATCGACTGTCAGACGAGAACTTGGGGTGGATTGGATGCGTCTCTTGGAGACGTTCGGACGATTTCCTCGCGATACAAAAGCGATCCAGGTGCAAGCCGGCCGCTGACTGACGCGCACGCCCGGCATGATAGATAGTGAGTGCATCCACTTCGTTTCCCCGTCCCCCCGCGCATCGCGTACACAGAAATGTGAGTTCCCGTCGGCATCTCCGGCCCGTGGCCTCAACCCCGAAATAAGGTCACCGGTGTCCGTCCCTCGTCCGAGTCGTCGCGGTCAAGTCTTTCGAAGTGTCCGCCATTTGTCCTCGTTACTCAGATGGCTCACCTTCGACGTTGTGATAGGGTCCCTCCAAATATTGAGGCTTTTACCTCATAGCAGATTCTACTTTTCCTGCTATCACGGGCGTTTGTCACTGCCCTCTAGGCAGTGTACTCGTGTGACGGCTTCTGGCGCCAGGATGGTCGAACGGGTGTGTCTATCGATCGAGTATATGACAGAAACTCACTGGGTCTCTGTCTCGTCTGATTCCCAGTCGAACAGTCATCTTGTCGATCCCAGAGATTTCCGGCGGAGTGAGTGCCTGTCGTCTCCCAGGTAGGAACATGACTGACAACACGCAGCCCTCTTACCCTTCAGGCTGTTAAACCATGGCCCACGCAGCAGTCAATCTTCCACAGGCCGCCGAGGACAAGGAAAATGCACTTGCGCCGTCTGCAACTTCCGAGAACGAGCTCGTTGCCTTTGCCCCGGCTAAACTGAACCTCTTTCTCCATGTCACCGGGCGTCGCCCAGACAGATACCATATCATCCAGACCGCCTTTCAGCCCCTCGATTACCACGACGAATTGCGCTTCACTCCCCGCGCCGATCCGTCGATCACCCTCCAGTGCGTTCGCGACTGCTCCCTCAATCTCATTGACGAGGAGACCTTCGCGGCCCTCGACTCCCCCGAGAACCTCGTCCTGCGCGCCGCCCACGCGCTCCAAGCGCGCAGCCCCGTGCCCCGTGGCGCATCCATCGTCCTCCGCAAGCGCATCCCCGTGGGCAGCGGGCTAGGCGGCGGCTCCGCCGACGCCGCAGCGACGCTCCTCGCGCTCAACCGCCTGTGGGGGATGGGGCTGCCTGTCGAAGAGCTCGCCGAAATCGGACTGCGTCTCGGGGTGGACGTCCCGGTGCTGGTGCACGGGCGCGCGGCGTGGGGGGAGAACATCGGCGACAAGCTTGTGTTCATGGAGCCCGCCGAGCGCTGGTACGTCGTGCTCTTCCCGGCGGTTGCGGTCCTTACAAAGACAATCTTCGTGAGCCCGAGCCTGAAGCGCGACACGGTCCCCATCACGCTGGAGGACTTCCTACACGGAGGCGTGGACACGCACAACGATCTAGAGCCTGTGGCCGCGGCGCTCCATCCTCCAGTGGCAGAGGCCATAAAGTGGTTGTCGCAGCTCTCGCCCACCCGCATGAGCGGCTCGGGCAGTTCGGTCTTTGCTGCTTTCGATCGGGAAGAAGAGGCCAAGTCTGTCCTGGCGCAGGTTCCAGACCAGTGGGGTGCTTTTGTCACTCGCGGTGTCAATAAGTGGGACCACTTCAGCGGGACTGGCTGTAGCGCGTGAACCGCCGATCATGATGCTATGAGACTACTTTGCTAGTGTTTGATGAATAGCTGACACTCTGCAGTGCTACGATACATGCTGGGTCGTTCTCGATCTAGTGATACATGGTTATTAGGCGTTGATACTCGAGCAGCTTAAAGTGTAGATGTTGGATTGAAGTATATCCTTCTCGTCCAGCGCCGTCGCCGCGTGATCGCACCCTGCGTCTTCCACTCATCTGATGGCGCAGCACGGGGATCCAGCCATGCGTCGTTTGTATACACCCATCCGACTAAGCCCAAAAGTGGTGTCAGCAAACCAAATTGCTTCAACGAAAGCTAGTGCTCACATTCGTCTGAACCCAAAGTGCTCCACTCGCCCTCTGTGTCGGCGCGCCAGTCCTCCGTCTCGACGAACACCCACCCGGGCTCGAGCGCGAACGTCAGATTACTACTGTATCCGTGTCAGCAAGCGTCCTTTCTGTACGGCGCAGGGAACCGGATACACCGACCTTACATCGCCGCTCCCGTCTGCGGAGAGGCCGCTCCACCCGTCGCGCCCGCGCGTCCAGGGAACGCGCTCGCCGGGCTTCAAGTGCGACTTGCTCCACGTCCCGCTTCCGCCGTCACCGCCAACCCACCGCTCATTCTCGAACAGCTCGACGTCGCGCATCGGGCTGCGCCAGTGCCGATCCTTGAGGCGATCGTCGTCGATGGCGCGTGTTACACGCCCGCGCCAGCGGCCCAGAGGGAGAGCGGAGAGGAGAAGGGGAAGAGTGCGGTGAGTGAAAGGGTGTGTGAGGACAAAGGGTGTGAGTCCGAGTGTGATGAACAGTGGGCGTAGGGGGATGAGCGGGAGGAGAGGGAGTGTGATAAGCGTCGCAATGATCGTCAGTGTGCAGATGTGAGGTGTATAAGGCGTGGCATAGGTGAGGTGGAGGATAGTAGGGAAGACAGCATCGTGTGCATCGGCGCTAGAAACACGTCGAGAACTTAGTAGAAGATATATGTCGACAAACGACAACTTACAACGCGCCCATGAGGTTTTGGATCCCTTGAATATTTGCCAACCATTCCGCGCTGCCTTCGCGGGCATTCGCTCGCGGAGGCGGTAAGACTTCTGGGGGGTTCAATGACTCCGTGTCTGCAGACCGGCGGGATGGGTGTGCTGCTAGCAATACAGCCAGTATAGCGACGTTTGGCAACAGCAGGATTAGTCGAGGGAAGTAGCCTGAGTATGCAGTGAGATAGTGGGACAGCATCGGGAAATGCAGAACGTACATATGAACGTATATAGTGCCATCCACATCACAGTGACCTTCCACCCTTTCCTCCACATCAAAACCTCCTCTATTCGATCTTGTAACCACCACACTGGACCGATCTTGCTGATGAAACGACGGAAATTGACCGTCGTGATAGGGACGGAGAGTGGGTCGCGCGTCGACAAAAGCTGAATTCCAGTTCTCGGGTTCGCAGCCGGCGCATTGGCAGGAATCTGGAGAGAAGACGCGAGGAGTAACCCGGGGAGGTTTCCAAATACCCGACTAGGTGAATTCAGTTGGGCGGAAGAGGGCATTGCGGGGCTTTCTGAAACCGAGTCTGAGTGCGGAATGGCCGTTGTAATCTTGGGTGTCGGGCGGACGGTCTCCTTGGGGGACGGCTTGCCTGGCAGACGCGTAGCGTACGTCGGTATTTCGACGTAAGACAAGGCTTCCATGCCTTCGGTCGTCATTGCGGCTGGCGTACACGTCGGCTACCAGAAATTGCTGGCACTAGAAGGTAGGAGCGGCTTGGATATCGAGTTCGTAGATGATCTACGCCCCACAATGCCGTCGGTAACAAAGTGGTGTGCTGCGGAGAAGCGTTGTTTACCTTTGTTGAATTCTAAAGCCAACGCCCTCTATCGTTACATAAGCCTCCTGCTCCTCACCTCCATCAACATTCACAAGACATATATAAGCCATGTCTCTCAGATATCTCACGGCAAAACTGGCTCAGCAAGTATGTGATTCTGATTATATCTGAATTTATTTTACTATCGATACCTAGATCGATGAAGAACTGATGAGCGCAGCAGGGGCCTTCAGCCTCGACCAAGTACGTCTGCAACTAGACTCTCGGAGAGACGTATGTATTAACCAGCTACGCCGCCCAGCTCATGGAGCTCGCCGGACTGGCTTGTGCTCAGACTCTTGCAACTGTGTATGGCAAAGACAAGTACCCCCGCGTGCTTGTGTGCTGTGGACCGGGAAACCAGGGTGGAGATGGTCTCGTAGCGGCGCGTCATCTAGGTCATACTCCTCGATGTCCGACCACTACAATCTCTCACATAGTGTAAATAACTGCAGGCATGTTTGGATACCAACCGACTATCTGGATGCCGAAGGTATGTGTCCCATCCTCGCAGACTCGAGCGTCTGACCTACCGTGTGGACAGCCCGGTTCGAAGGACATCTACAAGGCACCTCGGTTAGATCACTCTACCATACAAGACACTAACCTTCCCGTAGCGCTTGCACAGCCAGTGTGCGAACATGCACATCCCGACGCTCGACAACTCTCTCGATGCCATGCGCGACGCGCTCTCCTCCCATGACGTCATTCTCGACGCTATCTTTGGCTTTTCCTTCAAACCTCCCGTGCGCTCGCCGTTTGACACGGCCCTACCACTCCTTTCAGAATCGAGCCTGCCCATTGTCTCCGTCGACATTCCTTCTGGCTGGGATGTTGAGCGTGGCAACGCCGAGGGCGTCGGGCTCGAACCGGACGTTCTCATCAGCCTGACCGCGCCGAAGGAGGGTGTCAAGGCATTCACTGGACGCCATTTCCTCGGAGGCAGATTTGTGCCAAAGTGAGTGACGCGCGTGTGAAAGTACGCGCAGGCATCTCATAGAGCCCTCGTAGGACGCTTGAAGAGAAGTTCCAGCTCAACCTGCCGCCATATCCTGGTTTCGATCAGATCGTCGAACTTCCCCGCGTTTCTGGATCGCAGAAGTTGTAGGCAGACTATCCACACGAGATCCTGGTATCAAAGTCCACATTCTATGACTAGAATCAAGCTCAGCTCTTATGCGAATTTTCAATGATCATATCTTGGATATTCTGAACGGCAGTCAACCTTCGTGAGGATCGCTATATTGACAACATATTGACGTTCCTGGTAAACCTAACCTTCGGAGAATATAGATCGTCCGTTTCCGTTTTGTGTTCGGGACGTTTTCACGATCGCATAGCGAGTAGACCGCATCCCATTGAAACAACGTTTACATAAAGATCTACTAACGACAACGAAACGTCCAAGCATACCACAAGCGTACAACAACAAGAGTCGACATACCACACAAAACCACAGAGCACCACATTTTCATTCTAGACCTTTTTCTGACCAACAATGGAAAAGCTCTTCGAAAATCTGCGGCTAGTCAGTACAATACCTTCGATCGTGCATGGAAGATTCTACATACGAGACCATATTGTATGACGAATCTTCGCCAATGCCTGATCACTTCTTGAAAGGAGAGCCACCTGGAATACACGTCAGTTGTCGCAATGAGCCATCGGGTGCGCGGACGTCTTACATCCTTCCTCGCGGCTGCATCCTCCGCCGGGCAGTACGCGCTCCAAAATATCTGGAGCAGTTTCAGATGGATAGCAACATAGAGGGGACAGCCACAAAACACACCTGCGTTGGGGGCGTGGGCGGCGTACACGACCGAGGCCAAGAGAAGAGTGATGAGGGTAACGTAGAAGTTCATGGCGATGTTGTAGATCTGGTGGGTTAATATACTGGGCTGTTGTTGCAGTGGGGGATGGGGATACTGTGCCCTTTGGTTCAGCGGGTTTAAATACACGTTTCCTGCTATCTTTTCGTCAATGCTCGATAACCAGCCGTATTACGACCTCAGGGTTGACCCGGACCGCTACAAGCATTGCGACGACCCATCTGAGATCTGTCGTACGCGATGAACTGCTTGTGTGGGTCTTGTCCCTTGAGGGAAGATAGCAGAACCGTAGGGTTATGTCGCTATTCAATCCCAGTGGAAACAATACTATACTCAGCTGAGGAGACATGCGGCAGCGGGGTTTGGTCGCCCGCAAGAGATTCGAACTAGGTCTTTGAAACGGTCAACGTGTACACGCACTTTTATGCATTGCATGCGCTGATATTTTCGTGACAACTTCCAGATCCGAACGACGTGACTGTGCTCCGTTATTGGCTTCTTCTCGCTCAGCACCATTAAATGGACTGTGTGTATGTTACATCTTCACGTTACAGAGTGCCGTATGTTCACTTACTTGAAGCCATGAGAGTACTGACTATTCAACCCTGATCACCACATCCGGAGACCAGTGCGGTCTGTAGAATCGGCTCAGGGACTTTGGCTTTTTGAAACAATGACGAAGGTTGTCTAGCACCCCGCGCCCATCGCATGTTGACGGCAGTCTCAGAAAGATCTGAGACTGCTCTAGATATGAACAGTCAGGCGATTGTGTTATAACAACCGACTTCCACTCTATTCCAGTCCCTTGATGCCTATACATGCCTAGTCAGTCGCACAGCCGCTGCGAGACTGCACACTTCTGTGGTTAGTCGCCGACTGCATGCAGGAACGATACACCCACAATCCTCAGGACGCCTTGTTATATCGAGCTCAGGTATGTGAAAAGGTACATGGAGCAATCTGAACTCTGGCTGATCATGAGTCGTAAGCATTCAGTCCGGCAGAAAGGGCGGAGAAGTTCTGTAGCATGAGGACGCGGTACCGATTTCATGGCTAGATTGTTTCAGCAAAGAGCTGTCTGTCTCTGCCCCGCCCTGATACATCGCAAAGAAGAGGGACTGGACTCATCTGTGGAAGTTGAGTAAGGGTTGAACAGCAATTCCGGGCACATACCAGGGATGCCGCGAAGTGGGCTGCTACGTGGAAGATACAGCTCGCGCGTAACAACGCTACCTATCTACCCACGCGAATCATCTACCTGGGCCAAGGCATCGAACAAGGATCTAGAGAAACCGCAGAAATCAAGTTACACATCACTGTACAGTGGCACTGCTCAAGTTCAAGCGCCGCAGGCTGGCGGGACGCCGACAAACGCCGACTCAGTCCGATGCGGTCCGTCAACGTGCCACCGCGTCGCACGTGGCATCCCGCGCGTCGGTGGCGCGCTCGCCGCTCGCCGCTCGCTGCGTTGCAACTTGAACTTGCTGTCGTCGGACTCCTGTCGCTTGTCAATCTGGTTTTCTACCTTTCAAACTCGTAGGTGAGCTGCATCGATGGGTGTCTGGTCGCACAAGAGTCTCGCATAGCCATGCAGTATTGGGTTCGTCTTTGTCGCGACAAGATACTGACATGTGATAACATTCGGCTGTATGGCATGCATACTCAAGGACAACGCAGGTTGCCTTCCACCACCACTACCGCCATCGTCAAAGCGTTATCATGTCCAGCGATTCTCTCATTCACTCCGTCGCTGGTGCCGCTGGCGGTATCGTTGCAATGACAGCAACTTAGCAAGTCTTCATGCAGCTTCTCTTCACGCGTTTCTGCGTTCTGACGATGGGGTTTTGTAGCCCACTCATATTCCTGTCGACACGTGCGGCGATGGAGACGAAGAAGGAGAACAAGGTTAGTCTCTTTCTCAGCGAAAGTTGCATGAGGAAGCATCAAGAGGCGCCGCTGGAGTCGGTATGATGAGGTCGCAAACCTCGCTTTGCTGGCCAGCTCCAAACATTGCAACTTCTTTATGTCCACGGGAATTTATTGAGGGGCCTTATGGGACGCGGGAACATTACGCGGAGACTAATATCTTCCCTTGGGCAGACCACGTACCAAGCTGTCCTCGACATAATCAAACGGGAGGGTATCATGGGTCTGTATAGTGGTCTTCAATCTAGCCTCCTCGGCATCGCAGTAACCAACGGGTGTGTCCATACCCACTACACTCATGATTCTCTTGATCAGTGTAACCTACGTCTCCCCCAGAGTATACTACTACTTCTACGAGCGCTCCAAGGGGGTCATCGTCCGCTCCCGCAGCGGAAGCAAAGGCTTGTCTACCCTCGAGTCCATACTCGCAGGCTTAATCGCCGGTGCGCGCATGCCTTCCCATACCCGCACACCTCACACATGTACTCACCTTCGCCAGGCTCCGCGACAACAATCATCAGCAACCCTATCTGGGTGATCCAGACCTCGCAGGCCGTGTCAGGGATGGACGCACCCATCGAGTCTGCTGGGACCCCGCCCCCGAAGAAGCTTGGCATCATCGAGACAACCACGCAGATCCTGCGCACGGGTGGCATCGCGGCGCTCTGGCGGGGCATCGGGCCGGCACTCGTGCTCGTTGTCAACCCCGTCCTGCAGTACACCGTGTTCGAGCAGCTCAAGAACACACTCGTGCGACGCCGGCATGCACGTGGTGTGAAAGGCCCGCTGCTTTCCGACTGGGACTATTTCTTCCTGGGCGCGCTCTCAAAGCTCGGTGCGTCACCCCTACTCTCATTTCTTTCTACACTGGTTAAGTGGGTTGTGATCACCGCACAGTGGCGACGTCCGCGACTTACCCGTACATGTGAGTGATCCATACAGGCGAGACTTGAGGCTGGGAGGCTGATGCGCGTACAGCGTCGTGAAGTCGCGATTGCAGGCAGGGCACGCACACGCGCAGAAGTACCGCTCCGCGTTGCACGGGCTGCAGACGATCGTGAAAGAGGAGGGAATCGAAGGACTGTACAAGGGTGCGAGCAGCAAGCTGCTGCAGAGCGTACTCACCGCTGCGATCCTCTTTGCCGGTCAGCGACGCATCTACGAAATGACCAAGAAGGTGCGTGATTTCTGCGACGCTGGTACGCAAGCTGACGAGCGCATCTCAGGCGATTGCACCAGTGGTGTCGAAGTAGACCCTAACAAAGCGGCTCGGGTACAGACACAGAGATAGCAAATTTTAATACCTCGCGAGGTCATTGATGCGGAAGTTCGTCTCGTTTGCTTTTCTCAGGTATATGCATATGGATCCTGTTCGCGACAGCTGATATTCGTCAGCGTCAGCTGGTACTCCTGTACCCCGCTTGTCAAGGTCACGTACCCTAGGCAGTGGATCGGCAAATCTGTGAAGGTAAATTTCAATTGAGCGGAACGCCTCCAATTCCCGCGGGGCCACCATGTGATGCTGCAATAGCTCGCGTTCCCTCGTGATACTGATACACGACGGCGGTCTCACTCTCGGGACTTGAAAGCAACATCACGGGTTAAGACTACTTACCGGCCTCAGTGACTGGCTCTTTGCAGCCGTGAGATCACCGGCCTGCCTCCCAGCAAGACTGACCTTGCGCTGGACACGGAACATCCGGTAACAGCGCGAAGTCCAAGTCGTGGGCACTGGTAACGTTCAAAGGGCCAGCGGCGCAGCGCCTCGCGATTCGGACTTTCAGTATGTGGCATCCTCGGTGTGCGATAGCTGATTGCTTCGGCAGACGAAAGCGCCAATGCTAGCCCTTCAGTTGGAGTAGTATTTCGGAACGATAAGAGAGGCCTCGTTACAAGTCGTTCAATTGACGCGATGCTCCGATCTAGGCTCTGAAATACGAACTCATGTAGGGTCACAGTGTTCGAGCTTCCAAAGCCTCGGCTTATGTGTTGACAGTGAATGGTATGTCGAGTTGAGATGTACTGGTATAGTGCAATAGTCGATTATCTCCGGCGCCGATTCTTTCCAATCCCCTTGTGTGCGTCCTTCCACTCTCGCAGCTTGATAGCCCAATCCGTGTTGGGGTCGTCGAAGTCGTCTAGCTCACCCTGGTCCGCCACCGTCACAAGTGGCACCTCCGTCGGCCACAACTTCCACGCATCGCTCCTGACCATATCCCGCACCTGCCCCGCCTGCCACAACCAAAGCGTCTTCGCCAGTTCGCTCTCTTCCTTCCCAACGTCCCGCCCGGCCACCGCCTTCATAAATTTGCTGAAGACGCCTACGTCCACATCATGACCGCTTGCAAGCGCATCCGCCAGCGCCGCACTCCTGAGCGCACTCCGGCGCTTGACTTCCGCCCGCAGCTCTTGAGTCTCCTTGTGGAACAACCGCTCTCGAAACCACGCTGGGAAGTGGTTCATCGGTAGGCCATCGGCGTAGGCACCTGCCTGCACGCTGAGGGTCATGTTAAAGGCGAACAAGCCGCAGTCTAGATACACCTCCTCGCCATTCGCAGCCGTGAAGTATAGCCAGTAATGCTCCGTAGGATCCTGACCAAACCACACACGTTCGGGCGACGAAGAGACGTCGACGTAAGCGAGCGTATCCTGCGGAGTCACTTTCGCTGTGCCCCTGCAGATGCCGAAATCAGCGAGCGGGTGCGAGAGGTACCGAAGCCTCAGACGCGGGGTCCCGCGCTTGCCCTGACTCGTGGTAGTATAAATCTCGGAGACAAGCGCGAAGCACAGTGCAGAGAGAATGGGAAGGAGGTGACCTTCTCGAATGATACGCAGCCAGAGCTTGTTGCGCACATAGTCGTTTGGTGCGCTTGGCCACCAACTGGGATCAGGAGAAGGAACGTCTCGTGGCTTGCCTCCGACGGCGACGACTACGGCCCTCCGACCAGAAGGTAAGACAGTCGGTGGTGTCCCAGGAGCAGGGAGGTTAAGCACGGTCTTGAATGTAGCCGGATGCTTAGGCATGGCGGAGTGAGCTCGCGACAGTTCAACGAGCATGGCGAGAAAGGGGTAGAACTTGTCGATATCGATGCGAGTGGTAGGACCTGCTCACGATATAGTAGACTGCACAGGCGCGTTCAAGGAAGGAACACTCACCACAAGCAGACTTGTGCAATGGCCAATCGCTTTTCTGGCAAGCCGTAGAGCAATATCTGACCTGGTTGCGAGTAAGAGGGAGTGCACAGGGAGGTAGAATGAGTGACTTACTTCGCCACAGGGGCAATAGTACAGCTTCTGTGATTCATTTCCTCCGCAGGACGAGCACTTGAGGAGCTGTTTGGGTGGAACGTGAACGCGTCTATTTACTACTGTGTTCACGGAGGCCTCCCGCGACTGTCCCGATGTGATGGTAGGATTAACCTCATGTGCGAATGAGTAGCTCGTCACTTTTATGGGCCCTTCAATCTCGTCTCCGTCAGGCTGGAGAGGGTTAAAATCCGCTGGAAGATCGGTGAAAACGCGCACATCCCCCGGTTGGAGGTTCAGTGAGCTCAATCTACCGAGAATAGATTCAGTGGGTAGTTCGCGGGCCTCTGAACGACCTTCCATGAGGAAAAAACGTGTGAGCCTGTCGACAGAAAAAATCGAGTGATGACTTTTGATCACAAAGACAACAATAATCCTGTAACTTGAAGTGACGGCGTGCGGCGACGGCTATTTCTTGTTCTCACGCTGCGTCAGCACGTGACTTCGCAGAGAGACATCTTCCCGACTTCCTTGTCGATAATTCTTTTGATTTACGCCCAAACTCCTCTCCTTTTCCTCGTTGTATTCCTGTTGTTCCAATCCACCTCGAATTCGCAAAAATCTTTCTAGACGAACTCGTCTCAGGATCTAATCTTATCGACAAGGCAATTTAGGGCTGGCTGCTTCGCGTCGTGCATTTTCGCACCTTGACCTCGACCCCCATCTCCCTCCGAATGCTGCAATGACGACTCGCCGTTACTCGCCCACTCTTCCCCCCAGCCTCGCCATGAGCGAGCTCGTATGCAAGACCCTTGACCATGACGCGACAGATGTGCTCATCGACAAATGGCTGGAGCACCGCAACGACGCGTACTGGGATTGGTTTCTGCGCGTGCGCGAGCGCCGACACACCGCTCTCCACTCCCAGCTGCAACGTGGTGAACAGCTACTCGCATGGAGCAAGGGTGACTTTGTCCCTGAAAACATCTTCGTCCGCACCGTCGACACCGCTCGCCTGATCCCTCTGGATCGCACCTGGACCACGCATGTCTACCATCACCGATCTATGCAGGATAGGAAGCTCTCAATGATGCCTGTTGTGTTTACAATGGTGTGTAGCCATCGTATCACGCCAAAAGCGACATTCTAATATATATATAGCTTCCGGAGCTCATGCTCTTACGCGGCATGCATGACCATGGATGCGACGATGTGTTCATCATTGTCACGGACATGAAGCGCGCCGAAATGGACGCAGCGACCGAATACTTCAAGCTCGTCTGTCAGCATACATTTGGACAGACCCTGAAACCTAGTGCAGAGCGTGAAATCCATTATCAGCGTAAGACTGAGTTACCCTCCCCATGATGGTCTGCGTGATTGACATGCACGGCAGATATGCGGCTCAAACACACGCTCGAGCATCAGCGGCGAACCCCGTGCTTTCCCCAGATCGACCTTGCCTTCCGTGCTATCCTGCACGAGCGTCGGCCGCCCTTCATCATCCTCTTCTCCCACCAGCCGACATCATATTCGCAAATCTTCTTTACACATCCCCTTTTCGTCCCCGCATCCGATATATTCTTCGACTTCCCCTCTGGCTGTCCCAATCCATGCTGCACCGAAGACTGTGAGATGATTCGTTTCCCGCGGAGAGGCCTTGATGGTGCGGCCGTATTGCCAGTGAAGCGAGGTGGCGGGAAAGGCTGTGTGTTCCGTCGGGTGCGCGCACGCGAGATGTGCAACTGGATCGACTGTAATGTCACTTTCGTGGATGAGGGAGGAGAGGGTAGCGAGAGCTCGCGGACGAGCTCGGAGTCGAGCGAGAATGGGACACGCGGAGCGGCGGGAGTCAGAGGGCAGGTATGCAGCAAGTGCAAGATCGTGAAGTATTGTTCGGCGGAGCACCAGAGGAAGGACTGGGACGAGCATAAGCGACTGTGTGTCAAGCCTACCCCGACCTTCGAGGGCGAGGCTACGCGACAATATTCGTACTCTCTTACAGATTCGCCTCGATGAAGGACTGCCGGTGCCGTACAACGGCCTTTGTGGTGTCATTGGCTGGGTTTGCGTGTATTTCTATCACGGGTATGTCCTGTTCTACTGTACATCCATATTACTGTTACCGTGACGGAGGCCGGTTACGATTTGAAGACTGGCGAAGCATGGTACCAAGTTGAGCAGGGAGAGGGAATTTGAAAGGGACATGTCAAGTACGTCCGATCTATGAATGCCGTCCCCGTCCCAAGTCAACGAGGCCCTCGATTGGTCGGCATCAAAAGTGGTGGAGCGACACCGAGAACGCTCGTCGACCTTAGAGAATGATCTTTATCGGCGTCCGTCCACGCAGGACTGCAAGCGCGATGTCGTACCTCTGTTCCAGTGGGCCTGCGCTGCCCTTGCCCTTAACAACGTCGACACCCTCTTCGACGACAGTCACACATTCTGCCGCCCCAGATTGCGGTAGATATGGACCACTCTGACGGGGTCGCGCGGGGGGAGAGACCTATTCAGCGTGCTATCACTCAGCTGCTTCAACCAGAATGGGATGGGCCTTCGGAGGCTCTGTCTGCGCCATTGCCAGGTCAGCGACCGGCATTTGCTCCACCTGGCCGCGTGCATCACGAATCCAAGGGTTGCAAGAGTGAGACGGGGCAAGGACGGGGTCGAGACTCACGGACAGGATTGAGCTGGCGGACGGGGATGACGACGATGACGACGGAGAATGATAGAATATAGACATACCCAGGTATTGACTGGTCTTCGTGTCGTTCACACATCTCCTACACACCCCGTTGCCCCTCTGCATGCGTTGATAAAGATGAGTAAACTTACCACCGTCGTAAACCCACACCCGACTCCCGAGCACAGATTCTGCCTTTGGTCTAAGCCCTAGTCTGCCGCGCTATCACAAGTACTCTGTGGCGAACTGGCTGTCTATTCCCATGTCGCGACCGCCCAGCGTCGAGTCTGGAGCGCGCTCGACCGGAAGCAGTGGACTAGATTGATATTCACAGGAGAGGTGTACAGTGAGCGCTGAAGCGCTGATTCCCCACAAATTTATCAGATAACCGCCGCGAGATCCATTACGTAACAGTTTGTCGCCCGCCTGATCAGAACTGGGAACAACCTGCTCTTCTACTTGGAGTCGGCCTTCAAGTTCGCGTGCCCTGGACAAGGGTTTAAGGATACGCGCTCCTCTGCAATCCGTCACGACCATCCTTTCAACCACCATGCCCGAGTTTTCCAACCATATCATCAGCCTTTCGCGCTCGCTCTATCAGAAGAGGCTCGCTCCGGACCAGGTGGGTGACTATATGCGGGCGACATTCGCCTTTACTGACGTTAGAGGCCGGCCTTCTTGCAGGGTGGCCTCTTGACAGGAAAGGATCCTACTCAATTCAATCCCGCCGACCCGTTGCGGTTATGGATCATCCAAGTCGGTGAGTTTGCATGTTCATTCGGAGTCTTGGCAGGATCCCGCCGCGTTTTCCTGCAAGCCAGGCTGAGTGGAAGGAAACGAAACAATCGTGTCCTGTGTCCATCCGTCTGCCTTACACGATGGCGCGCTCGTCCGTCGACAAGAGCTTAGCAGTGGACGATTTCACTTTCTCGTCGCGACGTTAAGTCAATGCACCTGTTTCTTTGGGACAGGCGCTCAAATGTCCTCCTGACATGGATGCGCGACTATCATACGGCCATATGACCAGGATCTATTTCTTCAGCATGCCGTAGCTGCCATAACTGTGCGGAGATATGGCGCTCTCTTCGTCTTCTTCAACGGCACTACGCAGGCGCGGAAGAACTTCCTTTCTGTCTGTAGTTCAATAGAGTCAGCCATTAACTCTTTAACAGGCATAATTATTATCATGACCCAAATTCTCAGTCTTGGTTTACGCAAGATTCGGCAACCCAAAGTCATTGCTGAAGTACTCGGTGGTATCCTTCTTGGTAAACCATATTTTTTCTATGTTGAGTGATCCATCTTACCCTTGCACAGGACCCACTGCCTTTGGTCGCATTCCCGGTTTCACCGAGCATATATTCCCTCAAGCCTCTCAGTCCTACCTCTCCCTTGTTGCGAATATCGGCCTCTGTCTATTCCTCTTCCTTGTTGGATTGGAGATCGACACGGCGATCATCAAACGTAATGCGAGGCTTTCCGCGACCGTAGCCCTGGCAGGAATATCCATCCCATTCGGACTCGGTGCTGCGCTTGCAGTGCCGCTCTATAAACAATTCATCGACCCGACACAAGTGGCCTATACGCATTTCATGCTCTTCACTGGTGTTGCGTACTCCATCACGGCGTTCCCGGTCTTGTGTCGCATCCTCACAGAGCTCAAGCTACTGGATACTACAGTGGGCATCGTGGTATTGTCAGCTGGCGTTGGAAACGACATCATCGGGTGGACGCTTCTTGCTCTAAGCGTGGCACTGGTGAACGCTGGTAGCGGGCTCACCGCTCTGTGGATCCTGATGATATGTGTCGGTTGGACGCTTGTGTTACTCTTCCCTGTGCGCATAGGCTTCCTCTGGCTGGCACGGCAAACTGGCTCGATCGAAAATGGACCCACGATTTTCTTCATGACGGTCACCATCCTGGTTCTCTTTGGATCCGCCTTCTTCACTGATGTCATAGGAGTGCATGCCATCTTTGGTGAGTCTCTCTTCCCCCCTACCGCCTTGCCTCTCTCTTAATCGGGTCTGGTAGGCGCTTTCCTCGCTGGACTTGTGGTTCCTCGTGAAGGTGGGCTTGCTATCGCACTCACCGAAAAGTTAGAGGATATGGTGTCTGTCATTTTCCTTCCATTGGTATGTGTCAAATTTTGCAATTTCTATGGCTATGATTGACTTCCAGGTCCTCCCAGTATTTCACAATCTCTGGCCTGTCAACCAACCTCGGCCTCTTGGACACAGGTCAGTCTGAAATTGTGCACATTCATATCTTAGCTCATAAGAGTCGCTGTCAGGACTCGTTTGGGGCTTCACGATTGCCATTTGCGCCTTGGCCTTCACTGGAAAGTTTGGCGGTTGTACCATCGCTGCTAGATACGCCGGTTTTCAATGGCGAGAGGCCTGCACCATTGGCTCGCTGATGAGTTGCAAAGGGTATGGCATATTGCAATATATCCAGAACAAGCAACACTGACTCCGTCGCCCAGCCTCATCGAATTAATTGTCTTGAATGTCGGGCTATCTGCGGGAATCCTCACACAGGTAGCTGTCCAAGCTCTCCTGTCTTGATCTCTACGAGCTAACAGACTGTTGCAGCGGGTCTTCTCGATGTTTGTATTAGAAGCGCTGGTCCTCACCTTCATGACCACGCCCACCGTCACTTTTCTGTACCCTCCCGAGCTCCGGGTCCGCGTTTCGGCAACAGGTTCTCCTTTCAACAACGTTCGGGGCGAAGAAAATGACAGAGAGAAGGGTCTTGGATCGCATCACACGGCCAAGGACGACGTCGGGGTCTGGAAGCGCCGATTCACAGTCGTACTCGACAAGATCGAACATCTACCGGGCATGATGGCGGTCACCCAGCTTATTCAGTCTTCTCCTCTGGAGTACAGAGGCTCGGACAACGAGGCAAGCAGCGGTTCCTCATCTACCAAGAGCCCACCAGGCCTTCTCGGCGGAGGCAATGTCGAGATAGAAGCACTGCGTCTCATCGAACTGTCCGATCGAACCTCAGACGTCATGAAATCGTACGCAGCGGACTCCCTCATCAATACCGACCCCCTTCTGGGCATCTTCCGCACATTCGGTGAGCTCAACGACATGTCGGTGACTCCATCTCTGTCGATCGTGCCCTTCGACGCCCTCGCCTCCACCGTCGGGGAACACGCTCGCGTGGCAGGCTCACAGCTTGTCTTCGTACCCTGGCTCCCGCCTTCCGTCCCTGTCATTCACAGCAGCACCGAGCCCACCAGCGCACTCCCTCCTGTCCTCCCTCATGTCGGAAACGATTGGAACCCCTTCGAGTCGCTCTTTCGTTCGGGCCCGGCCGAACGGTCCGCTTCTGTACTGCACTCGAATTTCATCCGCGGCGTGTTTGCGCAGGCCGGTACGGACGTCGCACTGTTCGTCGACCGTGGGCAGTCTGCGGCTGCGAGCACGCGGAGACACTTGTTCCTGCCCTTCTTTGGGGGTCCGGATGACCGACTCGCGTTAGACTTCGTGGTCCAGCTCTGCGCTAATCCAAGGGTCGAAGCGACGATTGTCAGGATCGTGAAGCGCGATGTACAGCCAGAGAAGCGATCGGAAGCGCCTGCTGCTGGGGATACTGATGCGGAGGCAGAGAATGCGCGGATTAACGGATTGACTATCGCCTCGGTACGTGTCTTCATTTCATGTGGATTTCTCATCCTTTTCTTATCGGGAGTCGATGTTTGTAGATGGCTGGGTTCCCTGACACAGTCTATGGACACGAGAACACGCAGACGCGGCTGCAGTCCGAGACAGCGGACAATATCAGCTGGGCGCGGTATGCCTCTCCCTCCGCCGACACAGACAACAACCCGGCCCTTTTGTCTGCACTATCGCGCATCGAGTTCCAGAACCTTGTGACGCCCGTGCCTCTACACGCCGCGATCCAGAAAGCAACTGCGACGGCTGCGTCTCAGAACCGCTTGCTTGTGGTCATGGGCCGCTCGAGACGTCTCGCGGTCGAGAGCCACCACCACGAACTGAAGGAACTCATGGAAGAACACGGGGGCGTTGGTTCGGAGGTCAACAAGACTGTTGGCGATGTTGCGACCGCCTTCGTCCTGGCAGGCGTCAATTCGGGATTGATCGTCATGCAGGCCTCCCATGCTACTTAGTAGATTGGACCGCAAACACGCGGACGGTCACCTGGATAGGTTTGTTTTCTTTTTGTATCATTTTTATAAGGGCTACGAGCTTCACGACTTCGTATTCATGCGTTACTCCGCACCGCGATTTTGTATATCACATCGACCAAGCGTCGACACGATTTCCTATCCCCCAATCTCGCTTCTCAGACCATACCCACGCATCATCCCAATTCCCAGCGTTTTGTAGCTGCATGCGACATATACCCTGAACCTTGTTGTCCGCGACATCGGACTTTGTTCTGTATTGTACTTTGTGCCAGTCGTGCATGGCCTCTGTAATCATATGTGTAGCACGTCGTTGTACATCTCTCTATTGTCGGACAGCTGCTCGGAACGGACGGACAAAGCAAGAACGATGATAAACAACGGAAGGTTTGCGGAATTACATGCCCAATATATAATGATACAGAGATGGGGGCATGGGAAGGAGGACATGAGAACATACGAAGCATGGGACGCGTAGGATGGGCGAGCTCATGACGCTTTGCTCTTCTTTTCCTTCTTCTCTTTCTTCTCCTTTTTCGCCTTTTTCGATGACTCGCCCTGGGAGACGGGGTCAGCGGACACTCGTGTGCCAGGCACCGCCCGAAGATAGAGGGGACTCACGGCGGCAGCATCCTTCTCCTTGTGTTCCTTCTTCTTCTCCTTCTTCAGCGCCTTCTTCTCCTCCTTCGACAACTTCACCTTCTTCACAGGCTCCCCGTCGTCCTCGTCCACGTCCATATCGTCGCTCTTCCGCTTCCGCTTCTTGTCCTTCTTTGCCTTGGGCGAGGAGGCCTCGATGAGCGGTAAGATAGGCTCCCCGGCGGCGTCGGCCATCTCCGCGTCCTCGTCGTCGTCTTCGTCAGCGTCAAGGGCCAGCTGGTCAAGCACCTTACGGATGGCATCAGAATTCTTGGCGGGTGGCGCACCCGTCTCGAAAAATGCGAGGCGCTCCTCGACCTGCTGGCGCAACGCCTCGCCGAACTTCGGCGTGGGCGTGTCTGCGGAGATGAAGCATCAGATAAACAATCGGTGGGGCGAATGAATTGGATATTACCGGAGAAGCAGTCTATCCGTGAGGCGATCGAGCACTTGTTTGCAAGGAAGCGCGAGATACGGCCTTTGTGTTTGGGTCCGGCGCGGCCGATGAAAGAAGAGTGGTAAATTAAGCCGTACTGCACGGGAGAACAGGTCAGAGGGGATCCTCGGCGGGAAATTGCGGAGACAGACCTTCGGCGTGTTACCCTTTGTCTTGAGAGCGCGGAATAGGGCTTTCTCCGCGCCGAGGATCTGCACCGTGCTCGCGGGGTACTTGCTGAGGTTCGTCAAGCTTCCCGCGTGGCTGATAAGCCGCGCGCCAATGCGCTCGCCTAGCAGCGCAGTCAGGCTCGGCGCGACGAGGTTCATCTTCTCCGTCAGGTATGACGTGAGGGATTTGCGGTACTCCGCGATGGACACAACTCGCGCTGCGAAGGCAGAGATGTTGAGCATGTCGATCTCGGATAGTGCAGAGCCCATAGAGCCGTTTGCGGCATCGAGGACGTTCTGGGCCCGGGTCGTGTCGTCCTCTAGGAGGGCCGCCAGTTCTGGTAGCTTCTCCGCAGTAAGGGACTCCTTCGGCCCTATGAATTGCGCCACGCGCGCGTAGTCGTAGTTGTCGGGAACGAGTTTGACGAGCTCGGGGAAGTGGTAGCCGTACCATTCGCGGATGCGCATGGAGAACAAGTTCACGTCCTTGTCGAGTTGGTCGAGCAGCGCAATCGCCTGGATTATCATGTTGTCGATCCTGTTCACGTTGAACTTCAGCTTGGCGCGCGAATAAGAGTGACCAAGGCCGAGCTGCGCTTTTGTCAGGTCGTCCGCCTGGAGGCCTTTGAGTAGCTTGGATGCATGGAAACGGATACCGCGAATGAGCTCGGCGGTGGAGTCGGAGGTGTCACAACTGATGCCGAGTGTAGATTTTATGGAGTTGGCGAGGATGGTCTCCGATACGCCGAGCACGATACGAGAGCCTTTTGAAGGTTTGGAGAGATTGAGCTCCAGGAGTGACTTCAAGTCCTCGTTCACAGTTCCTACGCGACGGATTGACATGCAAGTAGTCATCATGTTTGGGGGAGCTCACCTTCTGACACGTCGTTTGCGTTCTCCAGGGCGTGGGCAGCGCTTTTGAATGGCGAAAAGCTCACCAAGGAGACCATTTTCCCAAACTTTGCTAGGTCCTGAATAGACTGCTGGACCGCCTTGGACATCGCCGCGACCTCCTCCTTGAGCTTGACCTCGAAGACGGCATATCCTGACGCGGACTCGAAGAGGATGTGAGTGGCCATTGCGACCTCGTCGTCGTCGGTGTCGGTGTCGACGCCCAGCGAACGCGTTCGTGAAACTTTTGGCTCGGCTATTTCCGGAAGCTTTGTTCGTTAGATAAGCACCTTCCATTTACAGCCACTACGCCTGCGATATGATTAGTAATCGAATGGGACAATCTGTCACGATTAATATTCATGACTGGCTGCTGGCAGTGCTTGACTCTACCAGTGCTCAGAGACAGCAACTAGTGTACTCGGCGGAGCTTTACCCTAGTGAATAATCTTGGAGATGATATGACATATACTTCCAGATGCTTCCGCAGTGCCACGTAACTCCCACTTGTAAGTTGTCTCTGAGACTCTGACGTGGCTCTGGCTCTGACATTAGTAGCTCGCTCGCTCGATATTTCAAAAAGGGTGGTAGTTTTTATTATGGCGCTTGCTGTGCTCCATGTCTTATCGGCTTCTAGCTTCTATGCACGACAGCTTACTCCTGTGGACATGTCCTGGCAAACTGGAGGGCTTCGTTCATATAACTATCCGTAATCGCAGGCGGCAACGGGCCTGGACAACACTGCTCGAATCGCGCCTACTCCTATCAACATCTTGCTGGTATGGTCTCGTATCTCCGAAATCTTGCTTGGACAGGTAAGCGGGCCTCTACAAAGAGTACACAGAAGCGGGCAGTCAGATCTGAAGAGAACGCCATGTCTTCTTCGACTCTCGATGAGCGCTGTGAGGCGCTGCAAAGCATCGCCGGATAACATACAGACGTTCTCCGATTCGGCCGGCGAAGTGAGGTGGGGTCCCAGTTAGAAGCTTTCGGCGTTTCTTCTGGGACGGAGACGCGCTGGTACGTGCTGACACGCAACACGTTTGCCTCGTGGCCCGGTCGTCTTTCGTTATCCCCCACACCCGGGGGCCGCACTCCAATGTTCAGCGCTATGTACTCAAAAATCATGTACTTTAGTAAATCCGGGGCGGTGCAACCATCGGGATGTGATGATGATCGGGTCCCGTGTATCCAGTTGTAGATCCACAAACACCAAGTACTAGGCAGGCTGTGGCCGCGATTGACGCCCTGGCCCGGGCAGCCGCTGGGGATAGATAATCGAGTCGGCTCAGAATAAAGTAGCTGAGCGACATGCGATTGGCCCTGGAAGATTTTCCTGGGTTTGGGAAGCGTGTTGCGCCTGACAGGTCCGGCGCCTCGTGGAGGACTCGAGGTCATATATCTGCGGCACGCTTTCGCGCCTTCACCCAAGCCCCCTCTCTCCTGTCCTTCACCTCCGATCCCATATAGCTGGTCGAACGTGAATGCGGGGGCCCCGCGGCCACCAAGGTTACGAAGGCTCATCTTCACCTGCCGTGTCATCTCCCCAGGTACAGTGCACCGCACTCCGCAGAGCCCATTTATACTCACTATCGCTTGCCATGCGAAAGTCCCCCCACGATCCCGCCATCGTGTTCCAGTCATATCACGACTTAACGACTCATGCTTAGCTTCATGCGCAGACGGGACGAGTCACGCTCGTCCACCCCGCTCGCTCCCCGCATGCAGACCCTCCCACTGCCCGAGGTCGGCAGCGTGGCTTCGTCGCCGGTGCTTTCCCCCAAGGCCATCCCTAAGACTCCGAAGCAGTCGCAGGCCGACCCGATGCCCAGCAAACTCCCTAAAGGGACTCGGAGCCGGCGCTCCCCATCGGAAATGGAGAGCGGGTACTCGACATCGCCAGAGGGATCGGGATCGTCGAGTCGGCGACCTCGAGCGCCGTCAGATGCGCGATCCCCGCTGCCTGCCCCTCTCAAGGGTATCCTTAAGCAGCGAAGTGAGTCGGATTGCTTCACAGATTCCTACTACACCCGATATTTATCGCACCCTCGTGCCTCAGCTGATAGCACTCCCATCGTCGTGCGGACCGCCTTGATCCACCAAGATCGAGACGGATACTCTTCGTCACCAGAGAACATAAAGGCTACGGCGGCGCGATTCCGTTCATCGCAGGCTCGAGGCCAGTCCTCGAGACCGCGGGCCAGCACGTCCGCGATGACTCCGAGTACGTCGCTCCTCGGTCCGATGCTCTGACAGTGCCACTCACATCACTCAGGAACACTCACGCCCCCCGCCACCCTTCACTGGAAACTGCTGCCCTTCAACGCGCAGATATCGAAGGGCCGTCTAATATTCGACGTCTCGCAGCGTGCCGAGCACATCCGCCTGGCCGCCACCTCCCCTCGGCCCCTCACGACGATTGAGCGCAATAAGCCCGCCTCAGAGCCGCCACTCACCGAGATGGTCATCCGCTGCGCCGACCTCCCGGATTGGCCCATCGTGGTCACTAATCCGACTGGCGTGCGGTGCATCGATGTCTTCGAGCGCATCGAGGAGACGTTCAGCGTTTGTCTGACCCAGAGCGACCGCCGCACGCACGAGGCGCGCATGGGCGGGTGCAGGGAGGCATATGAAGCACGGCTGCGGCGCGCCCCGGTGTCTCCAGCGGAGGCTGCAAAGGGGCCTCGCCGCCATGACCTGCTCGCGAGCAAGACGATGTTCATGGGCCTGGACTGGGTGCCGCCGGACGAGAAGAATCCCAACGGGTCGTGGGCTCTGAAGCTTGGTTCTGCATTTTTTTAGGGCCGGTCACTGCATGGTCAATGAGTGGCTGCACGGTAAGCGCGCTCGGCGGGTTGGCTTCATGACATACTGACCCACCGTGCGATTAGGGCCGGACCCTGTTTATTTCCCTCTGCTATGTCAATACCCTTTGTTATGTACCCAACGCTCATTTCTGATGCCTCATCCATGACGCCATTTGTTTTCCTTATCATTCAAGCACTTATTGTAACACTCACCCATGGATCATCGATTACTTCCTCTGCACGCCACTTTCAGCTTTACACTTTCGCACGTCGCACCTGCTTTGAAACCCCCTCCCCTCAATCTGGAGATTGCACTGTACATCTATACCTATCATTCTCGTCGTACTGGACCCGCAGGACGTCGCCATAGCTGGACTCGTCCAGACCACGCTCATGTTGTTTAAGCGTAAACACCGTAGGATAAGTAATCCGTATTCACCCTGCACGCCTGTGGGCGCGCCCAGATATGAGACAGCCTCCGCGAAGAACACAGCCGGAAAAGCATGAATCAGACGTGAGGCTGGCGCGAAGGCGCCCGGAGACATGAGGCAGGCCTCTCGCCCCCGTGAGCCATGTAGCTCCAGGCTGCAATCACAATCGGAGAGCCAATCAGACACAGAGGTGCCGCGGCAGGGTGCCACACCTGCGGCCCGACCGGCGCACAAGAGGGCACGAGAACACATCGATTGAAGGTTCATCAGAACAAGTTCCGGTGCCAGGGATCGTGGCGAGAAAGAGATATGTGCGCGAGGCGTTGGTGACGGACCATATCACAGCAAGTAGCAGGTTGTAGTAAGGGCCGCGGGTGATAGTCCTCGTGTAGATGCTTAGCCACGGAAGATAATCACAGTGCTGCAGTGATTACAGCCGCAGGGCGTCGAGTCGTGTAGACGGGGTGACATTTGAAGAGGAGCTGGATCGTGTTTGGCAGCGGACAGACCGGATCCAACGCTGGCGGGATGAGCCGATTGTATACGAGCGGGTATCAAGTGTCCTGTTACAGACGCCTACACTGCAGATGCCTGCGTGGCACCTGACTAGAACCGCTGTTATTTTCGACGTTGGCCTGCGACAAAGACTACCCAGTCAGCTGCTCACTCCATGGAGTCTTCCACCATCGTAGATGAAGCTCTGGTATCCGTGGAATCGTAGCAGTCCGGCGTGATAGAAGATCAAGATTTGCAACGAGGAGAGCCATGAGTTGGTTCGCCGTACCTGTGGCTGTAACTCGTGCACATGCAACGTAAAGGAATCACTAGTCGGGCATAAGAGGACCGGAGCATCTCCAGAGGATCGAAGAAACGAGCTGGGATTAGAAAGAGAGACCCAACAGGGGTAGTCGGTCAGCCTGCGAAGCCCAAGATTGCGGTCGACTGGAGTGAATCGGGAGATAATAGAACCCTGTGGAGAAAGCGGTCACATTCCGTCAGAAGATTCACAGCAAGAAAGTTTTACCCTTCGGAGTAAAGAAAGGTGAGAGTAGCAATTGGTGAGACTCTTTAAGACGCCTAGAAGGGGACCGGCTATGGTAACAAGTGATGACTCTGTCAGTAACGCACACGCAGCGCCTACCGTCAAGTGATTCGCGAAGATGTGTCGCTGCTAGGTGGTGTCCTAGATCACCCTAATACAAGTCGACCATTCGAGGTCATAGCACTCTGGAAGAGATACCCATTGCAAGTCATGGGAACTGTCAGGGTCACAATGCTCAGCGCGCTCGCTTGCGTCGTCGACCGCGAAAAACCATACACTGGATGCTGAATCCAATTGTGCCAACTAGACGAGAGGCTACGCATAATGCCGGCGATACTCTTTGAAGCGCGCGGTGGGACATCGTAGAATGCTCCTTGTTACTACAATTGAGTAGTTAGTTTCTGTGAATGCCGTTGACCTTAAGGGTTTGTTGAAGTTGTATAAACGCGAGGTTGATTCAGAGGATACGGCGTGGGCAACAGCGATCAACATGCGCAGACGACATTAGTATTATTGGACTATCCCTCGAGGTCAGACAGACTTAGCTTTCGGGCTTCGTTGCGACGTGTCAGGTAAAACCGTCGAATACCCCACACGATGATGTCTTGGTGGTGTATCAACGAAGTACATTAGAGCACAAGTGGAGAGAGAAGTCGGCGCGTCGTCGCCGAGTCCCAGTCGCGAAAGTCGCGTCTACAGCTCTGAGGTCCCTCAGAACATAGGGTCATTGAGAGCTCGTTTTGTGAGTTTATTGTGTATGTGATATGTCTGGTGAACAAGAGCAGGAAAACGATAAGCAGAGATCGGTAGGATATTCGATTAGTCGCGCATTGTGTCTCGGTATATCGGCGAGGATGACGACAACGGCTCCGGTACCAGTCTGAGTCCAAAGGATGTCGCCTCGATGACCGCTCGAGAAAAATGGATAAGACGTTGATACGATATGGATACACGCACTGCGAAATAGAACAGGTAAGCTACACCCAACCCGGCTTAACAACGACACACTCAAGAGTGCTTGGGCCGTGGCTTGATCCCCATCTTCTTTTCCGTCTTCTTCTTCTTCTCAAGGGCGTCTGCATGCGCCTTCATTCTCTCGTCGTAGTCCACCAGCTCCACAGGGTCCGCTATGACCGCTGTCTCAGGTCTCGTCGGATACCGTTTCCACTCCTCGTCGCGCAGGACACCACGCAGCGTCAAGGCATGGTCCCTCGTGAGCGCCGCGACTAACTGCCGCTCTGTCGCCGTGATCTCGCGACGAGCCAGCGCACGCATGAAAGCCACGAAAACATCGTCGTCCTTCGCAGTGAACCCTGCCTTCGTCCCACTGCGCTGCACAGCGCCTTGCAACGCCGCATCGCGAAGCACGCTGCGGCGCGCCCGTTCCGTGTGCAGCGAAGGCGCATCATGGCGAATCTCGCGCTCCAGGAAGAATGCCGGTACAGATTCGCTGAATGATGGGCCATACGATCTCGGAGTGCAGAGTCCCGGCTGTACGACAAGGTTCATGCTGAAAGTGAACATAGCGCAGTCGAGGAATAGATCTTCGCCGCGCGTGGTGCGAAAGTAGATCCAGTAATGGTCTTCTGGATCCTGACCGTGGGTTTCACTTTTGGAATCCATGTCGAGGTATCCCAGTCTGTCCTGTGTTGTCACACGCGCCTTGCCTGAGCAGATCCCGAAGTCGGCGACGGGACCGGTGGAGTAGCGGAGGCGGAGGCGACGTTTCGAGGACTCTTCGTGAGAGGAAGATGATGTGTACACCTCTGCGAGCAAAGCGATGCAGACTGCAGTGAGTATGGGGAGGACGTACCCTTCGCGCCGGATGCGGTCATACAACTTTTCGCGAATTCTTGGGGTAGCACCCTCAGGCCACCAGCGTGCATCCGGGCAGAAAGGATCTGACAATGGCCGAGAAGGCCTCCTCTGAAAAATGACTGGGGCGGCCTCCCATCCATCGGAGAATCGTACGGGTGGATTTCCGGGTGTTGGGTTACTAACGACGGTTTTTGTGAGTGCTTTGTGACGGGGTTTAATCTCGTGACTGTGCGATTTCTCCACGAGGCAAGCCAGCAGAGGATATAGTGCCTGGAGATCAATTTGATCGGTGGGAACTGGTCCTGCATTGAGTAGAGTCGAATACGTTGGTAAAGGTGTACACTTACCACATGAGGGTTTGTGTACATTCCACCCATCTTTCTGACATTCGTCAGAACAGTATGTTACCTATTGATTCAGATTGAGATATACATGTAATGACACCAACCTATCAAACTCACCTGACCACAAGAACAATTTTTGCGGACCTTGGGCTTAAATACATTACAGCTGGCGCACGTCTCGAGATTCTCCGGAGGAAGTTGTACGACGCGAAAATTTGCATCACTCGTGTGAGAGCCGGATGGCAGCGATGGGACTGTTGGCATTTCGCCTGGTACGGATACGACCCCCGCAGTAGATATAGTCAGTATGAGACGAAAAAGAGCGAAGGATGAGGAAGAGGAGACATACGACAGACTTTCTTATGCAATTTCCAGTGTTGGAGCTGGCAATCTCGCGAGCAATACTTTGTCTAAAGGGCAGCGAATGAAGAAGATAGGAGGCGAGGCTGTATTTAATGCATACCTGATGACATCTACTGCAAGTTTTCAATGTTTGTCTACTACCTGTCGAAGCACACTGAGCACACCGCTCCATGCCTTCGGTGGAGAGTTGAGACGTCTGGCGTGTTTCTCTCGTAGGATCGAGCAATTCCTCCAACGTTATGACGTGCTCGCGACCGATGGCTGCGAGCTTGCGCTGTTCTTCGGCGTCCTCCTCGTCCTTCACCTGGTCAATCAACTGTCGTAACGTAGCCTCCTCGTTCGGATCAATCACTTCGTCTAGATGCCCGGCGTCCCATTGACAACGAAGGCAGTTACAGGGCATTAGAATGTGACGTTCTTGCTGAGCAGTGATCCGCAGCGCGACGACGTCTTCTGGTTTGCCAACGGATTTGAGAGCGTCCTTGGTGGATAAGATATAGGGCCCGCGGTGTATGAGCAATTGTTCTTCGTCTACCTTCCGATACATATTGCGAGATAGGAGGTGAGCCATAGTATAGCAAGAGGAGAGATGTAGTAAGTAAAGCCTGGTCTAAGACGAGTATAACTTGAAGACACCGACCCTGATTAGCTCGTTTTCCCACGCCGCGTATAGCCTTGTCCACGTGATATTTGAGCTCTGTCACGTGAAAGGCGCGTATACGGTATCGCGGACCCGCGGCGCCGCGCGCGCGCAGCGGTCTCGTCTCTCGCAACTTTCTCCCTGGGCCATTGTTTTGCATTATGCAATTGCACTTCCTACTCGATTTATTCCACTGCACAAGTGAACCCATAAAGACCGAATTTCGGAGAATTTCTTTATGGACAACGTGAACCTCTATATTCTTTCTTTCGTAGCTATTGCATACAGTACGACCTCGTGGTAAGCAAGGTCGAGGACTCGGGTCGACGAAGAGTGCCATTACTAGCAATGTCGGAGGTAGCTCCTGTTCGAAGTCCAATGGGCATCGTGTCGCACGCTCAACGCACGATGCCACCCCCACCTTGCAGTTGTGTTGACATTAGCAAGAAATATAGCGAGATCTATTGATAGTGTGTAAGTATAAGCATACGTTGCGAAAACAAAACAAAAAAATCGAGCCCCTTGTTCAGCACGATTCGACGACAGCGCATCCAAGAAGGTTCAAGCGTGCTTTGGCGGTGGCTCTCTTCTTATCCTTCAATATCTTCTTCGCTAGAAAATCCTCGGATTCCTGCTCAGTCTCCTGGAGAAGGAGTTCTACTGGGTCATCCAACATGACCGCGATCTCTGGTCTCGCCGGATACTTTTTCCACTCTTCGTTGAGCAGGACACCACGCAGGGTTGAGACATGCTCCCTCATGAGGGCCGCAACCAACTGGCGCTCAGTTGTTGTTACCTCGCCATGCGCCAGCTCACGCATGAAGGTCACGAGAGCCTCGACATCCTCCGCAGTGAACCCTTCTTGCGTCCCACTGCGCCGCGCGGCCTCTTGTAACGCCGCGTCGCGAAGCACGCTGCGGCGCGCACGCTCCGTATGCTTTGGAGGCCCGTGTTATCGAATCAAGCGATCCTGGAAGAATGCCGGCACAGAATTATTAAATGAAGGAGGACCATACGACCTCGGAGCGAACTCTCCGGGCAGCACGACAACGTTCAGTTTAAAGGTGAACATGGCGCAGTCGAGCACTATGTTTTCACCACGCGTGGTGCGGAAGTAAATCCAGTAGTGGTCGTCACGGTCTTGGCCGTGCGTTTCGACGTGGGTGTCCTCGTCAATGTAAACGAGTTTGTCGTGGGGCTTCACACGTGCCTGGCCTGCGCAGATCCCGAAGTCGGCCACGGGGGCGGTGGAGTAGCGGAGGCGGAGGCGACGTTTCGGAGACTCTTCCGGAGAACAAGATGCGGTGTACACCTCTGCAAGTAGAGCGAAGCAGACTGCGGTGAGGATGGGAAGGACAAACCCTTCGCGCCGGATGCGGTGACACAGCTTCCTGCGGATTCTTGGCGAGGGACCTCCTGGCCACCAGTGCGCGTCCGGGACGAATGGATCTGATAAAGGCTTCGAAGGGCGCGTCCGTAAGATCACTGGAACGGCTTCCCATCCGTCTGGGAATAAAGTTCTGGCTGGGTTATTGATAATGGTTTTTGTCAAAGCCTTGTGACGGTGTTTAATTCTGTGATTGTGCGATTTCTCCACGAGGCAAGCAAGCAGGTGGTGAAATGCCAGGAAATCGATTTGGTCAGTGGGGACTGATATTGCCATAAGTAGAGTACTGAAAGAGTAACGTGGAGGTCGAGACTCACCGCACGACGGTTTGTGAGCAGCCCATCCATCCTTCTGGCATTTATCAGAACAGTATGTTACCTGAATTTTCGCTTTGAGTCAATAGACTCAGTGCCAGCCTGTCAGACTCACCTGCCCACAAGAACAATTCTTGCGGACCTTCGGCTTGAATGCATCACGACTGGCGCACGTATCGAGGGTCTCCGGAGGAAGCTGAACGACACGGAGCCCTTGATCATTCAGAGGTCCGGACGACAGTACTAGTGATAGGCCAGTCGTTGTTTCTCCTGACATGGCCCCGCCGCCCGAGTCATGCTCTGTTTGAGCTTGGACAGAAGGAAACGTAGGAAAGACAAGACTTACGGCATACTATTTCATGCCATTTCCAGTGTTGGATTTGGCACTCACGAGAGCAATACTTTGTCTGGAAGGATGGCCGATAGATGAAATAGGGGGCGATGTAGCTTACTAGTGCGACCCGGGCCCACGTGCATGCGCACCTTGTAACACTCGCTGCAAGTCTTGAGGACTTGGCCCTCGCCTGTTAAAGCATATTGCACACACCGGTCCATGTGCTCGGTAGTAGACTGAATCAACTGACGTGCGTGTTATATGTTCGAGAAGTCTAAGTAGCGGGTCCTCAGCAGGAGGAAATAGTAGGCCCGGGTTCACCGCGCTAAGCACAATTCCCACGCGCGTGCTGTAACTCACAGCCGTTTGCCTGCCTCAGCGATTTCCTCTGCTTGCTCTTCAGATACGTACTCAACGACCGCTTGAAAGCATGATTGCTCTCAAGCCTCTGCCGTAGGCACCCAACAATCGCATTCTTCTCTATTCAATCCGCGCAGTAGATTAGTCGAGATGGCTCGACTGTCAATAAGCTGTCATACACGCATCAGGCGGCATCAGTCTCGTATCTTGTGGGAGTTATTAGGAGTTATTGTTAGCCAAGTCCAGTTCGCATCCCCACGATCGCAGGTCGCTGACTTTGCAACATATCATCCGCCACCACAGGCGAGCACAGTTGTGTGGGCGCTCTCCCTTGTTCAACCGCGCTCCCATCAGGCGCAGCATTCCCTGCCCAGGCTAACGCAGCGCGTACCGTAGTCATTCTCACACCGCATGCGTTGGGTGACGAAGGCCTCTTCTACCCGGCTTGAGCCTGGCTCAGCTCCTCGTCCATTCGCCGGTCGCTCGCCAGAGATGCCTCCAGATGTCCTCGTCTTTTGGTACAGAGGGGAGATGGTGTATTTCTACGAACCAGATGGGAAGTCATACGAGGTGTGTGGTGTATTTCAGGGCTGTGGCTTCCACCTTGACCGAAATGTGTAGGAGGTCCTCGACTATGCGAAGTCTGTTTACCCTGAACTCAAGTCGATCAGCCGCCATCGCATCGCATTCCACGTTTCGGGGCCACCTCAAAGCACAACAGATACTACCTACAATTCTCCACGTATTTCTCCGGCGGCCTGGGACATCGTTTTACAAGAGTTGAATAACTACTCAGATCTCAGCATCTACGTCCTGGGGAGTGCCTACGCGGAGGCGTACGATACAGCGCCACCGAGATATTCAGAGTCATACCGCCGTGATCTCTATTCTACAAGCTTGCAAGGCGAGGAGAAGAAGGAAGGGGCTGTACTGGGAGGAAAGGGTAGCCCTGGGAGACCACTACGCCGTCGATTCTTTGGATGGACTTGACATCATGGGATCTTTATCCCCACTGTCGCGGACGTCTGTAGGTAAGGGTGACTATGGCTACATCCCGCAACGACCACGAGCGTCTAACACCCTGCAAATAGATCTGTATACGAGCATGCGGCTCATGTCTTTCCATGTTTGTTCCGCAATCGCTGCGGCTGGATGACGAATAGAACAAACGACAGCCTGGCCATCAAGTTTCCGGACCTTGGCATGTGTTTTATTAGCTTTCTGTCGCGCTTGAGCCGTTGTTATCGCTCTACGGTATCTATTTTCCTGACGCTGAATGGGCCCAAGTCCTTTCAAACGTCAGAGATCGGGCCGACGGGCCATCTCTGTTGCGTTGGGCCATCCTGCCGACTCGCCGTGACTCTCCTAGCTCATGCACGTTCGTGGTAAGGTTTGTAGTGCGCAAGGTCATCATATCTAGGTTGTCACTCCGGTAAGCGACTGCCTAGCTCTCATACTCCAACGCTAATCTCCTGAGTTGGCTAGATACGTCACCGCAGGTCATTGCAGGTTGACGATCGGAAGGCCCAGTATCTGCTGGTTGAAGTTTACGGGGTTCCTTGAATGTTCGACTGTTGACGGAGATCATTCATACTACGTATCACATCATCACAGTTGCCTGTGTTTGTGGGACATCATGACAACCAAGTGCGTTACTCTGCTCTCACCCGAACTACGTTCTGATTTGGGGTCTTCTTTGTTGTTCAATGGCAGGCGTTGTGGACTTTATACGTTTACATGAAACGTCTAGCTCGAGCGCGTACCACTTCGGATATTCACCGCGGTGGCGAGCGGTCAGGAAAGCCGGTGAAAGAGATCCTGTTTGCAACGCTTCTGCATCCGATGCTTTAGTATCCTCCGTGGGTTCGATTTTAATAACGCTTTCTTTGGCAAGGCTCACCCAATCCAAGGATTAGGCCTTTAAGGCACGAGCCAGTCAGTCGCCTCCCAAGTATCCCTCTCCTTGGCAGCAGAAGTTGTCAAGACGAACATATAGAGGTATACGCGACACTTCGCAGGTCTCAGCCATTATTTTCTGGACAGTCCTGAGATCCTTCCGTATTCCTATCACCATCTGACCACGACGTAGGCCACTTGGAACGGAGGATAAGAATCAGTCATCACCTCACGCGAGCTATGAGTGAGGGGTTCTTCCCTCAGTCGGAGTCTGAGATACCTTCCATGTCACCTTTCTCTGCAGTCACCTGGGAACCCGTCTCCACCTGCGCCCCCGCTGCTCTTTCAAAGTTCACTCCCGCAGATCTGACCATCGAGATGCGCGCCCTTATTGTGTGAATGGGTGTCCCCACGCGGCTGCCGCCACTGCACAGCCCTGATACTACCCAGAACTTGTCCCAGTCGACGTTATGTTCGTGCGCGTCTAGTGCCATGTGGCTTATCCTCGGCAGCGCCTATCGAATGCGATCAGGGTATATCATCCCATCGCAGAAGCAGCAGGCGTTTTATTGGCCTGCTTTGCCCCGTGGGCCCACAGTATCCTTACCTCCAAAAACTCGCTGTATGGTTGTGTACCCGCCTCCCATGTCGCCGACTCCGGTCCCCGTTAACTACGGTGGTGGCATCGCGATGTTCCCGTCGAGGAGTCCGTCTCCGTCTACCATGCCTCCCATTATCGTCCATCAGCCCGCGATGCGCCCGCCGAGCCCATTCATCCCCCCGTCAAGAACACCGAGTCCGGATATGCCGACTTGGAACACGTACAGCCAACAACCCATCATCCCGTCCCCCGTGGTCTACCCGCCACCCAAAAGCCCTGTGGACATTTTGACGTACTGTTATAACAAGCAGATGGTCTACGCGCCGGCCGGGAAGACTTACGAGGTCCGTGCTGACTGTGCATCTGTCTCCCCATCCTGACTCTCTTTTCTGCGTAGGAGGCCCTTGACTCTGCTCAGGAGCTGTTCCCCGATCTAAGAGGCATCGACCGCGACCGAATTTCGTTCCATGTGACGGGGACGGACCATTTCGTCCGCGTCCCGAAGATGGCATGGGAGGCTGTCCTCCTGGACGTTCCCAGATACGAGGTCGTGCACGTCCAGGTCAAGGAGGTGCCGCCCCCGCCAAAATACAAGGGAAGGTATGCGTCATACCCTGACGAGAAGTCGCGCGATACGCGCACAGGCGGGCTCTGGGGTCTGCTCAGAGGGTTGTTCGGCCGTAATTGATTGGCGAAATCGGACGCTATATATACATGCCGAGGTGGACTCTGTACACAGTACCGTGACGAATACGTCTCGCGGGTCTTGACAGGAAGGCGGTTATAACCCCTCACGATTTACGCGTTGTTTATCTGTACAACTCTGTCGAACACCCCCCACTCGTTCTTGTTCAAGCAATTAGTTAGGGTGTACGTACATACTGAACGCTATGTCATTTCTCTTGATGTCGACCTCTGATACGAAATGAACGAAGAGTAATGCAGCAGGGATAAGGATAAGGATGCCAGTAGTAACGCTATAGTTTCGATAGCTCACTATCTACAGCGGACTTTCTTTTCTTCTCGTTAACCGCGAAGGGCAAAACCATCGCCATCTGGTGCGAAACCAGCAAGCATCGCTGGTTTGTCCGCCACTCTCCATTCTCTGCCTTTCCATCCGCGACATCTCCCGGCGCCGTCCACAGCTCGCCATACACATCATGCCGGCCCTGTGGATCATTGACAAACCGGCAAGTAACAAACGAGCCAACTGTACGCGTTGAATAGCCCTCGCCGCGAGGAATCGGCGCCTTGAACTCGAGCGTCAGGACGACGGTAGGGAACCAGCTAGGGGGGAGCGTGCCGCCGTTCACAATCGGGGGCAGGAGATTCGGGAACAGGTCGGCGAAGAGCGCAAGCGATGTCGTAGTGACGCGCTCGGCCGGGTCGCTGAACGTGTACCATTCCCCTACGTCGACCCCGCCTTCGGCGCGCTGAGCGTGGCGCTCGCCAATCGAATGGTCTTCTGCGCGGAGCAAGTACGGGCGGAAGGTGATGCGCGGAAGGAGGGGGGCGAGGGGCGCGCTCGAGGGATGGGTGTGGAAGGGCGTGTGCCGCGCGTGCGGGGCAGGAGGCACCAGCGTGAGCGGGACTTCGGGCGGAGGCAATGATGCGGGATCGAGGACGCCACACACAATATGAGCCGTCACATTCACTGCGCCCTGGAGATACGTCAGAAGTCGTGCGGGGGCGGGGATAGTGAGAGGTGACTGACCTCTTGTACCAATTCAGCAGAGATATTCGACAGAGTCTTGCCGGTGCGAATTGTACGGACACGGACCTCTAGGGGGCCGACAGAGGTGGCCCGCAAATAGTGCGCCGTGACATGGATGGGATCCGGGCTTGACGAGCCTTCTTGATAGTGGAGACAAGCCTCGATGATCAACGACAAAACATAACCTGAGTATCAACAGACGTTCAGTATGTGTCTCCAACCTGCGCTATTTGAAACGTACCTCCATGGGGAACTCTGCACATCAATGGGTATATCAGCGATTCATGCTCGTTGCGCTCGCTGGAACTGCGGTCACTTGATCGCGAAACACTCACGCGCCAATGGTCCAGGACGGGTCTGCATTTGCACGGTACACTTTGGTGTTCCCGTCTGGCGACGAGACGAAGTGCACCTGGGATGCTACACTGAATGGGGCCATTGCTGGACGTGTGGGGTCAAGAGCAGCATGAGAGCAACATCAAGCCTCACGAATCAAGGGCGGACGGGAGTGGAGGAGCCCGCCCGAGCGCGGTGCCGGCAGAATAATCACAGTTAAATCACAGTGATCTTTTGCGGGGGAGGTGCGTGGGAACTTTGCTACCCGCAGCTCATCCGCTAAACAGATAACGACGACCGCGACTCTCTAGGACTCTCTTCGTTATTTCTCTTTATTTCTCGCCAACGTTCTCGCTCGACGACAATGTCGGATCCACCGCCAGTAAAGCCAAAGCCCGGCTCTCTACGCGACCGCATCGCAGCGTTCGAGCAGAAGCCCGCCGCGTCCTCAGGACTTGCCCCGCCTGCCCCGCGTCCCAAGCCAGGCGGGCTCTCGAAATGGGCTCCCAGACCCGCGTCGCCCCCCGCGTCGCCCCCTGCAGCTACGCGCCACGAGGGAGGCGGCATGTCCGCGAGCGATGCGAAGGAAAGCATCACGAAGGCGGGTTCGCTCAAGGATCGTATGGCCGCGCTGCAAGGTCTCGGGGCCTTTGGCGGCGGCGGTCCCAGTGCCAGCACACCCCCGCCCAAGCCTGCAGAGAAGCCCAAGTGGAAGCCTCCGCCGCAGGTGGTGATGTCGCCACCTATTGGCGGCGACGGTGACGACGCTGATGCTGCGCCGGCCGCAAGCGCTAAGGTCGTCTCCCCATTCCCTACGCCGGGCGAGGAACCGCCAGTGATCCAGGCCAAGTCGCCTCCTCCTACTGCGGAGGGTGTTCCAGAAGGAGAAGAAGGCGCTACTGAAGAAGGCGAGAAGGAGGTTGACGCTGAAGAGGAGGAGAGGCAGAGGCGAGCGGCGATTGCTGCACGGATGGCCAAACTCGGCGGCGCGAGGGTCGGCATGGGCCCCCCAGTGTTTGGACGCAAACCTGAGATCAAGAAACCTTCCGTGCCCACGCCCAAGTCAGACGAGGAGGAGAAGCCCAAACTGGAGACACCCGCGTCCGAGGGCGACCACAAGGTGCAGACTCCGGAAATCAAAGAATCGCTCGATGGTCAGTGCATCTTTCATCATAGTTGGAATGGTAGCTGAGTGTATGCGCCGTTAGTACCTTCCGTCAAGTCGCCTCCAGAAGAAACGACGGAGACGGCCGCTTCTTCCAAACCGCAGACTCCATCAGGTCGGTACTCCGTGTTTATTGCTTCATTCCACGACTCACAAATCCGTCAATAGATTACTTCCCCCTCCAAGCGTCACCGTCACCAAGTGCTTCCCCTGCGCCTAGCCCCAGTATCGCACCGCGTTCGATGCCTGTGCCCGCCGGACCACGCCGCGCGGCGCCTCCGCGCAAGAAACCGACACCCAAGTCATCGTCTACGCCATCTGTCCCTGAAACTGCGCCTGCACCTGTCCTCAACAGCGGTGAGGTGCTACACGACAGCCCAGCGACAGCCGATGTCGATGCACCTGTGCCCGCTGAGATCTTGCAGGGAGATCGAGAGCCAGAAATTGGCGTTGTGAACGCTAGCGTGGAGGCTGGCGGGAGCATTCCCGCGAGCACAGAGGAATCCGTAGCCCTTGAGCCGCCGGATGATCAAGAGGCTCCCAGCACCACCTCGTCGTCGTCTGAACCAAGACCTGGATCTGAAGATGACCCTGAAGTCTACCTCAAACCGAAGCATGATATCGATACCGTACCCGAGCTTGCACCTGAACCATCCTCGCCGCTTGCAGCAGAACCTACCGCGCACGAGGTCCCTGCCCTACAGGAAACGAGTCATGACGCCGAGGTCCAAGAAGACGATGTAAATTCCAGGGAAGAGAATCCCTCGGAGGAGCAGTTGGACGTGCCTCAGGAGCCGACAGCTCTTGCAGAGGACGAGGAAGAGGATGAGGAAGCCCGTCGCAAGAGAATTGCTGAACGAGTTGCCAAGATGGGCGGATTCAATCCATTCGGTTCACAGCCTGTCGCTTCTCCCCCAGCAGTGTCTCCTCCGTCCGCTCTACCTCCCACTCCCTTTGCAATCGACAGCCCATTATCTTTCAAGACCGTTACATCACCTCCCGAGGAAGACGTTCCGACTATAGGGGGTGTGCAAAACGATATTGACGTTGAGATCCCGCCATCTATGACCAGAAAAGATTCGGCTTCGAGCGAAAGTCCCGAAGTGACTAGAAAGAAGTCGTCGTCAAGCGTGCCGATCCCATACGGTGTGATGCAGCAAGGCGGTCCTGCGAATCCTTCTGAGGAGGAGGAAGAGGATGATGAGGATGATGAGGGCCATGGTAAATATTGATTACTATCTTTCCCAATCTCCCCCTCATCTCAAGAAAGTACACGAGCTTTCCGTTCTTCGTTCCGTCATGTATGATATTAGTCGTTGATGCAATATTTGACTTCATAGATCCAGATCTACACGATCGTGCACAATCGTCATCTACTGAAGAACAAGAGCCCGCCTTCGTTAGTTCCCGGCAAGAAGAGGGTGCTTCGGATGTAGAAGGACAACAGGAGGTTCAGATTGACCACGATGGGGAGAATTATGCGGCTCAAACACGTGCATTACACGAGGCAGACGTCGAGGCTGGAGCGGAACCATATGCGAGTCCAGAGGAGGCACGAGAGGATGATGACGAAGGTCGGGATGATCGGGCTGCGGACGACGGCGCAGTGTCCGCGGTCAGGACTCCATTAGCGCCTGAAGACCCATCGTTCACTGCTAACGACGAGCACTCTCTCGAAGAACCAGACGACGACGAGATGGCACCACCACGTATCACACGCCCGCTCCCTTCGGCCCCAGCCCATCCGCATGCAGTGGTGATCTCTTCACTTCCCCAACACATCCCGCCCGTCCCGACGACACCTGTGGCGTCCAAGAGGCAGTCTGTGCCGCCTCCTGCTCGCCCAGTGCCCATTCCCGGCGCATCCGCTTCGGATGCCGCGCCGGCCCGCCAAGAGTCGGTGTCATTACTGAGGAGGTCGTCCACGAAGCGTACTTCTATGCCCCCGCCGTCGCGCGTACCTCCGACACCTACGGTGGAGACGTCGGACCCGATTGTTGAAGACGGTCAGATTACTCATGAGCCGGAGGAGATCGCCCACGAGGAACCTGCGCCTCCGACACCCCTCCATCGTAAGCCATCGGTCCCGCCACCATATCCGTCCTCACCGTCGAGAGCGGCCTCCACTACTGAGAACCGCAGGACAAGCAGCGACTCACGGAGGAGTGCCGAGTCCAGACGCAGCCACGACGGAAAACGCAGTTCATTCCAAGTGTCTAGCTCGCCTCCTCCCGCTGTACTTCCCGTCATCCCGTCATCTCCTTCTATTCCAAGCCACTATCGTGAATTGTCGGCGTCTCATACCAAGAGAGTACCTCCGGCTTTGGAGGAGCCCTTGGAACGGGAACAAGAGGTGTTGGATGAATCCGACGGAGGTAAGCAAACATGCCCTGTTTCAAGTTTCAACGTTGAACTTACATCGCACAAGACCCCATTGATCCCAGATTCCATAGTCCGCCAGCGAAGTCACCAGGGAAATCGCCCGTTTTCATGGTCCCAGCAGCTCCACCGCCCAGTGCGGCCGACACTGTCGCCTCACCTCCCTCATCTGCCGCGCCTCGCGAACCTCCTGTGGAAGAAGGAGAAGAGGACGTGGAACAAGCGCGTCGTCGTACAATCGCGGAACGTATGGCCAAGCTAGGTGGTATCAAGTTCGGGGCTCCTCCGCCTCCTCCTTTACGGCGCCCACCGGCATCGGCCACTCAGAACACGGAAGAGGCGTCTGGGGAGCAAGAGGCGCCTGCGATGTCGCCCAACGAGCCAGTGGAATCGGCTCCTGTGGAGGAAGAGGGAGAGGAGGATGAACAAGCTAGGAGACAGAGGATCGCAGCCAAGCTTGCGGGAATGGGAGGGATGCGCTTTGGGATGTTGCCGACTCAACCCAATGTCGGTCCTAACCGTCAAACCACTCGGCGAGAGGATGAAACTGCTCCGACACCCGCGGCTCCCCCTCTTCGGACGCAGGCGCCTCCACCCGCCGACTCGGACCATGAACTCGAGAGCAATGTTTCAGATGATGGAGTGCAAGTTGAGGCAGAAGAGAGCGAGCTGGAGGAAGTGCATCATGCTGATGCCGAAGATGACTATGAAGCCGAGGAGGAAGAAGAAGAAGAAGCTCCTCCGCCTCCTCCGCGTGTGGGCTCGCATCGACCACCTGTTCCTCTCGGTCGCCCGCCTGTACCTCCACCCGTACGCAAGCCTTCCGTCGATGTCCAATCAAGGCCTCCTCGCAATGATTCATACGACACGGTCACATCGCCGACCCCGCGCCCACCCTATCAACAAGTACAGTCGGATTTCGTCATGGTAGACAAGTCAGATGAAGGCTCTCCACCCCCTTCACGGCCTTCGCGTGGTCCTCCTCGCGGTATACCGCCCCCGCCGCCTCCAGAAACCGTGGACACGGCGTCGACGGGCCAGTGGGAGCTACCATCCATACCCACCGGCGCTCTCGATTTCGGCGACAGCGGCGCCAGCGACTTGTCTGCCTCGATGACATGGTCTGAGGATTCGACAGCGTACCCGTCCACCGCGCCGTCGTCGAACATCAACGCGCCGCCTCCCCCACCTCCTGTGGACCGTTCTAAGCGGATGTCCACCCAGCCACACCCAGAGCCCGGCCCGCCACAGGTGCCGCGTGACACCCGCCCCCGCGTGCCCTCGTCGATGTCGCCGGAAGAGCTGAAGGCGGTGTCGAACCGCGTCGGCGCGCAGATCTGCGACACGGCGACGGCGCTGCTCGAGCGCTCGAGGCGGACGCTCGTGGGTAACGGCTCGTACGCGGGCTTCCTGTCTGCCGTGTTTGCGATGGTGCCGAGTGCGCAGCCGCCACTCAGCCCCACGGAGTATGGGTACCTCGTGTATGCGCAGACTGGGGGGATGGTGCACACCCGTGCGAGCGACATTATGCCGGGCGACGTCATTGTGCTGGAAGACGCGAGGCTGAAGGGGCATAAGGGCCTGCATGCGTACAGCATGAGTGCCGGCGAGGGCACGCCGTGCTTGGGTGTGGTAAGTGATTTCGAAGCGAAGAAAATGAAAGTAAAGGCACTCCAGGCGAATCAACACGTTGGTCAGGCGGTGCGTAAATCCATCCGCACAGAAACGGCATGTCATTGATCATTGTTTTGCCAGACCGTCGAATCGGTCAGCTATCGGCTGGAAGATCTGAAGAGCGGGTCGATCAAGGTGTGTCTGTTAGTATCCTTCGCCGACATATTACTGACTTCAAGGTAAAGGTATACCGAGTCTTGGAAGCTTGAGCTGAGAATCTACAATACTGTTGGATCAAATAACAAGACGGAAAGAACATTCTTTGTACATTACATACTGGATTCACTCACATTGGGACGACATTCTACTCACACTTCTCACAGGAATATACGCATCACAATTGATCCGTGTATAAAAGGTCCGATATAAGTACAAGATGGACCCAAATGGACCATGAAAAACTTCAGACATCAGCAACAACGCTGGGGTTGGTCTAGGGTGTCAGTATGCACCTGAGATGAATCAACCTGACTTACGACGAGATATTGGAAGACGAGACCGGGGTTATTTCACTAAGGGTCGTACGCCCATGCCGTCTTCTTTGAGAATCCGGCCACCACTATAGCCTTTCACTTCTTTCTCATACTGACCTGCAAAGAGTTGTCATGGTCACCGTCTCGAGCTCGGCGAGGGATCGGAAGGCCTTACTCAAAGGCGTGTCGCCCTTCACCTTCTTTGCTGGATGATCGTCTGCAGTATCGCTTGTATTCTTATCATCAGGGGAGGCACGCTTGCCCCTGTTCTTCTGCGCAATGTGGCAAAAGGTGTGAGACAGAGTAAGCAGGCGTTGATTGAGAGTACTTACAAAACGACTATCAAACGACCTCTTCCTACAGTGCGTAGAAGAGATAAAAATCAGTATGAGAGGATGAAAGATTATGCGACGCATATATGCACCTTGCAGCAGTTTCCTCCTGCTTCTTCTTCTCGTCCTCCTCCTGCACTTGGTGAAATTGTGAGGCGAGAATTGCATATCATGGCGGCGCACCTTCTTCAGTCGCTGAAATCTTTCTATAAAGGACCCATCATTCGAGAACACATTTCCAGGCTTGATTTTCGGTGGTGTCGGTGGTGTAGTCTTGGAAGTGGAAGCGACTGCGTGGACGGGGGGAGAGGGTGAGATAGGATGAGCAGGGGACGCATAACCACTGCCTGGCTGAGTCGGCGTCGATGTCTGCGACATCTTTACCGTCTGTAAAGTCAGTGCTCGAGGAGTTATGTCCAAGTGGGATCTTGAGGTAGTCGTCGTTGTCGTCGTCGTCGGTGTCGAGGGTAAGCAAGCTTCCTGCCAGATGGCGCTCTGCATGATGGCCAGTGCATCTCACCCAACGGGGGCGGGCCGACGGACCGGTCCCAATGGAGAGAGTTCTGGGCGTTTCCGCGCCGTGTGTTCGAATCCCGCTCGCACCTCGTGCTCGGGATCCTCGCAACCTTCTGCTCCCCAAACTCAAAGGTTATGCTTATTCTACCTTCGCCGAACTAGCTTGCAAGCAAAAGGATGGCCAAATCAGTGTCCGCCTCCAGGGCGCCACTTATGGTTTCTGGAAGTCTTTTAACCACGTCTGCACAAAGGCAACCTCCTGCTCATGGATCGCCTTTATCTCAGGCGGCTCCGCCGAATGGTTCGCAAGCCCGTTCTCGTCCCAGTGATGCACGGCACCTGATAGGCACCATGGCGGAGGGCAACCATATCTCGTTAGTCGTATCCCCTTTAGAACTCAGAAGAGTAGCTAACTTACCGGGTATGAGCTTGAAGGGACGGATGATTGTATCGGGCCGTGGCTTGGCGTAGTACTGGCTGTGTGGTGTGTCAGGCCGCCATGGGTCAACTGCGGGAGAGTGTTCTCAGTCACTATCCCCTGTTATCGGGGCAATAGGTGCTTCACTTTGGCCATCAATGAACGCGAGCCTATCCGCGGCGATGTCGAAGCTCCCGAGTACATTGACAGAAGCGATATCAGGTAACGAGGGGACCGTGAAGTACTTTCCTGGAGGAAAGGCCTGCAAAACGAGTGAGAAAGGCCTCTTTTAGAACAGGGGAAAAGGCACAACCGACACACCTGAATACAAATTTTGTGTAGGTAGTCTAAATCTATCAAGCGCGAGATGATGGCGGGTGTATCCTCGCTTGGAGGTGCGGTCTGCATTGAATGAGTTTGAACACATATGGATTCGAATGCAAGAGGGTCAGAGACGCACAGTAAAGTATCCCCATTGAGTGCACACTTGGAATGTCCACAGACGCCATTCCTGACTGAGATCAGTGGCTTGATACCGAGAGGCGTCATTCGTCCCGAAGCACTCTTCTACAGTAGCGCCACTATCAGTTGGACAGGAGGACACAATGTTCTTTACATCATCCACAGGATCAGTTTACCCAAACGACGAACAAGCCCGATGATCTCAAGACGTACATCTCGGACGTATTTGGCATAATTCAACAGGGCGATGTTTACTTTCACATCGCCCGGAAGGTCGACTGTCTTGTTGGTATCGGCAACGGTCGAAGTATTACCGTTCAGAGCGTTGCAGAATTCATCGAAGGAAGGGTCATTAACGGCCGGATCCCAATTCTTGTTCTGCCAAGAGCCGAGGGGATCCTGTAAAATTTCCTGGTCAGCCGGAGCGCCTGATAGGATCCCATGAACTCACAGCAAGCACAGAGACGAAATCCTGATCAGATTCAAGCCCCGTTAAGTTGAACAGGCCCTTTACAAGATTATGGGTCTGTGGGTTTTGAAGTAGGCTGTCTACGACTTCTATCGAGCGCACGAGGTTAGCGGAGCAGACGGGATCTGCGGCCAGGCGGATCACATCCATGTACTCCCAATTGGAGAGCGCCGCGTGGGTCACCGCTAGAATCCATTCCACAAGACACTATTCGACGAAGAAGCCAAAAGGTGTAAAATTTGTAGAACGTACCACTAGAAGCGAGAGAACCGTATACAATGTCGGGGTAGAGAACCTTCATGTGGGCGGAGCGGGCTCCTGCATACGAGCCCTGTGACATCCGAGTAGGCCTTCCAATTACAACATGAAACGAATACGCGAGATGTACGCACTCCATAGTAGATCCATGGGGTGTTAGGCGCCGTCATGTCTTCGTCAATCCCGGGGAATTTTACACTACGCATGAAATTCGCTGAATCCTCAAGCGCTTGCTTGTTATTCAACCAGCTGCAGATCTGGCATCAGGATAAAGTACCTAAATGACTGTGCTTTCGGGCACTCACCGCAGGGAATCCGTCGAAAAATCCGATACTCCGACAGACTGCCCTGTACGCGAATTGAATTGACTTGATGTCGAGATAGATGTTGGGGGATGACTCACCGTAATATCGATGCTCAAGAACGAGTGCTATCCCACCCGTTGCGCTGGCCAAGATATCCGCGATACCCGTGTCCAAGTACGGAAGACGATCGGGTCCATCGTCTTCTCCTCCGTCTATCACGATAACCGGCGCCCCTGTTCCCGGCGTATAATGCCTTGTATTCAACCAGTAATGCTGCTCGAACGTCGCGTTCGTCGTGTTGAAAAAGTGGTCCAACGGTTGGGTAAACGTGTACTCTGGGAAAGACGCGGCTAAACTCGAAGACGATGCCAAGTCGGACGGCGACGCCCCAACACGGACTGCGGCGACCTTGGGAAGTGTTTTCAGCTTCCAGAAGTTGACGCTCTGAGCGCCCTGGATGTTGAGGCGGCCACCAAAATTCGCAAGGCTATTTGCGGGGCTAGCCAATAGAAAGAGCGGGAGAGCGGTGCGAAACAGCATCCTGAGACGGGCGTTGTCAAGCTAGAGGAAGTTGAGCTGGCACCATCGCTTTGTCTCTGCTCTTTAGCTGGCCACTAGAAGGCAGAAGCACCGAAGACTCCATAGGTTGTTCGTTCGTCCGAGGATGAGCGCTGGGCGCCTACCGTAATTTGCTGAATAACTGTTAATATTTCCGAGCGTTCAGAATCTTCTTCGACTAGTGTGGCCATTATCTAGTTGCATGCCGTACCGAAATGTCGTCGACAGTAAGTATAGCCAATGTCCGCCGAGGTGAGACGAAGTTATGAATGTGAGTGTTGGTGCACGGGTCAGTGAATCCGAGGTCAGTTGGCTGAAGGCATGGGGCCGGATAGGGCCGGGTTAGCCGCTGGCCAACACGCGCTTATATCCAGGGAAAGTTCACGCACGATATATCGATGGAAAATGCAGCACATGGGATGCGATACAACAGATTCTACAAATGCGAGTGGCAACAGCGTACAAGACAAGGCCCGCTATACAGGTAAAGCGCAGCGGGAGGCGCGGGGAACAGAAAGGTAGAGATACAGATGTGGAACCCGAACTTCTCACAGGAAGCCATCACAAATACCGACATCTGGTCCGGTGACTGCGAGCGTGGTTCCTTTCTTCCTCCATAAAAACAAGAACGACTGCGGGGGTACGGATCACGTACAAGGCCTTGTGCAGCATGCGGTGACCTACGACCCAGAACCTGAAGACAGGGAAGGGAACGCGGAATCGAAACACTGGAGAGTTCCGAGTGTCAAGTATCATCAGTACAAATAGCCCCTACTGGCGGAAGCAACGCTGACATCGACAGAAAACTGATCTCACCTTGCGTTCCACATTCTTAAAGCCGGTACCTGGAGGATAAACGACAGGTGTTGTCCAGAGTTGCAGGGGCGGCGAAGGGATAGCTTCAGAGCAGTCGACGAGGCTTTCGACGTCCTGTCCATTGACGGCCAGTTTGTGCATCGCCTCGGCGAAGGCGTTCATCATGGCGCCTTGACGGTCTGACCAATGGAGACGCTGTAGAGTTAGCCCCTAGTGGTAGAAGCAGGCAAATGAACGCACCGATGAAGGACTGCCATGTGCACGCAGTCGAGGGATGCCGGGCGATCGCTTCGTCTGAAAAGAGACGGAACTGAGTCTTGAGTGGCGAGAGCGCCTCACCATAGTGCGAACCGTTCCCTGGGTACGTGGTGCCCTTGAGCATGACCTGGCTAACGTAAATCTATGCCCATTGCATCCGATCATGGGAGGGGCACTCACATCCAGATAGAATTGTGTGTCGAAGGCGTCTGGTGTGCTGTCCAGGGCCATTCCCTCGCAGCGACGCGTGGAATCGAGTGTTCGCTGCCTCCCAATAGAGTGTGCGGCGAGGAGCGCTACGAGTTCGTCGGACGTAAACCCAGCATCGTCCATACGAGTGAGAATATCAGATGCAGAAGATGCAGGGGAAGGAACGAGGTGCTCTGGTGCAGGGGACTTGGCTTCAGTACGGCCGGAGAAAAATCGGAGGCGAGGAGAACCGGGGCAGTTGCTCAACGCGATCGCCGCGGCAAACTGTACACTGTATGGGCAGACCAGAGTGCGTGAGTGCCATGCTATGACGGCGCATATGGGAGAACTACTGTCACGCACATATCCCCATTGCCCACGCCGTGCTTGTCAGCGAAAGGTTTGATTGCGTGCACAATGTCGTCTACGGCATGATTTTCGGCTGGAGAGTTCAATCAAGAACTGCTGTGAACAAAGCATTCAGCGGGGCTTACCATAAGCAAGCTCGATCTCGGAGAACCTGAGGATGCTTCCGTCTGTGCGGAACCATAAGGACCGCCGGTGAGTGCGGTGCGTACGTGCTATTTTTGGATAGAAAACTCACCCGCTCCTCCCCTGAGATTCCCCCAATGGTCAACTCAGAAACCTGATTCTGGTCATGAAACAAATATTGACCGCGCTCACCGAAAAGTGCCGTTGTGTTCCAAGGCGCGCGAGCGGCCAACTCCGTCATGAAAAGCGAGTCGAATTGCTTCCAGCGCATCTTCCTCGCAGCTATGAGAAAATCTAGGGAAAGCGGGTATCAGCGAGATCATGAGCGGTACAAGAGATGATCGATTGACTGACAAATTTTCCTGCAAATCCCTGGCTACCTGTGAGTGTACGATAGTGCACGCACTCGTTGCATTATGTCCCTGATCGCGACCGAGAGTGCAGACGAAGTTCTTACATCAAACCACTGGCAGCACTTGATAGTGAGAAGAACAATCAGCATGAGAAGAGAATCCCCGACGGGTACCTCGACACACTCACCCGCAGATCTGAAACTTCGCTCCCGCCGGACGCACAGCGTTCGCGAGGCACGGACGCGCCCGATGCTTGGAATTGTAAGGATTGAATCAAGAAGTCCACGGTAGAAAAGGCCAAATTCACCTTGGCGTGCACACAACAGCCAGACGGTCGCGAATGGGAAGTACGGAGATATCTTGAGCATCAGCATCTCATACACTAACGATGTCCCGAAAGGAGTGTGAAGGATTATTGAAAGACCGACGCGTTCTATCCCTTGCCTTGAAACGCAACCAAGCACCGAAACACGAAGCTGAAGAACGGCGGGCAGGTCGATACAAGGCTTTCAGAGGCGTAGGAAATAGAGACAGAAGAAAGTTGGAAACATACCAGAAAAGGCAACTAAGAAGGAACTGTATTCTTCTTGACACTGACAGCTGCCCGACGCCGCAAGAGTCACGTCACGGTCTGGACGCCGTTAACATCCATAACACCCATGATATATCATGACCGATCTGTTGTGAGTCAGTTTGAAGTGTTCAAGGGACATCGTAGATAGCGGAGAGTCGATGAAACATGTATTTAAATGGCACACAGCAAGCGTCCAGGTATCGTACGAACCGTTGTCATCGTCAATAATTGGAAAACATACGATAAATTACTTGTGAGATAATCGGAGTCACCCATGATCAGGAATGCGACTGGCTGGGCATTGTGTATCTTTGGCGTATCTGATGTGAAGCCATCTACTGAACTTTCCGTTTCGGCTTCCGGCTGTGTCGTCGTAGATATCTGCGAGCGCTGGGGACGCCGAACTGCCAGGCCAAGGGAGCGCCCAGGATGAGCATTGATCAGACGTATCAGACAGATCGAACCACGCACCCGAACTGTCGGATATAGCACAAGAAGGGCGGCTCCGACTGTCCAACTGTACCGGACTGCTGTGGGAAGCGGCTCCGGGAACTGACCCTGGCTCCACTTGACGATAACGAGCAATTCGGTGCCGATAGTGGCAAGTAATAGCCAAACATGTTGACCCATTCGAACCGCTCGCCTGCGATCAACGGCATCAGCGTCAACGAAATGCGAACGGACTCAGAAAGGTCCGGTCTAAATGTGCGCGGAATGGAATCGGAGACGAGTGGCGTACCTAGGGTCATTAATGTATTGGTACAGTTCACGGACCGCCGGAAGCGCGCAGCAGAATACACCTGCCAATCTAGCAATGACGAACGGGTGATCCGGCTCCATCCACAACAGGCTCTGCGAAATTCCAGTTGGAACTACTGAAGAAGTCCCCAGTAACTTCGAATACGCACCTTGAGATAGAATGGATGGAGCTCTGCTGCGAGGAAGACCGCCAAGAGCATTACAACCGTCACATAATGAAGGAATGACTGTGTCCCATGCCAGTGGAAGGCGGTAAAATCGTGGGGAGAGAATTGTGTGAAAACGCGTTTTGTTTTAGACCGGATACCGCGGCTTTGACGGAAACCACGCCATGTATAATGCTTCCCATGAGGGATGAGCTAGCGCCAATTGGGAATGCCGAGGAGACATTACCTTCACTTCGAAGTACTCACAAGCCTTCATGCCTACAATGGTCCTGTAAGCGCCGTCCCCAGAAATGAACCGGTAACGTACCTAGGTAGGTGCCCAGCCAGTTGCAGATGAGTACGTCTAGTATCCACTGTAGATATGACCCAGGTTGAGATATAGCCATCTCGCGAATGATATTAAGGGACTGACGTGATCCCACCAACACTAGAAGGTAACAATGAGGGAAGATGGAAGTCACCAGCGGCGGACTTGGATAAACGTACCTCCGCAAAGTTCGCCAACTGATGCTGAAGAGAGTACTCGGCAAACTCGAATGCGATGCTCAAAATCTAGAAACAAGAGATCAACGAAACAATTCTTTCATTGTGACAAGTGCTATACCCAACAAAACCAGTAATCTCGCAGAATCAGGGCCTTCCCGAACCATCCCAACGCGTGAGCAAGGCAGAAGATATCCAAGGAGTTCTGTGCCTTGTCATCAGGGTGTGTACACGTTTCCACCCCTTGAATGGAATCGTACCCAGATATTCTGCGTAGTCAATGCACAATTCTCTGCGTAACTCTTTTCCGGTAATGGCACGCCCAGCTTGGGATCCATGTAGGTCATCATGACTCGCGCAGACTGTAGATCCTGGAACAGGAGGAAGACAAGCGCGAGCTCATAGAGTAAGTTCACTCCAAGAACCACGCGCCAGAAGGCGGGATGTGGACGAATGAAGGGGCCGTCACGGAATTGGATCATAGAAAACAGGAGAAAGCCACTGATAGCGGCGTATGTTCCTCTGGACGCCAGACAGATGAAGAGCCACAAGTCATGGGGTACTCGAAAACGGGACGTACACTCTTCTCTTGTCTCTTCCCTCTTCCAAGACGTCTTGGGTGGTCGCAACGTAACCCAAGGCGGCCAGACCGATCGCGAGCGCCGTCAACGTTATGGGTTTGAAGAAGAACCTAGACCAGCAAATTATAGCTTGAGAGTCTGACGAATGGAAGGAGGGCTGACGTACTCGACACTGGTATCCTGTGTCTCCTGGAAAGGCTCGATTCGCGTATAGGATTCGGTGCGGTCCGCCTGGAGTCAGACGACTACTGTGAGCGAAATGAAGTGTCGGACCCCAAAGTCATACTGACATCGTACCCTGTGCAGCGACAGATCAGTTCGAAGATGAGGTTCTTGACAACATGAGAGAATAGCGCGCACAATGTACAGGGTTACCGTTGAGACCAGGCTCGGGTTCTGGCTCTGTGACCGAGGGTGGGTTGTCCGACTCTTCAACTGGGGAGACTGGAGAGAGATTATCGTCCTCCTCTGCGGAAAAGGACTGCATCGTGGTGGGAGGTGGAGAGCTGTTGAAGCTCGCCGCTGGTGGTGGAGACGCGACTCGGGTGCGGGGAGCGTCCGAGAGCCACGTGCGTCACGCACGTGATGGATCTGCCGAATGCGCGCCGCTCGGCAGCGCTCGGCGCCCAGTGGCTACCCCGCGAGGCCGACGAGTAAAGTACTTACTCTGTATTGCCGACGTCGTGGACGCCGTCATGCTTGTCGTCGTGCTGGAGCTTCAACGTCGTCGTCGGAAAGTAGACGCTGGTTCCATTATGTTCGCCAGCGTTCCGCTGATGGCAACCAAGAACTCAGTCAATTGAGCGAACATCAAGACCGCTGACAAGCATTGCGGATGCAAGGTGCCATCCGTTGCATGACAGTTGCTTATAGCCCTATGAATACGACACTCCAGCGGATACAATCCGCCATAATTAATTGAGTGCTTCTACGACAACCTCACCGCCGATATCCTGAAAGAACCAGGGTGTTCGGTGGAGCTGAGTGGCCTTCCTACATGATAGAGTGCCGAAGACCGTCCTTCGTTTGGAGGCGTACCCTTCATTCTTCGTGCCAAGTCTCCAGACCTTCAGCGCTAAGTCTCCTTCGAGTGTACGACGGTGGAATACACGAGGCAGATCCGCATTTCCGTTTTGTGGATGATTCCCACCGCAAACGGGGCTGACAGACTGTTCGTAACTTAATAACGAGCCACAGGTCTTGAGCAGCATAGCAACAACTGCGCCCTCCTCTTAACGGAAGTATAATCCCTCGGTGCGTTGCCGCCTCAGGCGATCACACGCTCCGGGTCGTCGATGTTCACTGAGAGCCCCTCGTCATCTTGACATTCGGATCCAACTTGGGAAGGAAGAGCACTGATATAGGTCGCCGACGCAGTAGCGCGGAAAACTCTGAGCCTCTGGGAGGACAATGCGACGGATCAGGTCATAACCACTATCATCGAGCGCCAAGAAGGATGTCATCGATTTCTCGATTTCTCGAAGACAAGGATCGATCGCCACCGACTTTTAAAACAGGTTCTAGAGGTGCCGGTGAGATAGAGCACCAGGATGCAACCAGAGAAGACACGGGTGCACATCGGTGTCAACGAGACCGCCACCAACTCCGCGGCAGGTGGGCTGAGGATGCCTATCAATGCTTTAAAGCGCTGTAGAGTTGCGCAGTAATGTCAGTGCAAAAACAGAACTAGCACGGATAAGAGCCTGTTGACGGTGGAAACCAGGCAACGGAAGGAACTCGGTCAATCACGACCTACAGATTGGTATTCGGTGCGCGGTGTAATGTGGCGGCTGATGGATCCAGTTTCTTCGACTTCCCCGGAGAAAATGGATTTATGGGCAACAACTGAGAACTTTTCACGTCGGCAGGGGCAGAGACGCGACGCGATCACGTGCCAAGATCGTCCTACTGGAGTACCGGCATTCGCCAGAACAAGAAGCGGGTCTATCGGCGAATGGAGCTCGAAGGATTACGTCGAGGGCGAGAGAAGAAGAGGAAGCGAATGGAAGAGTTCGCGCCACAGTCGAGCCTGGGCTCTCGGGTGGGGTCAGACAGCCAAGCGGAAGCTGGGAGCAATGATAGAAAAAAACCACGGACTCCGCTGTGGTGTGCAGCTCGGCTTCAGTATTCGCGCAGCTGCCAGCACGCCGTCGGCCTACGAGGATGGGTCACGCGACGGATGTCTAGCACGGCGCCCGCGCGTCGTCCCACGGTCTGACACCTGCTATGACTGAGTACAATCTGCATACGAAAGCACACATATCGAGAAAGTACTGCTGGTTGACTCACCTTCCATACTCTGGCGCGAGCCTTGGTTCCCACGGACTTATGTTACCTGCACCTGAGAACGGAAACGGGTGGCCCGTATCGCCGAGACGCGCGCAGCCCAGGAAACCAAGACGCGATTCGCAGGCACGCAGGGGGCTGGAGAGTCCAACTGGGGGTGCTGCTCGACGGTGGGACAGGATACATCACGACCAGGGACTAAGGACGATTAAGGATTAAGGAAAGACACAGCCTAGTGAATTTACGTCCGACGGGGCGTCAGCGCATGGCTAGCGGATGGATGTCGTACACAGAAACGCCACCGATCGAAAAGAGGCATTGACGGCCACGAACTGGGAGCGGGCGCAGATGCATTTGTCCAGATGCGCTGGTCCTCGGGAGAACTGCGGGGTCCAGTGTCAGTCGAGGCTCGCGAGTGCTCAGGTTCAAGACAAACGCTCTGAGAGCATCTGCTTGTTCGGCAAGAACCCTGTTTCACGGGCGGAGAAGCACCCGTGCAAGGCCCAGTCGGAGAAATGGACTGAACATAGGCTTGCGGCGTGGGTCGTCGAGGCCTAGACGAGTGAAGCGACAGATCTGCCCGCTGGAGCTGACTTGTGGAAGGGAGGCGGCTGCGCCTTGCTTCGCGGGTTTCACGGTGGAAAGAGTTTAGAGTTGGAATATGCAACAGTCGCCTGCAGGCAGCGCTCCGACTCTCCGAGTCGACGCGGAGATGTCTTCCGTGCGCACGTGACGGATTCGCACATCTAGCAGGCGTTGTTTTGCATCTGATGGGCGTCGTCTCTTCATGAGCTCGCCGTCCAGCGTCTGATCGTTTCGCGCTCGTCAACGGCTTCGAAGCTCATGATGGGCAGGCACCAGAATATGTCCGTTCTCTGCTCAGCCTCCCAAAAGAATCCCTCCAGCCCTTTTCCGAATCTTGTGACATGCAGAGCACGAGCACTCGGTCGCTCCCATGGCCAGCTGGACGTTCCTTCATGGTACTTGCCGGTGAGCAATCTCCTTCAAAACAGTATGCAGTCTCCTTATGGGAAGGACCAAGCTATTGGCACCCGCTCCTGATGGTGCGGCTGTCAGTCGAGGACTTACCTCCGTGGACTTCACACACCGACGAGGGTCAGAATGACGAGATCACCGAATACTCGCCCCAGTCGAGCCTTGCCCTTGCCGAGCACTCGATGACGGCGGAATTGCATCCATCTCACCTTCCCGCGTGTTCTTCGCCTGCACCATCTCGATGAAGCGATCGCTTCAACGTCGGTCCCAGCGGCGCGCGGCACGGCAAGCGCACCCGCATAGATACGCGAAGGCCCGGCCTCATTCCTACGGATCGCAATCAAGGTTGCCCGATAGGTAGCGCGAGGGAGATCTGCCTGTCCAGCTGGAATAGGCTCCGCCGTCCCCGCCTGTCGTCTCCGCTCTCTAGCAAATATTGGCACCGACGTCAACCGCCCGATCACAGTTGTCGGTGGCGCCTGCAGCCTTCCCCGCACTCTCAGGCGATGCGCAACCCGTCGGCATGAAACTGGGAAAGTCACTGATGTTCCGAGGCACGGCCTGCCCCTCACTGATTGGCACGGCCAGTACGCTCCCGCCGAACACGCTTCGAATGTGCTGAGATAACCTACTAGATGGGGCCCGGCATTCAGGAAAGTTCATGACGCGTTCACACAGTGCACCCCGATCTCTGGCGAACCGACGCACACGGATGCTTGCAACGTGTAGGTGAGAAGTCTTTCTTGAATCGGAACACTCTAGAATTACACCACGGCGCCTGTTCACGTGCGAGCTGGCGTCTGCTACGTGCAACACGCACCTGCGTCTGCCTCGCGCTAGCGGGAGCGCGGAGTACGATTCGTGCTGTGACGTCTGTGTGCGCTGGACGACCTGCCGGACGCCGCATGGCTGTCGGTAGACGCATGTTTAAGATCGTGTATCGATCAGAACAACTTTACACTTTGCTGCTTATCTTGGAACTCATGTCTTCATATCTGGTAGGTATTCGTGCATATCTGGGCACGCCTGCCGATTTCCTGACGTAGTGTGCGCAGTTTCAACTTGAAAAAGGGCCATCTGACAGAGTCGTCACCGCATCGTTGCAGCATCGCCGGGTGGGGCACGGATGTACGTGAATGAGCGGGTGTGTTGTTGTTCCCGTCGCAGCCCTAGAGTTGACGGCAGCGAGGATCCAGTCGCTGGCCGACACACAGGCTTCGTGCGATCTCGAAATCAACATACATGAATGACTCGGAACGCAGCATCCGCTCCGCGTCTAGGGACATCGGAAATCCGGAGATTTGAGCAGGTCGTTCCTGACGGTGATTTCCCAATCCTGAAGATGGCGATATTTGGCAATGCCAATTTAGAGGGTACGAGTACGTGGTCGCACGTAATGTCATTTTAGAGTGGTGGCAAGTGCCGGACGCGATACATATCTGGTAGAGTGTTTCGCAAGTTGGCGGAATGCATACAGAGAAGTGATGGGGCGATTGGGACGACGTAGGAGTGCCTGTAGGGGCTTGGTTCGCGGCGAGACGTCGAGGTGGGGGGATTCAGACGGGTGATGTGGCAGCGTGGAGATGGTGATGGGGAAGAGTTCTATGAGGCGCGACGAGAAGATTTGCAGAGCCGAACCGTCGCACGGGCTGTCATCGACTTAGCCGGCCAGAAGGTTCGACCAGGGGCGTGTCCGAGCTTCATCCCAAACCAGAGCCAATGCACTCCCCAACCGGGGCCCAATTATGTTTCCACCCTCAGGCGCTTGTCTTGCTTCAAATACAACTCCCTTCGCCTCTGCTGGCCCCGTATCCCCCCCGCACTCATGGACGCCCAGCAATTTGAACCTTCTTCCGCACTCAAGGGCGAGATCATGGACTACGAGTTCTCTCTCGACATGGACCATCGCAAGAGGCGCCGCAATCGTACCACCCAGTCCTGCCTGAACTGTCACACTTCCAAGAGGAAGGTACGCTGCATGCGCCGCCCCCGCCCTGTCAGCCTCTGATCGTCTTTCAGTGTGACAGAAAGCGGCCCTGTCAGCGTTGCATCCAGCTCGGACTGGTAGATCACCTCGCTTACACCACCTAGATCTCGACACTTACCTACCTTGTTTGTCTAGACCGGGCTCTGTGTATACGAGATTGACGACCCTACGATCAGGTACGCATCGTCCTCTGCCAGTGTGCAATTGTCCGCTCATCCGCGTTGTAGGGACGACCCAAACGTAGATGAGAGCACCCGCCTCCGCAACAGGATCGCCGAGCTCGAGAGCCTCGTCCGCGAGCTCCGGGGTAAGTGGCACCCACCACCAGTTCTGGACCTCCAAACACTCACATCCCACTCTCAGGCAAGCCCCATCCGCGATGGGCAGACGCAAACTTCTGCGACGGCGATCCCAACGAAAAATGGCACTCCCGCGCATCGAAGCGGCCCTCTAACATGCATCTCAACCTGAGACGGCGACGAGGCTCCTTCGATATCAACGAACAGGCAGAGTCCCACCTTCCTTCCAGCACCACCCCCATCAAGTCCGAGCCCGGCGACCTCGCGCAACAGTTTCCCTATCGCTTCTCGACGTCGCCGGATTCCGCCAATGCTTCGCCATATCACGCGTATCCACCCCAAAGCGCAGCTACGGGGTCGACAACGCCCTACCACGAGCATCAGTTGCAATATGGCGCGTCTTCAGGAGAAGGCTCAGGGTCGTCGTCGTACAGTCCCTACCTGCAAACGCCGGCGATCTCGTACAACCACGCAGAGCCCCAAACTGACCCTCGGTATCGAAATCACCATTGCAGTGACGTGCGAAGCGACGCGTACTGTCCCTGCCAGACAAACCCGGCTGCCGGGCACGCGATGGTCTCGCTCGTTCAGCAGCTCCAGGCGGCGCTGACGGTCCTACGCGGCCTTCCCGAGCACAGCGCGCACGCTTGCACGATTATCCGGCGAGTGCAAGAGCTCAACGACCTTCTTCAGTGAGTATCCTCTCCGCCAATGCTGTACTGTTGTACTTATCGCCAGACCGCGAAGCACTGGTTCCGATGCCTATTCCTCTGGTAGCGAGGGCATCGCATCGGGCTCCTACGACTCGCTGTCTACCCCACCGGACAGCGATGTCATGACGCCCCTCTCCTCAGCGGAGTCCGCGCCCATCCGCGCAGCACAGCTGCAGGAGTGGCACGCGTTGTCGCAGGCGCAGGGCAGCGGATACAACCCTTACTTCCCGCCTCTGCCGCCTGCGTCCGAGCGCGGCGGGGCAGTGTTCTCCAAAGACATTAGTGTGGACTTCCATCATGGCGTCATATGAAATCACGCGAGGAGGGTTCGGGCTTCGAGGACAACGCGCGGCGTCCGAGAAGCTTGCACGGACCCCTCCAGGCATCTCATGACGGTATTTTTGCGTATCTTGTGTATCGCGCCCTTGTGCCTGTACTGCTTTTACCCTCAACTCGGCTGATACCCTTTTTCTCGCACTATATCAAAAGTCCCGAGCCCAAGCGCTTATTATCTTCTCCCGCTCATCGCTTCGCCAGCGCCACTTGCTGATTTTGCTGCTCTGTTGTTGTCGATTGTGTCTTTGTTCTTGGAAGCACGATTACGGACTAGTACCCTACATACCGATACGGCTGTGCCCGTAAAGCTACCCTAATATACACGCTAAAGACCTCATCTCGGGTCCTATTTCAACTGTTTGAATCCAATTCCATATCCAATTCCAGCTTGAAGCGAAAGGTTCTCTGGCTCGATGGAGCTGCATGCTGTACAACGCCAGCATGGTCGAGTTGCCATATATCGCGTTCTATGAACAGCACGTGTCCATCGCGACGGATGAGGACGACGGTCGAGAGCCGCGTGCCGTACACCTGTGAGGCCTGGCCAGGAGTCGACTGGACATACAGCGGGTCGACGCGCACCGCGTTCTTCAGCTCGGCGCGATCTCGGGGCGGATGCGCAGATCCCCCGCTACGAAAAAGGTCAGAAACGGAACAAGCCATCTGGTGTGATCAGCAAGGTTTGCGCGCGGAACACATGCATGTGAACAGCACGGCAAGATGCCAGGACGGGAGGCGGGGGGTGGAGTGCGGATGAACGAGGAGAGAAACACCCACGTCAACAAGGCGAAGAGCCTTTCCGCGAGCTCTTCTTCCGTCGTCTCCGGTGAGATCGCCGGCAGGAGGCTGTTCAGCACGGCGGTGCCGTGCACAACCTTGGGCCATGCATCCGCGCCGTGTCCGTCGATCCCGTTAGACATCCCGCTGCAGTTCCGCTCCGGTCCGCTCAGGGCTCTCGAGTGGAGTGTGCCGCCGCCGCCGGAGTTCGTCACGAAGTTCGCGTCGAAAGCCAATTTGCCGTCGGGCGGATTGACCGCCGGCGCTAGCAGCAGTAAGTTGAAACCCGCGTAGGACGTGTGTTCGTTCTCGCGGAGGAGGACTTCTGTCTCGCGCTCAAGGTCCCTGCCCGCGGTCGGCGCGAGCAGCACGGATGTCAGGAGATGCCCGCGGGACGATGCATACGTGGCAGGGGGCTCGGTGACGTTCGTCCTGGGAGAGACATGTAAAGATTCTGTGTGCTGACTCCGATGGCGGGGAGAACGCTTACAGGAGGGCAAGTCGCCCGGCCCGGCTCAGACCAAACCATGTGCCTCCGGCGAGGAGATCGCGCCCTGAAAGCACACTACCTGCACCTGGGTGCCTTTCTTCTGTCGAGTCCAAGTTCTCGAACGAGTGGAAGTGCGCATCTGCCGTGGGACGGGCCAGATATTCGTCGCGGTTCGTGCAGAGGATGCTGTCGGGTTGTCCGTGGTCAGCGGGACACGAAGGAGAGACGGACCGGACTGAGAGACGCACAGAGCATAGTCGGGATGCGTGAGGGACCAGAACCCGACACACATTTTGTTCCTTGAAGGGAGAAACGGTGGGCGCTGGACCAATTGGGGCCTGGTCAGTAAACACGGTGCGGGAGAATGCAGCCTGATAGTCAACTGGCCCTTGATGCAGATGCTTGGCAGGATCTGGAGCACTGGAAAGTCGAAAGGTTAAATGACCGCGCTTAACGCTCTGACAGGGGGAGCGCATGGGAGGACGCACAAATATACCACGGAGTGAACACCTTCATACGATCTCCGGTATCAGTGCTGGACTAGGCCTATCAATCGCAGCGAGCCCTGCAGAAACTTGCTCACCCGGACGCTTTCCCTATCAAAAGTCTGATACGAGGAATCAAACCGAATGAGAAGCAATGGAAGTTGCAAGGATTCAGACAATGGGAACGATTGTCAACCCTCGGAACAAGATCTCTGCCAGGCTGCGCAACGCGGGGTGCGAATTCATCCTGCACATGACATGACTTTCTCATCACGGGACTGATACGCGAGACACGTCTAGAGCTACAAACCTTGCTAATCTGTAGTAATTTTCAGGGAAACGTAGCTGCTACGAATGGCGCTAATTTGAATATTCCGACGTGGATCAGCCAGCGTCCAAAGAAGCTGAGATTGACTGGCGCCAGCCTCCTACTATGAAGGACATCTACACGATGAACTCCGACAGCGGGCGCGAATGAGCTTACTGATGACACGCACTGCCAATGGACGGAATGGTGGAGTATACTCGTATAACGGCACCATTCGTTCGCATTCGGCACTGCCAGTGGCATGCCTGGCCCCTTCTTGTGACACTTCTATTTCAGGTCAACTCTATCGCGAAACAGTTGATACATGCGTACCGCTGACTGTCTTTGCAGTGGTCCTCGATGAGGTGCTCTGTGACCAGCGATGAACTATGGCGAGCCAGGATGTAAAGCTCCATGTCTCCGAGTATCCGGCTTCTGATATACTCGCATTACCACACAGTGACGCGAGGGAGACGCTGGAAAGGGTCGGAACACGGGGATCAGTGCTGCACTCTTTTTGGACGTGTTCCGGAACGATTCGTGGTCCCGGGCGACTCTTTACTCTCGCACTCCACTTCGCCTCAGGCGTGTTTACCGCCGACGTCTCTAGTGCACCGTCCCTGCGAAGTGTCTCCGCATCACAACGCGTTTTCAACGTCGACTTGACGGATACATCAGGAATCAAGAGTGCCCCCAAAACGACATCCACGGCCCCGAGCGGTGTTTCTGAGGACGCGGAGCCTCGATAGGTTTGTTTGCGATGTCAAGATCTTCACGCGTTGACAACTCACACCTGCCAAGGCTTTAGTAAAGAGTAGCATCAGATACCCCACCTGCTCCGCAGTCAATACTCTCGGAGCCATGCTTACCGGTCCAATGGATCCCCAGACCGGCGACAGGACCCGGCTATTCTGGGGGACGTGTAGAATTGTGGCGGGGATGCAGAATCAGGAGCGAGGCGCGTGCGCAGGCAGAGCTGTGACCGGTCGTCAGCAGCCTCGGTGAACGGTCGCATATCATGAACACCACGAAGGCCTGCTTCAAGGACTGGCCTTTTGATCATAGTCATCGGAGATTATTTCATTCCTGTGAGCAGAGGGGACGCTCGCAAAGAACGTAAGAATTCACGACGACAAAAATAGAGAGTTAAGAGTGTGCAAATAGTGCTTGAGCATAGCCGTCACGATCACTTCGGATGATGACTTCTAACACGATTGGGATTGTTCGTGCACTACAGCTGGACTATCAGAAAACTCAGACATGAAATGAAGGAAGCTGACGCACTGGATCACATAACGGATTGTACTCGCGGGATCCATCATCATCTTGGGAGCCGCGAGTCGGTATAGAGGACCCACTAGCATCGCCGCGATGCCTGGCATGCACGGTCCGGCATTACGTTTCGGAGGACGAGTACACATTGGGGAAGGATATGAGATAATCAAGACGCCAAACAGGTCATCTCCCGCCGTTATGAGCCATCGCACAGCTGAGAAATTAGGAAAGTCCACGACGATCCAAGGAAGAAGATCACGTACGGTGAAGACTGAAGTACTCTGCACCACTTTTGATGACAGCCGCTGAGTCAGGGTACGACGCAGAGACAAGTAAAAGCGAAGCTCCGCCTCGCTGGGGGCCTAAAGATGGGACTACTTGTCCTTTGAGTCAGTTGGTAAGATTATTACGTGTTCCTTGACATCTGGTCAGTTAGCTTTTTCAGTGGAGTGGTCGCAAATGTTCCGGCTATGTAATGTGTCAAATAGAATGGTAGCAGAGAGCTGCTTGCCTCATAAAGCTTGCCCTGCGGCGGATCCACGATTGATAAGATTAGATCTCCGCCCTCACAAGATCTCACAGGTCATGACCGGCAAACTTTTCCCGATGCCTCTGAGGCTTCCCCTTGACTGCTCGATAGTAAACAAGATGAGGGTCTCATTCGGTCGCCTCGGCATCTTCGAATTCAGTAGATCATGAATTCAGGAGATCATGATCAGGTGTGTTGTTTTGAACAAACAGATCTAGACTTAGTACTTCTTCCGAGTCGCTGGGTCGTAACTTAGCTGTGAATATTGTGAGTGTTTCAGCTGCACTATACTTTACGCAATCGCGAGTTTATACTTTATTCTACGATCAGGTGCGACAGCGAGCTTGGACCAAACACCTTTCAGACATCCCCCAGGATTGCCGGATGACCTGTACGAACGGCATATCCTACAGCATGTCAATCAGGTTCACCTGGTGTATCTGCGCCCCGTCCTCTGCCTCCAAGTTCTGACTGGTCGCATTTTACTGCTTGGTTGCTACCTGCTGCTGGGTGACGAGACGATGCCGGGTACGCAGTATTGACGATGAGCATGTAGCGCTGATACCTGACTCCGTGACTGTGCTCGTGTTCATCCTTGATCCCGACAGACAAACGAGCTCGACCTGTTGCGGCGTCCGTATCGAGTCGTAGCTCCATAACAAAACTCTCACAACAGCCGGGAACCCGCTATTGGGCGCTGTGAATATCAACACTGGAAAAGTCTAGCTAGCGTCTCTACAGAATGTCGCCGATCCGCCACCGATTTATTGCACGATGATACTCCGCATAAATCGTTGACGTTCTTCTTCGGGCCCATCTTCTTCAACCTGCAGTAAGTCAACGTCGTTTTGATTATGACCCTGGTTGTGAACGAGCCGACGGATGAGCGGTCCCTCTATCCCAACAATTCTGCCACTGGAGGTCTTTACCTCTGTTGCTAATCATCTGTACTATACGTTGGCGGAGTGCAGCGCAATGATCGATTCTCCCAATGGTTTCTGAAACTATTTGTCTTGATGACCCTTGCGGGAAGGCGACAGTCCCGGCATATTGTAAACCTTCAAATAAAATATTCAGGCGAGGTTGAAGGCTCGTTCAGGAGGCTTCAGAAATACTAACCACGACCTTGCCTCCAGGCAAAGAATACTTCACTGTAGCTTAGCCCCGTCGGGGGAACTCGTCGGGAAATTCGAACGGCAGCTGTTTGACAGAAGACTGATTAAAATGCAAATACATGTTCGTTTCCGGATCGGCGTAATTTTTGGAGACGCATGAATAGACGTAAGAGCAAGCGGTAGACTTCCTGGAGGTCTCAACTCCGACGGATTGGCATAATCGAAAGTAGTTGTGGGGCTACGCACACATGATTCCTTTGTGCTCAATGCTGTCGTCGGAAATCGACGAGAATCAGAAACAAATGGATAATTCCAGAAGCCCGATTTCACTTACACCTGCGTGCCCCGTAGAAGACGGCAATTTACATACGGAACAGACTGCTGTCAAATACCTGTGGTGACCGTGCTTCACGGAGACCGTGAATTGGTGAAGGGTTAGCCGCTGTCAAACAATACCTGGGACATGGACTGACCGTTCATTTAGTCAACGCTGACTCCCGACATTATCGAGGATGACCTGTTACCCATCAAGAATGAGCAGGCAGTGATCCAACCTCTTTAGTGAATCAGGTTTCTGGAGGTTGGCTACATGTTGGCGCGGAGCCGCTGAGTGTACGACGGAAAGCATCGGAACACGGCGATCAGAGAGCACTCCTTCCTAGACGTATTCCGGAGCGGCATTTGTTGCCACCGCCTTGAATACCTTGGTGGGGTAACATACACCGCCGATCATAGTCGTGGTGGCATCCATGTCGGCGTTTCTGAAAGGCGGTTCTGGATCTCGATCAACACGCATCGTCCGTGATATCTGCTTGACTGTGCACTCGCCTCGTACCTCACGACAGTTTGTGCTTCCTCGGAGCGGCATCCCCCGCGTCGCAAAGATTCTCGAAGGCTGCTCTGCAGTCCGGTCCTCGAGACATCCCGATGTCGCCTGAAATTTATAGTATAGGTCTCCCAGCGTTGTGGCGACTAACATACGTTCGGAATTGACACTGAAGCGCGAAGAAGGGCCTAGGAGAAAATGTATCAACTGTCAGCGACCTCGGTGCCCGGTCTAACTTTACGATGTTATGGTGTCTTCTGAGGATCCGGAGCAAAGTCGTCGTCGAGGTGACTCGTGAGATCCCCGGAGATCGCGCGAGCGGGACGACTATCTTCTGTCGCCGGCCGGGCTTCTCCAGGGGACATTCCTTCAGTGACAAGGAGGCTGGACATGTCCAGGCAAACGTTGCATTCGTTTTGTACCTTTCAGGTCGGGAATGTGAAGGAGGAAGCTGTTCCGAGTCAAAAGCTGCGCGACACGAAGACGCCGGCCCCAAAGTAACCGCGTTTGCGATAAGATTAGATCATGCCAGATCATATGCATGCCCTGCTCTCGACGCAGTCGCAACAAGTCGCAACGTCCCTCACAAGTCCTTCATGTTGACTTCGTTCTCTTACGCCTTTTCGCATCAAGCTGAACAGAGACTGTGGTCCGAGTAAGAAAATGTGTCGGTGACCGACGAACGCAGATCACGAGACCATCAGGTGTGTCCAGACTGACATGGGAGCCGGACAGTGATAGAGTCACTGCGCGTCGATTTGGTGTCGATGGCTCACTGTCCACTAACTTATTAGACAATTCAGTACTCACTTACTTGTGACAGGTGCTATCTTCAGCTCTAGACCGGGTAAACAACGATAAAGTTGGCGGCAGTAAGGAGGGCGGTCGGATTGATGCAGGATGTCGGCCCTCACTGACAGAGGTCAGGAGCCCTGCCGTCATTCTGTCCACGTCAATCCTGGTCAGTGGTAGTGAGGGCACGTCGGTGTAGAGAAACTGGTTTTTCAACGGCTCCCTGTTCTACCCTCTCCACCCGACACGCACATACCCTCGTACGTTGTATTTCTACATCTTCCGGGCATTGATTCCTATTCAAACGAGAGGTAGCATGACCTGAAAAACTGGGCCTAATTTTAGATCGACAAAGAGTTCAACATCGCTATCATCTTCCACTCTCTTCTGAGTTCTTGAATCCGCCTGGACTGATGGCCCTCACAATGATCCCCACATGATCCCATGAAAGGTTCATATATACCTTCTGCATCCAAGGACCATCCGACGCCTTTCGCGCTTGACTTCTTCAACGACATTGGCAAGTATTTCCAGTGGATTGATCATGACTTCAATGCAATCTTCTGCGTTGACGTTGCTCTTACTTTCCTCCGTACGCTTCCTTCCTTCTTCAAGCGAACCTGATCTTAGTGCCTCTATTCATACTCGCTACTCGGGCAGGTCCATGGAGCATTGGCAGGGAGCGGCGTGATCACAACCAGACAGACCTTGCCGACATCCTTTCCTGGAAATTGGACTGTTGAAGGATGCTTCACGTCAGTAACTTATCAGCCTCGAGCTTGTATCATGCCTCTGCTACTGACTATGCCCGTACTAGAGACACTGCTTCTGCTCGGACACTGTCGGGGGCTACATACGCCAGCGATGATGCCATGACCATCGAATCGTGTATGGCGTTCTGCTCTACGTCTTCTTTCCTCTACGCAGGAGTGGAGTACGGCAAGCAGTGCTGTAAGTTTTCGATCGCAGTCTAGGCTAGAGTCTTCCTTCTCCCGCTTATCCTGTTTCTCTGAAAGACTGCGACTATGCTGTTCAGGATCCAGGCACTCTCACTAACCTCACCGAGTGCGATTTCCCCTGCAGCGGAAATAGTTCAGAGGTGTGCGGCGCGGCCAATCGCATGAATATCTTTTTCAGTGGCGACGTCGACGCCATCCCTGTCGTCCTCTCCCCAATCACATTGGGTTCAGACAACTGGATCACCCTCGGATGCTTTACGTGCGTGATCCCATCACATACTCATCGCTCCCTTGCTCACCAGACATAAAGCGATAATGTCAACGCTCGCACTTTTCCGCATCTTGCTCCAACCACATTCCTTGGAGAGTCGACTGCCGAAGAAGTCTTATGTGCAGAATATTGCGATATCCAGGGCTACTATTATGCTGGTCTGGAATACGGTGATGAATGCTGTGAGTCATGACGGCGAGCCATACCCACTTTGCCCGCTTATCCTGAGTTCACCATCTCGACCACCAGGGTGTGGAAATGACCTTGGCAATAGTACACAGGCACCGCTCGGCGATTGCCACATGGTCTGTCAGGGAGACTACTATCACGGCGAATTCTGCGGAGGAAGGGAGCGACTGACTGTCTATCAAAAAGACATTTGTGCCTCAAACTCTGTCTCCAACTTCTGGCTAGATGCGTTCTACAAGACCGAACCTTCGACGGGTCCGCTTGGATATTACCTTGTACTAAGCGAGGCGGATGAGGCCGGATATGCGATACTCACAGTGAGAAGTTGCCTTCCCGCATTTTATGGCGTTGGCTCTAATCTACGGTCAGACGAACCCTTGCGAGAACTGCTGTGGAGTCGGCATCGAGTTGGAGCTTCAAAGCGGATCCCTTACCACGGCAGGAAGCCCAGCCTACGGAACTGTGCTCGTCAACGAAGGAGAGTCCCCTACATTCCTCCAGAATTATTCTTACCCGCCACAGATTTACTGCACCACGGTCAGCATACCAATGAAGCACCTTTACAACGAGTTTGAAGCTCACATAGATTATAGCAGGCCTCCTCGCAGTCCATCACAACCCTTGCCGTGAACGACCGGACAGACGAGTGGTCCATCTGTACAAATAATTCAGCCGACGGGAGATTAGATGTTGTATTCGCGCCTGTCGCGAACCATCCACACTACTCACTCAGCGAATGTAGCCCGGTCTTCATGCTGCTATTGGATTCTCCCTTCGATTGCTAATCCGGTTAATCCAAGTTGGCAAAGCTTGGCATGCTGGTATTAGACTTCAAAGTTAGGTTCAAAGTGTTGTAATTTCCCGGAGTGGCCTCATACGATTCAATGACGAGCTTCAGCTTTTGATTGAAACGTTGACGGTTGAACATACTTAAGATGAACATATTGTCTTCACGGGAAACACAGCGGCCGCGGCCGGCGCGCTGCCGTCGTAGTGCTTATGTAATCTATTTGTTCGCCACGCCAGAACAAGTCACCACCGTGGCTCTTGTTTCCCGTCTTCGCCATCTCCACTATGCCCTCGCCTGAAGAAGAACAGATAAGCAGGCTCTGTCCGCGAGAAGACCTCACAATCAAAGCTCAAGCTTTGTTGCGTACTGTACGCGTCAAAACTGGCCCCGGAACGGGATACGACCTTGGCCCCGCTGCTGCGCCTGGCTTGCCAGCGATTTGCGCGTATCTCACGTCGAAAGGGTGTGTTTACGTGTCATTAGTGCTGGAGAGCCATCTCACATCGCCTCCCAGAGAAGGGTACGCAGACCCCACGAAAATCGACGCGCAGAAAGCATCGTGTCTCGCACCAAATGTGTTCACAAACGCGCTGAAGACGGTAGAGGCCGCTCTTTCCGCGTCAAATGCATCCTCTCCGCGCAAGGACACCACATCAACCGTTTCATACACGAGACTTGTCACTGGCCACGCGATTGGACGCGTCGGACGCGTCGTAGGATGGATGGACGAGGTGCAAGCCGCCCTCCTGAAGAGCCCGGAGTTCCGGGAGAGTTTCAAGCTTCTATCTGGCGACAGTGCAGTTGTGAAGACTGCAGTGTTCTTCTGGGTGGCGAGTCGCGTGTTAAAGGTGCGTGTCTTGTTGTAGGAATTGACAATCCTTGCCGACCGTGTACGCTTAGCTCAAGCAAGTGAAGTGGGAAAAGCTAGTGAAGCAACATGAAGTTCAATCAAAGCACCTCTCCCTCGTTGTTGAACTTGTGGAAAAGACCTGTACTTCCATCCGAGAACGCATCGAAGCCACGGTCGATGAACTGAAGCGCGGCAACGCGGCCAAGGCTACTCCCAAGCAAGGCGCTTCCACCTCACGCTCTCAATCCCCCACGAAATCTGCTTTACGATCTACGCCGGCGCAGAATGGTACGCCTTCTGTCAAGAGGAAGGTAGCGTTCTCAGATCACACTAGCTCAGATGCTGCAGACGAGGACGAAGACGATATTTATGTACCAGAGAGCCCGTCGAAACGCCAAAAGACGTCCACGCCGTACAAAACACCGCGAACACCCGCACGGGAGGAGGTGTACACTTATGATATGCCGGTGCCCCCGCCCGAGTTGGTAGCGTCCTCGTCCAAAGTCAGACTCGACCACAGCGTATCGGACACTGTGTCTGACGTCGAGATGGCGGACGTCTCACTACCATCGGCGTCAACTCCTCACCCAATTCCTGGCCCCTCAACACCCCATCGTAGTCCGGCAAAATCTGCATATCGTACGCCGGACACTCGTCGCCGTGCGTCCAGCCAAGCTGAGGATGTCGAAGACGAGGACGAAGAAGCCCTACCCGTCGTACGTCGCTTCCGTCCGGTGCTTCTGGATCGTATGCAATGGGCCCAACGCGCTCCGCGATTGGAGAGGCAGCGAGCTGTAGCGGAAAAGAGCAAAAGAGCGTTGGTGGAGAGGTGGGGGCATCCGTTCGAGTGGCTGAGGTCGGAGGTCGCCGCCACAGGGTGAAGGACGTTGCCGTGTCACTGGGCTCCTGTCGGTAGGTTGACGTGCTTCGCCCTTCGCAATCTGTTTCTCAACCGCGAAAAGGTATATCCCTGTTCCGACGCTCTGGGGCATGCAGCTGACTCTGGTCTGCATATATATCAGTCACTCTACCTCGCCTCTCCCGACTCACTCTAGTGGGGTCAACGTGTTTTCATGAAATTCCTTTGCTGTACCGATGAAAAATTAAGTCTATATCAACAATATCTTTGTCCCACCCTCGTGCCTGCGCAACTGCCGCTCAGTATCAAAACGGTATGTCCTCAAGGAAGCCTGGGGTATTTATTTCGGAATTAACTCTGCCAAGATCTGAAGGTAAGGAAGGTGCTACGTAGAACATAATTCTGGAAATTGGGTATCGCCTGACGATGTACAGTATGCTACAAGTCCATGGAGGGAAGAAATTCGGACCACAAGAAAGAGCGGAGAGTAGTGCTTATGCACGGCGATTCAGATATTCATACACCCGACTTCACTATGATCGCTTGAGATCTGCCCCAATGCCGGCTGCCATGCCTGTAACCATCGGGCCCGCAATGCCAAGGCCCTCGGTGGGCACGAAGACGGACCTATTCCCGAACGCGGAGACCCGGTTCACTTCGATACGGCGCAGCTCCATCTCCCTTGCAAACGAATCGATGACCTCGGCATCCGCGCGCGCCTTGATGCGGACGGCCTCTGCCTCTGCCTCTGCTGCCAGGCGCGTCGCCTTGGCCTGCGCCTCGGCAGCGATGCGCGTGCGCTCGGCCTCTGCCTTGGCCGCCGCGATGACGGAGTACGCTTGAGAGTCGGCTTCGGTCTGCAAGACATCAGCACGGGGCGAGAGGCGAACGGCGTACGAGACATACGTTTCTGGCTTGCGCCTTGATGCGCGCCACAGAGAGTGTACCCTCCTCCTGTTTCACCTTATTGCTGTTCTCACGGTCCACGTTCTGCGAGGTCTGTCAGCGGCGAGTACGGAAATATCGGAGAGCGGTACTCACGGCAGCCTCGACCTGAGCTTGCAGGGCGCGCTTCGTCAGCTTGTCCATGGTGCTGGCGATTTCGCCTGCTTCATGTATCAGTACAGGTCCTCGCGATGCGATGACGATGAGGCGCACCCTTAAATTGCCGGTCGATGACGGCCAAGTCCTTCAAGACAATGCCGTACTCCAGCGCTGCCTCGTGCAGGTCATCCATGGCACGAGTACGCAATGCATCGAGGAATTGCGAAGATGCCTCCGTGCCATCTTCCATGTTCTCAGGACCGATGGAGCGTTGCTTGACCATGGAGCTGTAGTCCACTACGAAAAATAATCAACGTCACGTCCTACGATCTGCCAGGGCTTTACGCACAATGCGCGACAATTTGCGTCAGAATAGACTGAGTCTTATCCCTGAGTGACTGTCAGATCGGACGCTTCCCAAGTTTGTGATAGACTGCGCATACCTCAGGGCGTCATAAGGTGTCTCGTATCCGTGCGTAGCGAGCTGCAAAGTTGATTAGAGGGTGCCGGCGGGGATAATCGAGTGCGCTCACCTTCAGCGGCTCGGTCAGCTGCCACTTCAAATACAGCGTCAAGCCCACAGGAACTTGATCCCGAGTGAAGCTACGATACATGGTCAGTAATATGCGTAGAACAATCAGATGCACAACTTACATGTCCTTTGTGGGCATCTCGAACTGATTCTCTCCGAGTGTGTACAGGCCGCGCAGTGTCACATTCGGGTGTGTGATGCAGTGCTGCCCAGCTGGCAGGAGCTCCAAATCGTCACCCTTCTGCAAGATCGCACAATTGTTCGCCGGGATATCCAAGCTGCGGAATGCAAATGAGCTTCAAGATGACACGAGAACAAATGAGATGACACTGACAACCGAGCAACGGTATATGCCTGGACTTGGTTGCCAACAGGGCTGCTCATCGTAACTTCGTACGTGTGTCCGAGGACCACCTTAGTGACGTGGTCTTTGATGGGGTTTGGCAGATGGGTTTGGTCGACAATGGCGAGCACGTCGTAGCTGCCATCGATGGCGAATGCAACAAATCCGCTGTTCTTCACGACAAAGATGTGGTTCTGTTCAGATGCATCTAATCAGCAGCCGTCGCTCGAACTTATATAAACCCGCAATGTCTCTATACCTGTGGATCTGAAACGATCGCCGCTTGGTTTTGCGACACCTGTACAATGGTCAAACCTTGGAATGTGATGACGGTATCCGAGACTATATAACGCTATAAGTAGTCGTTCAACTTTTGAACGGAACAACCCACGATTCTTGGCGCCCTGATAAGACCGTGCCCACCAATTCCTCAGTGGGAACCCGGGATACCGCCCGGGATGTGTCAGGATCTTAGGCAAACCTCCGTGGTTGATGAGGCCCATCTGGCCAGGGCTCACTTCCTTGCCAATCCAGTCCGTGGGATGCTGTCATGAATCCGTCACGTCAGCTCTTTCGCACAACGGCACAAATACTGACCTTGCTGGAGAGGAGTTTGTTGCGCCCAGACTGCTCTCGGTCAGCCTACGTCCAACGTATCACCACAGGGAGTCTAGCTCACCTCCTGCAATTGGCGATCCAACTTCTCAAGAGCGCTGAGGAGCCCACCTTCTGCAATCTTCACTACGAAAGGGCGTTCGACAGCAAAATAATCGATTGTCTTCGTCAATTCGCCAGGCCGAATAACCGGGTGCTCAAAAGCAGGCTTGGAAAGGCCGAGTTCTTGTTCTTTGGAGGACGAAGGACCATCGTAGACGGTGGTATTGTCTCCGAACTCGGTAGCGGGACGAGGGTGCATGATAGCAGGGGTTGCTGTGAGGGTTGGACGGGGAAAGGGGTTGGAGAACAGGGTATTTGGAGGTGGCGGATGTGAGGTACAACAGAAAGGATTAGACACGCTATATATACCATTGTGTCCGTGGGTCCTGGAAAGAACGACACAGCCGCCGAACGCACCTGACAGAAGGCTGGCGGCGACCAGGCCAAAGACCACCCTGTCGGGTCCCCGTGCGAGAGTCCGCCGCCTAGCCGATATCCAACGACAGCTGGACTCTGCTGTAGTGAATTCGAAGGAACACGGCACGGTCGGCCCTTGGGCGCGCGCACAGGTATTACTTCCATGAGGCTATTATCGAAGGGAGGCTGTCCTCGTCTGCGCACGCATTATGAGCCGCAAGCGTGCACGGGGCTGATGTACCCCTGAGATTGTGCTAGGCTGTGCAAAGTCTAATCTGGCGCTCTGACTCTGACATCGACCCTCGAGGCGCGGGATTCGACGTCCAAGCCAGCACCGTCACTACTGTCTCGTTAGGAACTGTGCACCGACATTCAGCTTGTCCATAAACTGGCTATGTGATGGTCAGGCTCGGGGCTGGGATATGCTGTACAACACGTCGAATCAGGTGTGGAACGTCGTGTCATCTACGCGGCAGACCTAAGAAGCACGGCAGTCGATTAGCGTCAACGCGGTCGACTGGTCAACGGCAGTGGTGTCCGCAAGGTGTCGGTCGTCGTGACGGACAGCCGCCGACGATTTGACGAAATAGAGTTACGTCCGCTATACACGGCATGGCACTGCACTGCAAACTGCAGCTGAGACGCACATGTCACGGCTACAGCAAAGAATCGATCAAACAATGACCGTCTGATACTACTGCTAAGAGAGCGCGTGGCGGGGGAAAACAGCCACCCCTCTAGCGGAGCATGACACATACGACGGTGAAGGGTCGAGAGAAGCGGATCCCGGCCAATTACAAGGCCTGGTATGACAGCTGTGCGTCGACGCCAAGAGCTGCGTCCTTGCCATGAACGTGCAGAGGCGATCGCCTGGCGGAGAGTTGGTGGAGAGTGGCGGAGATTTGTATCAATTAAGAGGCGACGACACACATAGAAGAATGCATGTAGATTATGTGCCACAGTCGAAGTGAGGGCGAGTGCCTTCAACAAAAGGTGAAGGCCGTTGTGAACTGCAGGTTGAAAGTCGGAGAAATGGATGGCAACAGGGCCTTGTGGGATGTCATTGTCAAGTGACAGAGTGACAATAGGCTAGGCTGTCCAGTCAGATAATGAATCTGAAGTGCACTTCGGTGTATGGAAGGGATCCGAGTCCTATAGCGAGACGCAGGCCGCAGGAGCGCATGCAGCCAACCTGTACCCAACGTCTGTTTCAATCGCTTCCAAACCAAGATCTTGCAGATGTCGTTCATTTCGAAGATGCTCCCTATCATCTATCCAGAGTCAGCACCGGGCAGTCAACGAATGGGAGATCATGGTGGTGGGCAAGGGCAGACTCGGATGTTGTGCGGTAGCACGGCACGATGGTCACATTGGTTATTCTCTCACGCCCTCCTCTGTCAGAACGACGTGTCTTCGGATCCAACTCAAGGTTCAGTTAAAACCTTCCTCTCCAGCAAAGTCTCAGGTTTCTTCATTTAGAGAGCAGACGGGAGCCTATCTCTCCCAGAGCCTGAATTCCTGTGACGAGCCTATGATCCGAAGCCGTCCAATGACACGGGCGTCTGTGCCAATTAACGTGCGCTCCGCCCAAGTACGTTCGCAAGAATTACTACACGGATAAGTAACAACCCCCTGATAACATTCGTGCCATTGTCTTTGGAAGGGATACCAGGACTCTCCTCTCGAGGCGAGCGCTCGAGCACCGAAGCAAAGGTATGAACGCGGCATTTTGTCGCATTGTGCGACGCAATGGTCTGTCCAGATATTCGGCTTTGTGCGCAGCGCGACTGTGCTTCATGCGTCTTGCAATTTCCCGAAATCTCGCTTTTCAAGCCGTCGCCGCATCACGGGGCTCAGATATCAACGGTGACCGGTCAATGCTTGTGAGTTCATCGATATCCTGTCTAAGCGCCATGTTCGCTCCTCGCCAAGAGCTTTCTGAAGAAGTACACTGCCCGCCAGCAGTTTGTGGCAGGCATTGCTGGAAGAACCGCATAAGCTATCGGACCGTATGTTCTCCCATTTAATCAGAAAAAGACTGATGAATGGTTTTCCGCGCAGGACAACCCAAGGCAATTATTTTCTTGGGTTCTCTACAGACCGAACATCAAAGCTTTTGCCGATCAGGTGAGTATCCTACGCACCTTGCGTTCGGCGGAACAAGTGGTTTCATCCGCACCGCCACCTAGACCGCTTCATAGCCCAACCCCCATCCCCGTACACCCACCTTGTCTAATACTCCGCCCATCCAGTGCGTCTTGCGCACCTGAACCATAGAGCAGACAATTGCTTTCACCTTGCACAAGTGTCTTTTTTCCACCCCTGCAGTTCAAGATTGAAGAAATTGCTCGCTCTCCATAGGTAGGGATGGACAGTCGAACATCTGCCGTCATGAAGTCACAATGCTTCATCCTACGCGACTGGCTAAGCCTGCCCGGGTCGTCACACTTGCTGCCTACAGGCACACGCATTAGGATGCCTACACAGCCGCTGGGCTACGGTGAAATAGGCTATAGGCTGGTGCAATCTCGAGATGAATGGCACCGTAGTCAATTTCAAAGCTTCTTCAAATATGAGGAAGGCCCATTTGCGCTGCACCCCAGTGACGAGTTGGTCTCCTGCAATAAAGCAGTGGAGTACACATAAGGAAGCCGAGTCGACACACGGGTCAAGTTTGAATGACATGGATGAGATTTCTCCTGGAGAGTGGGAAGAAGTCTACCTGGATATCGTCTGGAGGGGCGAGATAGTGACTGTTTGGAATAAAAAAAAAGAATTGTGTACGAACTGGACGAAGACGGGATTGAACCCTGGACTTCATGCAACTACTTTCCCCCGCTGTAAAAGGAAGTGCGAGGCAAGCGCGCTACCACTGTGCCATCCGCCCTCACATTTTATCACGAATATAACTAAGATGATATCTAAATCGCCATTGTGGTCAAGTCAGAGCCTGTCAGAGCTTTCAGTTTTCAGTCAGTATCTTCTTGCATTGTCGGCAGTCAGTATGAGCCTATCATCATTCCTTCTCGGATCGGCAAAGGGAAAGTCATCCAGCTCTGTCGACGGCGATTTGGACGCTCTTTTCCGATCATCTGTACGTTCAGTCCTTGGACTAGTGTCGACATAGCTAACTTGACCTGTGATCCTGGTAGGCAGCACACCTGTCGGCACCACTACCTACTGAGAAAAAGCGTAAGCGACCAGAACCGGACACCTCAATACCTGATTCCAAACGGTCAAAGACATCGAAAGCAAAGAAGGCGGAGCCCACACCCTCGACATCCGCACACACTGACCACGACCGGAAAAGTACAGGCGAGACCTCGAAGAAGGATCGATTAGAACGGGTGAAGAAGGGTGGAAAGGTGAACAGGAAGACAGCCCAGCGGAAGGAGCTCGCTGAGGACAGTAGCGAGGAGGACAATGCGGGGCTGGAGGACGCGTACCACCTCAAGTCGGGCAAGAAAGCCCCACAGTCTGTCCACGCGGACAACAAGGAGAGTACTTCGGACAGCGACTCTGAGGATGGAGGTGGTGTCTCCCAGTTGGTCCACGAGACCGTGTCGAAGCAGGGCAAAGCCAACAAAATCCGCACGAAACAGGTGAAGTTCGTCCCTGCCGACGAGACATCAGAGCAGCGCAATGCCCGCACCATTTTCGTCGGGAATGTGCCCGTTGACGTTGCCAAAAACAAGGTCAGTATGTAGCTACAGGTCTACGCGTACATTCATTCACACTGCCGTTTCCTACTAGTCATCACTCAAAAGCTTCAAACGACACATCCTCACCCATGTCCCCTCCGCCAAAATCGAATCAACACGCTTTCGCTCCGTTGCCTTCCAAAATCCCACCTCCAAACTTACAGCTGGTGATGCATCCGCACAACCCTCCCAGCCCAAACCCGACGAAGGCAGACAGCACGACCGCGCCCGCGCCGCATCCTGGCGGGCAGCGAATCCACCGGACGATGCGGAGGAGCGCGAGAAGGAGCGGAAGCGGCTGACGACGCAGGAGAAGAAGCGCATCGCGTTCATCAAGCACGAAATCCACGACGAGTCGGACGCGATGCATGCGTACGTGGTGTTCGCGCACCCCGCGCCCCGCGCGGCGAATGTGCCTGCGCTCCCGGTGCTGGACCCGTATGAGGCCGTGCGTCTTGCTGTGGAGAAGGTCGATGGGACGGTGTTTATGGAGCGCACGCTCCGGGTCGACGTGGTTGGCAAGGCGCGCGTAGCAGGAAAGGAGGGTGCAATGCTGGGCGATCCGAAGAAGACGGTGTTTGTGGGGAATTTGGATTTTGCGAGTAAGGAGGAGGATCTGAGGGTATTCTTTGAGGGCGTGGTCAGTGCAGAGAGGGGGCCGAGAGGCACGGACGAGGGGAGCGACGAGGACCAGGACCAGGACGAGGAGGCTGCAGACCCAGCCAGTGATGAGCCCAAACCCAAGACCTGGGTGGCCAGAGTTCGAATCATCCGCGACAAAGACACTCAGCTTGGCAAGGGCTTTGCATATGTGCAGTTCTCGGTAAGTGAAGCGAATGCACATATTCCGCCATGCAAGCTTACGCTACTCAGGATCGTGAATGTGTCGATGAGGTGGTAGCCCTCGAAGAGGGCAAACTAAAATTCGCCAAGCGAAAATTACGCGTCCAGCGCTGCAAGACACTTCCGGGCGGCGGCAAATTATCCCATGCTAAATCCCACACTCCTTCTGGCAAGACAACATCGTCCGGGAAACCTGCGAGGCCGCCCCGACCTGCCCCAGGACCCAAACCCGGCCCAATACCCAAGGGCGACCCGCGTCTAGGCGAGAAGCTCGCTCACTTGCCAAAAGAGAAACGCAAGGAAGTAAAGGCAGCGGATAGCGATCGTGTTGCCCGCCGGCTTGCGAAGAAAAAGGCGAGGAATGCCTTGGAGAAAGCGGGTGTCAAGGAGCAGAAGAAGGATCGTGAGCGGGTCCGGAAGACTGCATTTGAGAGGAAGGGCGGAGCGGCGCAGGAGCAGAAGAAGGGGAGGATACGGAGCGAGAAGAGTTTGACGAAGAGGAATACGAAAAAGTGAATGAGCATATCATTTTGTTGACTCGTCCTACTTGTGTGCATGAGAGCATACCGTTGACCTTTGTGTCTAAGGAATCTACACTGAGTAAAAGCCGTCATCGACTCATCATCATGAAGATACGCCTCAGCGAAGCCTGCACCTTATCATATGTGAAGAACGTTGAAACTTACTGGCGCACTTATGCGACCTGTAGGTCTACAGCAGCAGGTTCCGAGTCGGCCTGAAGATCACGAACGAATGACGAACGCACGGCATGCAGCGCTTCAAGGGAATGATTGTCTTGCCAAAATATCGAGTATGGGTGAAGTACGCAAAAGAAATTGTTCCCATTGAAACGCGGTGAAAGTACGTACACAGAAGTAGATGTACAAATGTTGCAATGCCAGAATACACTCGAAGCAGCCATCGGTGCGTCACGCTTAAATCCTCCCTACTGACGACCACGGTGGATTGTCCGTGGTCACGCCGCCAACTCCACCTTGCAAGACGGTGTCGACTGTAAGGCTGAGCGCAGGGGACAGCTGAACTGGCTCCATGGCCCACAACGCCACCGCCACCGTGCTGAAGGTTCTCTGAGCACGCGAGCATTGCGGAATACAGAGGAGGATGCTTACTTTGACCCTTGATAGTCCAATATTCCCTCGTGCACAGGGAACTTGAACTGGGGCCTGTATCAAGTTCAACATTAAAGATGACGTGTATACATACGGCCAGCTAGACGAAAGTCATACCCGAGGTTCGCGACCCTCTTACCCATCATCCATCCGTTGACGAACAGCAGCGCCCGATACGGCTGCGAGGTCTGATCGAACGTGAACGACATCAAGACGTCGAACCCACTTGGGACATTCAAGTCAAAAGTCGTCACGAAGAAGCCGGCTCCCGCAGTACCATTCGGCAGACCGGTACTGAGATCCCGAGATGCCCATGAAGAAGTGTCGAAATCGGGGAGGTGCCACCCTGCGCGTTCACCGAACAAGCCGCCCTCGTTGAACACGCCGCGAGTCTTGTCGGGGAAACTAAGGAGCATCAGAGAGCTACGGCGCGAGAGAGGACTTGCATGCGTACTCTGTATATCCTCCAATCTTTCCTTGCACTTTCCACGTGGAAAAAGTACCGTTGTTCAGTTTGAAGCCCCTGACTCCCCGAGGCGACTTGGAGGTTTCTGGCGAACCCTGGGTCTCATTGAGGCCCATGTTATCCTGTATGAGGGTGAGTATCGCTAGACCGACCTCGCCACCATGCGTTGTTTACCTGAACGATGGTAATGACGTTGTCTTGTCCGACAGAGACAGATCCGTTTGGGAATGAGAAGACCTGATCAGTCTCCTCCAATATATTTCTGTTGTTTGTTGAGCTGACGCAGCGACACCATGTATTAGTTTCACGGCTCTTGATAGGTCAGCGGTCCGAGGTACTTACTTCCCAAAAGCTGTCCCCAAGAATACATCGTTCAGCCAGACGCTTGCCGCGAAAGCTGCAAAGGAACGCTTTGAACTCTTACTAGCGAGACACCACGATAGCTACTTACCTTCACCGCCGTTAATAGACAGGTTCGCCGACTTCTCCAGGCCAGTCGCATTGAAGTGTCCACGCCACAGGACTACGTTCTCGCAGCTGCTCGTTTGAATCAATATGTGCACAACCCACACCGAATTTTAACCAAATTGACGCACAATCCATAATCGCATCCATATAGAACTCTTCCATCTCCATAGTAAGGCTTGAATGGGATATTGGTGGACGTATGGTTCGCTACAGTCCAGTTCGAATCGTCGAAACCCGCTTGGATCTCCGGCAAGCTATCCTGGAACTTCCAGCCCTGCAGCGCCGGCGCCGTGATGGTCTGCGCCGTGGTAGACAAGTTCAACTGCCCCACGAACCCGCCGATGGTGGTAATCTGTTTGGCCGCTGCGACGTTATTCGCGACGCTCACGCCGTTCCACGTCACGCCGGTCATTTGCGGAGGCCCTATGACGACGAGCCGAGTGCTCGCGTTGAGATCACCGCGCAGCTCCAGCGTCCCGTCGGCTGCGAGAGTTGCGTTGCGCACGAGATGGGGCCCGCCGACAAGCACGGTAGCATTGCTTCCGAGTTGCCAGTAGTTCAAGAACGGGTTGCTGGCATCGCCTGCAAGGACCGGCGCCCAGAACGTTCCTGCGGTGACCGAATCGGCGTAGAGGCTCAATCGAGTCGATGTATCTTCCAGAATAAATGGCCCCCCGTGTATATTGTTGGCCGGGAAACCAAAGCTAGCAGACGGTGAGTGGGTGAGAGCGATCTCTGATCCTTGGCTCGAGTCACCGTAGAGGAAGAGGACATCCCGAGACCCGATACGCCCCGCGAACAGGATGGGAGTGGTAGACCAGAGGATAAAACCGTTCAGACCATAGTGATAGTCGGTGACGATGACTTTAGATTGCCGTCCGCTGAGTGTGACGTTGGGGACGGTCTGGGGTATCTTGATCGTACCGGCGGACGTCGTGACAGTCAAATTGAACGCTGTCGTAGCACTGCAACCCTTGTCAGTACACGCGCTCTCATTTGTGCCAGTAAGCACGCACGTGGAGGTAGACTCCGTTTGCCTGGCAATCCAGAAACTCGCGCCCGTGTCCGGATTTTTCAACTGCGTTACGAAAGTAGCGGAGTTTGACACCTTGACTGCTCCAGTGCTGCTATTTCCAATCCAATCGGTCTTGTAAAACTCAGGTGAGGAACGTAGAAACAGCCCCTGGAGCTTCAATTCGGTGTGTTTGGTGGATACCTCGCGAGACTCTTCTATAGCGCTCCCATAATCGTAAGATGCTGGACAGGCCGTCAAGCCATTTTCTTCGCACTAGAAAGTGAGTGTCCTTACTGTAGACGCCGTGAAATGGTAAAGCTCCCCAAGAAGTCCCCCTGAAGAATTATCGTGAGAAATTCGTACAAATGTCGGGACCTGACTCACCCGAAGATCATGTAGAAACTCATCATCTTGGCGTTCGAGGCCCATAAATTCCTGTAAAACACAGATTCGAACTCTGGACCCGTGAGCTCTCTGCAATTCGCGTAACCCGGAGCGGTCGGCCCCCAGGCATCGAAGGACCCTCCCTGAAACTGTATAGCGAATCATCAGAGCTAGGCCTTCTGATCGCAGCACACGTTTGACTGACTTCTGGGAAATAGAACGGCTGGCTGGGATTGGTGCCTATTCCGCAATGTTCGCCCAAACTGAAGTACAATGGGAAATGACGACAACTTGCCTTCGTGATAATCGTGATAGTTTGTCACGACCGGACTCCATGATTCCGGATGGGAGCAGTCAAAGCCTTGGGGGTACGAATCCAATCTAGAATGCGCGATGAGACTGGATCCGCATCTCATCACAGCGCCATCCAGATTTACCCGTAAATATCGACAGCACCCTGACACGAAAATTAGTTACAAATTTCTGCACTGACTTCAAGGCGACTCACTGTCCCGTTCACGAAGTTCTTGCCTTCTCCAGGATCATTGTACGTCAGAGGAACGACAATCGACGAATTATGGTATACTGCTTCCAGTTCGGCGAAGTACTCTGCATTGCCGAAGCCACTCTGGAAGTACTCGTTGTCTGAGATATTGTCAGTAGTAGTACCAAGGCTGTATATCTGCAGCAATAAACACGTACCGACTTGTATGCCTGTGCTGATGTCAGCACAACTTCACCCGGAGCTTGTGGGGCTTACCAATGACAGGTCCACCTTGTGTTATCTGGTTTGGTGCCGTCTGTGCAATGATACCTTGAATGTAGTCTTGCCAGGACGCCCTGTAGTCCGTGGCATTCGTGCGCAACGCCCCCGCAACTTGACTCGTCACCCAATGCGCAATTCCACCCGCCGTCGTCTCAGCATTGATGTAAGGTCCTGGGCGAAGTACTATCCATACGCCGGCAACACGTGCGGCATCGAACAAAGGCTGAAGAGCACGGAAGGAGTCGAAATCGACGACACCAGGAGACGGATTAATGAGACCCCAGTGCGTATAGACAGACACGGCATTGAGCCCTGCAGCCTTCACTTTCTGGAGGATGTCAAGCCAGAGGGATGGCACCGGGAGACGGAAGGTGTGGAATTCGCCTGAGCTACGGAGCGCGCTCTGTCGCCCGACGATTAAGACATATGGCTATGGAACTCACTAGATCAGGACACGCTGTCCTTGGAGAAGTAGACTGTACTGGTCCCACTGCACCTCATTGGTGCGGTTGTTGGAGGAAAACAGTTCCTGCGGGGCGGTGACGTCTGGTGTCGCTACGCGGGAAGTGATGGCAGAGTAACGAGAAGGTGACAGGAAGCGAGGCCAAGAGCTAGCAATTGTAGAAGGTACATCGGGCGAAATCCACGCAAGAGTCGAAAACAACGAGGCAACGCTCAAGAGCGCCCACGTCGTCCACTGCCGCGTCGGTATGCGCCTCTTGACACCCTCTGTGTGTCTCTCGAGGCGGGGCATCTTGCAGTTGTGCTGCTCGGGGAAATCACATCCATCCATCCTCCTTGGCTTTAAGCCTACTCGCTCAGTGTCATGAGGGAGGTCATGTTTCACCATCCTCCGACCAACTGCCCCCGTTGACGCAATCTGGGCTCCTAAATTCGCTGAAAGACCGCAAGCGGCGGTCAGAGGGATCAAAAGGTGCGTCGAAGAAGCTGGAGAAGTGGAACGTCGGGTGCAGGTGCGCGTGGTCCTGCGACTGCTACTCTCGAAACGGCGGCCGTTTGGCGGCCGTCGTGGTGCCGTCGCGGCGAGAGCTGAGCGACGTGCCGACGGTCCGAGGACATTGAGTGGTCACGTTGTCAGAAGCTTTGGAGCATCCTTCGGTAAGGTAGTAGGCTTTGGATCGATATCCTGCTGACGAGGTCGACGAGAGCGTTCATCAAGTGCAAAGGGAGAGCCCAAGCAGAGTAGCATGTAGTAGTGCGCAGGCATCAGCAAAATCACATGTACCTCAGACGGTCTTAGAGACCTGGCACAGGCCGCGCCAGGTGCCAGAGCCGCCAGACATCCGACCTGGTGAAGTTATGTCCCCTCCTGGCCAAGGTGACAATTCCCTGATTCGGCCTGGCCAAGGTGGCCTAAGGCTCGTCAAAGACTCGTTCAGTGGCCAGGTCAGACCCTTTGCCAGGTCATAAATACGACCTTAGATTCCCATATGCACAGTTTGTCTTCGGGTCTGTCAGTACAGGAGCATGTGGTGTAGAAGATTTGATTCTGAGTATATGTACACAAGCCACGGCATTATCTACTCTGTATTTTACTAGACCGTCGTACTCTCGACTTCAACACCGCTCTCCATCCAAAGCTACAGTAACCGCAACCGCCCATATACCACCGGCCGGGTGCCAAGGCCGTCGTAGGGAAGTGGGGTGACATGCGTAGTTGACGAGGGGACGCAGCGCATGAGCTTTCGCTCGCGGTCTCCGGGTCCGGTGCATGGGGTGG
>MU277225.1:67692-200070 GCA_022160305.1 Artomyces pyxidatus | reverse complement strand
GGACGAGAGCTGGAAATCTCGAGGTCCTGTGGACCATTGTGGGATTAGTTGAGTGATTATTTGTTGGATAAACGAGCGTTGTTCAGGAGCTAGCCAGTCCGCCCGTGTCAAAGAGGCGGAGGCGTCGGTGCTCATAAGGAATAAATAAGAAACGAATGGATTGCGGAGACTTGTACACTACGCCGCAGGGGCTCTCTACTACGGTGAATTCGGCATGGCGTGCCGGTCGGCGTTAACGCCACCCATATCGCCTATGGGGGACCCTCTGCCAGGGGTCGGCAAATTGGTAGAGACTACCGCGCCAGGTGCCAGAGCCGCCAGACATCCGACCTGGTGAAGTTATGTCCCCTCCTGGCCAAGGTGACAATTCCCTGATTCGGCCTGGCCAAGGTGGCCTAAGGCTCGTCAAAGACTCGTTCAGTGGCCAGGTCAGACCCTTTGCCAGGTCATAAATACGACCTTAGATTCCCATATGCACAGTTTGTCTTCGGGTCTGTCAGTACAGGAGCATGTGGTGTAGAAGATTTGATTCTGAGTATATGTACACAAGCCACGGCATTATCTACTCTGTATTTTACTAGACCGTCGTACTCTCGACTTCAACACCGCTCTCCATCCAAAGCTACAGTAACCGCAACCGCCCATATACCACCGGCCGGGTGCCAAGGCCGTCGTAGGGAAGTGGGGTGACATGCGTAGTTGACGAGGGGACGCAGCGCATGAGCTTTCGCTCGCGGTCTCCGGGTCCGGTGCATGGGGTGGTAGTCCGCGACTGGTGAAGGTTGCAGAGCGGGCGAGGGTCGTGGCTCGGTGTAGCGGCCACGAACTCGAACGTAGACGATAGGGAGGACGGAGATGGAGACACAAGAGAGCGAGCTCGAGCCGAACAGGGAGCTCACCGGGTTGACTTGCACCGTCAAGTCCTCATTATCCCGACTCCTCCTTCATCCTTCGACTTCTCGCCGTGTTCGGGAGCTGCTGGCAACGACGAAAACAAAAGAATCATGAGTCAAATAGCCATTTAAAAAAAAGCAGGCCGGAATGGCACGCACGCACATGCACGAATTTTCGGATGGCACCGACAGAGGGTTGGCGAGGCGATGACACCATGGGATAGCATGCATTTTGAGGGTTGCGAGTAATGAGGACTCGTGTGCGTAATACACGCGACGAGGGGAATGAAGAAGTTGAACCTTGAACACGATGAAAGAGGAAGATGGTGGCAGGAAGGAAGAGGGAAGGAGGTGACGACAGCAACGCGAATGCGTCTATGATGCCAGCGGGCAAGTTTAGGGCAGGTCAGTATTCGACTTGACGCGTCGTCAAGAAACATGAAAAAAAAAGTCGCACGGGTTTTGAGGCGTTCTTGTCGGAGGGACTGTGACCTTAGAGCCTGTGAGAGGTCTTTGGAGACGAGGCGCGTCTTAGGAGGTCTGGCGCGTCGACGCGTCTTCTTAGCCGGTCTTAGGATTACCTAATCGAGATCTCCCCAGGTCTAAGACGCAATCAGACCGCCAGACGACCGCCAGATCGCTCAAAGGTCCGCCAGGGATATGTAATTTTGCTGATGGGCAACAAGTTGCTCGCGAGTTGTTCACGTCCGCAGACATCGGAGGCTACGATCAGCCCTCCATAATCTCAATTCCGCAAGGACCTCAAAGTTTCATGAATTCATGTTGAACTCAGGTCTACTTACTCATGCGTAGACTGCAGGCGACCGACAACCCGAGTCAACTATAAGGTCTGTGAAGGAGACTACGAGTCAACGACTCCAGCGCCCACGTCAGCCTACGTCAACGATCAATCTCAAATAGCAAAGCGATCAACTGATGGTAGTTGAATCGTCGAATGGCCAGCCGCACCACAGCTGGTAGATCAGCTCGATTCAGGAACTCGTAGCATGGCCACGACGTCAACCGGCTCGTCAATGCAGGCCTGCTCCTCGGGAGAAGGCCGCTGATCCTGTCTCGGTTCTCGGGTTTAGAGAAAAGAGTAGCATCATCTTGGGAGCTGCACCGTCGTAGCCTGCACGAAGAGCTGGCTGACCTTCAAGCTTCAAGCTTCAAGCTGAACCGTCATCGTCCTGGCACACGGACCTGAAAAGTGAACCAAGCTGAGATTATATGGGTACAAACTACAAAATGCGTCGAGCGAATGGATATCCGAAGCGTCCGAGCCTTGGACACGGGTAAGAAGAAATAATTACGACAACCAATCACCGCCGGAGAGGGCTCAGGTTACAAGGGCAAGCGCAGCAAATGAGATGGACACGATCATTTCTTGAATTTCGCTTTTTTGTTGCTCCCGTTGGTGTTGTCTTCGGCCTGCAGATCCAACATGCGGGATGAGAGCTGCCATCTCATTGTCAGAAGTTGATGTGAAGAGACGCACCTTGCGCTTTCCCCCCTTTTTGTCCTTCTTGTCCGACTTCTTCTCCTTCGTATCATTCTTGGGCTTGACGGTGAAGAAACCATCCAATCGGCCTTGCTGCTTTGCGTTGAGAAATTTCGCCAGCTTCTCGGCCCCCTTGCGCACACGTTCCTCGCTGGTGCTCGCTGTCAGCACTGCGCAGACATAACTGTCAGAGGATGCACTCACTTGAAGCCCTTGTCTCTTACGAGGAAGTCGACAAGACCGTCGACGTCCGGAGCTTTCCACTCAAGCTACAATGTTATCAGCTTTAAACTATCATAAGCTGATGGTAGGGCACTTACCTCGACTTCATCCGCTGGCATCACGTCTGGCTTCTCGAATATTTTCTTGGCTTCCTCCCAAGGCCATTCTTCTGGGACTTGGATTCCGCCTTTCTTCTTCTTCCCGTCCTCCGCGGCATCCTCCTTTTCTGCTTGCCTGATCAAAGACGTTGTATTCAACCCACCTGTCAATAGATTGGACGGGACTCACTTCTCGCGCAGATGCTCAACGACGCCTTCTAGTCCACCGTATTCTCTGATTAGCTTGAGCGCACTCTTCGGGCCTACGCCTTTAATGGGTTCGAGGTAGTCACAGCCTAGTAGTATGCATAAATCGATGAACTGGAGCAGTTACGAAGTCAGTCATCGAGGGTTGTTCAACATTCAGGCTTATACGGACCTGGGACATATTCATCTCGAGACCATCCAGGGCCTCTTGAAGGCTAATTTCGCTGATAGGCTGCTTTTTGGCTTCTGAGAATGTGAGGTGGCGATATAGGACGGGAGCGTGGAATGTGAGTGTGTCCATGTCCTCAGACCCGGCTGCGTAGACCTAGAACAAGCTTAGCGGAAGACAGGTGCAGGGCAACGTCGCTGCGCACCTTGCCTCCTCGTGCCAACTCTGCACATTGTGCTTCTGCTTCGGAAGGCGCCTGCATTTCGATTATCTGACAAGTTCCCGATTCAAGAAAATAGTAGTTTTATACCACAACGACAGGGATGCCCATCAGTCCAAGAAGTTTCCGACACTCTTCGTTGTGCTCTCTTGTTACTCTGACTGTCCGCCGAGAGAAACGGTCCACATCCTCGGTTGTACCTGTTCCCTCAGATTAGCTTGTAAGCTATATTGACAACAATGAGACGTACCTGTCTCCTTCGCCTCCTCTCCATCCTCCTTCGCCTCCTCCCGCTTCTCAAACCGCTTCGCGAGCTATACGAGTTTCAGAGGCGCCCGCCACCAAACGTCCAATACACAGTACTCACCACGCCCGCCTTCAGATCTGGAGGCTTGCCATCAAAAACATATGCCGGCTTGATACCATTTTCCACGATCCGTATTGTGCGGTAGAAGAAGCCCATCAAATGGCTGTAAAGGCCCGTCGGGTTACACTGGCACACCAACTGGAGGACAGCGTAGCACGCACCTAGTAGTCTCGCCCGCGTCGTTGGTAAGCATCTCACCGTCCTTCTGGCGAACGGCAATGAGGAATTGATATATTGACATCGACGCGTCGATGGCGACCTTCCGCCCGAACAATGTTTTAATCTCATGCTCCTATTGCGTCACTATTAATCGGACTGTCGCCCTCGAGATGGAACGGAAGTCCAACCTTGATGCTTTTGGGGGCATGTTCAGAGAGCAGGCCAGTCAACCCTTTGATACCCATGGCGGCAAAGTCGGTAGTTGGAAGGGCGGGGAGGCGAGCGTCGGATGAACGAGTCGAGTCGCGGCTGCGCGCGCGCGTGACGCGGTTGACGCGACTGGTCACGATGTGACAGACAGTTCGCCGAGGTCACGTCTGGGAGTCACGTCTCTCAGTCCGTCTGCCACCGTGACCTTCAACGCAAATATTCCTTCAAGTGCACCCCTGTTTTGCGCGCGTACAAGCAGCCTTATATGCATGGCCAACCAAAAGGCTAACAAGAAGATCAAAAGGTCTCCTTGCTGGTCTGAGGATGAGGAACAGGGTTCGTGACGAGCTTATTTACCTCCGTCGGTTGTTAATGAACAACGACAGACGCTCTTCCTTTTGTCAGGCAGCTTGTTCTTGAGGAGCTAGACCTTGAAATAGGCATTCGACAGAGATTGCAAGAAACCATTAATTCTCGAATTACTTGGGCTCTGTTGCTGCAGCAATCTCTTGACAAAGGCGCCGACGAAGGTCTGTACCTTGCGTGACCCACCTCATGTGCTTAAAACTTTTCTTCCGTGATATCAGGTATCAATAATATGGAAGAATTCAGGACTGTCGCCATGGATGCATTGCAAGCCTCAGAGGCACCAAGTCTGCCGATCTTCACGCGGCAGGCAGTTTTGACAACATTCCGCCCAGAACCCCTTCCAATCGACCGCGTTCTCGCGTCTCTCCCGGCCGAACAGCCCCTTACCCCGTCGAGCATAACGAAACCCCGTCCGCACACCCGTCAGACTCGACAGCGTCCCTTGCCAGCTGCACGTCCCGCGGCGAAGTTACTATTCCTATGGAACACTGCCTTGAGTCCGCCTGCTCTGGCAAAGCTCGCGTGCCCAGACTGTGGGCGCACGGACTTCCCACGCGTGCAGGCACTCTTGAATCACTGTCGCCTCCGCCACAAACGTGACTTCGGGAGCCACGACGAGTGCATCCGCAACTGCGCCGTCTTGGTCCCCGACACCGAAAAAGACTGGGTAGTCGAGAACGGCGCGGAGCTCGGTGAGGTCAATTTGCCTAGCTTGCGACGACTGTTTGAGATGGCAGTCGGTGGTGGGCGTGAGGTGAACGAAGCCCCGACTACCGTCTCACACACCACGCCCGGGCCCGACGCGGAGCCTGGGGTCGACATCCCGCTCCCTGAGAAGAGCGCCTCAGCTCCCACGAGCACACATCTCTCCAGAACGCTAGGCCATCACATTGATACCCCCGCCCTGGCACCGTTTCTCGGCCGCGCTCCGAAACGTAGGCACATCGCCGCCCATGATGAGAGTGAAAACGTGGATATTCTTGGAGGTGTGCAAGCCGTCACTGAAACGCGATCAAATCTTGTGTGGCACATGTCATATACGCACAGGAGCAGCGCCCGGCCTGCATTAGACGTCGCAGAATTGGAGGAACAGAATGAATACGAGGATGTCTCGCACGACCCTTCCGCAGGCGCATCGACCCTCACTTCTTCCCAACTTGATGCTGCAGGCAGCAGATTCCACATCGTAGCGCGCGTCTGCATCTCGGATAGAAGCTTCTGGTTGCCCATGAGTATGTCGCGCTCAAAAGATTTCGTCGGTTACACACGGGGAGAAGTCTGACTCACGTCATTCCCCTGTAGACCGTCGGCTTCCCGCCCTCAGGGACCATACCCACCGTTGGATTTTGGCAGTAGAAGCACCCTCCTATGTAAGCATCCCTAAAGCCGAGGAAGTGTTACGGAGCGTTCGTGCTAAACGATTCGTCCACCAGAGTTTGCACGTCTCTGCTTTCTTGGCCAGAATGACCGTAACGTCCGTTACAGACCCCGCGCCTTCTACGCTTGCCGAGCCGATAATCGTCACCGCGGCACCTTTCATCGTCAGCGCGACAACAGACCGCCCATTTCTCGCACGGGTGACGTTAACCTGGGTAGGATCACAGAATGCTGATACACAAGTAGAGCATTGGGTTGAGGTGCGTTCTTCTGTCGGAACCTTCCTGCCACAGTGAGGATGAAACATCGGAGTTTATAGCTAGACGCGTTCAAGTCCACGAGTCCAGTGCTTGGCGACGAGCAGGTCGTCGACATCGAGCTCGATCGCCATACAGAGTTGTTGCCAGTCTCCCATGCTGCGAGTATATCCAAACACCGGCGGCATGCGTGGAGTGTGGAACGGGAAGAGTCCCGTACGAGTCTCGCCGCATCTCAGAAGGTCCGGGATGAGCCGTCAGGTACGTATGCGGTACGTAACGTGCCAACCTTATCTTATCGGGCCGCAGCATATGCGGTCCTCCTCAAGTCACTCCTTCCGAATTTTCCATTGACGATGCGAGGTGCGGACACCGGTACAACACGTGCCATTCATCTCCAATGCTTAGCGTGTATCTTGTTTTTTTTTTGTTTCTCAGAAATGAAGGGGCGACCGTTAGTGCAACTGCCCTACAGACTTGTCTCGACCCCGGCGCACTTCCGTTCACTTGTACCCGGCCGCCGGAAGTCCATAGAGGTGAGTACTAGGTCCGCGCCCACGCTGCGCACTGCATTGATCGAATTATTCCTCGTTGTGCAGTGGGCTCGTGCGAGGGCCCTCAGAGTGGCGTATGAGGAAGAAGTCCGGAAGTCTTCGTCTCCGGACGTGTACTTGCCCATGAGTACCGGAGATGTTTTCTGCTGGCTCGAAGACGAAGGGCTATGCTTGCGCCCACCGCCGCCCAAACCTACGCCCGCCGGAACAAATACGGACAAGAAGAACGAGGATCCGCATAAGCTCACCGATCCCAGCGCAGGTATGATGCGAGCAGTCACTGCGAACGGGTTTTGCCCGGCATGTGGTCTTGGTATGGTCTGGCATGTCAAACCAGAAGCTGTTCCGAACGCTGTATGTTTTCTTTCTTCTCCAGGGCCAGCCCCGAAACTGCCCGTTGTAGACATCCATTCTCTGCTGGACGGCCCGGCAGCCGCTGGCCCTTCCCAGCATCAGCTTCAATTGTCTGACGCGTCCCCGTCCTCTGCGGCGACGGAGGCATATTCTGCAGTCGACTACGCTTCCGCCGCTGCACCGAGCGTCATCGCAGCCGTGGAAGCGTTGGTGGCCCCCCTTGAGCTGGGGTGCTTCTGCGATTCTGGGGTCGGAAGATTTCGTCTGGGCCGAGCCGACACGGAGGCGCCGCTAAGCGAGGTGGCGCGAGTGGCGCCATCAGCCGCGTTGGGCCTCGCTGCGAGGGCATTTGTTCGCCGGTTGCTCGAGGACGGGCTCGCCGTCCTGCGCGACGACATGACTCGGGCGCACAGCACTCTCCAAAGCCTGGCCGCATCGACGACGACAAAACGTGCGCGGAAGAGCGACAATCGCGAGCTCGCGGTGCTCGCGCCGACACACATCGTCCGCGGTCTCGATATCGGATCCTCACGTGCCCACCGACTCGGGGCCGTGCCGCTGGCGCTCTCGTCGATGGGGAAGGTTCCACATGGCCGGGAGAGGTCGCGTGTTGGGCAAGACATTGTCATGGATACATACCACGCGCACCATCTTGGGACGGCCAGGCGGGACCGCGCCGATTGAAAAGGCCCACTCAGACGAGATGGTCGGGAAGGCTGGCGTCGTGCACGAGAAGACGGACGATGGGGAGCGCGAGGGGGCTGTGCTGTTAGAGTGCTGTGTGTGGATGTCGATCTTGCGGGTTGCAGCGGTCTCAGATGTGCCTATAGATCGAATCTCGATTGAGTGCTCGGTATTCATCTCACCCGGGCGGTCGTCGCTGTTAGGGTGTCGGAAATTCGGTTTTCCATCTGGCGGATTTGACAGGATCGGGATCCAACTACCAACATGGAAACAAATGGCGTCTCCATTTTAGCTATTTACTCTCGTGTTCTTCCTCCGTTCATCTCTGCTGCTCTCCCCCCTCCCCAACGCGTCCCTCCGCTTCGGCTCCCTCATCCCTCCTCTTGGTTAGGTGCAGCTCTCGGATACACGCAATGGGTACTGGGCCAACTATCGCGAACACCATCGGCGCAACCATTGTAGGATGGGGTGTCTCGAGCCTGTACGTGTTAACCCCTCTTCAATATCTTCTCGCTCACCCGTCCGCCCTCCAAATAGTGTCTTCGGCTTCCTGTGCATCCAGACGTGGACATACTATCAGCAGTACCCGAAAGACAGTCCCGCGTACAAAATTTTGGTGAGCCATCACTGTCCAACATTCACGCGACCGCGTTTTGATGGGAGGTGTTCGGACCTAAGGTCGCGATTCTGTGGTGCGTATACCCCACTGTCTGGGAATGATGACGCGCTGACTGACGCGCGCAGGTCGCTGGAAGGCGTCCATCAGGCGCTCATCGGACACGCTGTGTGGTTCTATGTTGTCCAGTCAGTTGAGATTTTCACAACAGTGCCGCTCCGCGCTCATCATACCTTTTGCAGGCACTATGGCGAACTTCTGGTCTTCCTGCAGCCACCAGTATGGTACGTTCCCGCCCAGCCTGGTTTTCTGATCCGCCACTGATCCTCGTTTTCAGGTCTCTACCTGTACGTGCCCGATTCTTGAGAGTGCCCACGTTCACCGTCTGACATCCGCGCTCGATCCAAACAGTTACAGGTGGTACTGGGAGTACGTACACGCGCTTGTCATCGGACACAGGATAATTAATCCATCTTCGTGCAGGCACTCGCAGGAGCAATTGTGAAGATGTACGTCGTCATTCGCATACATTAGTCCCCGGTGCTAATCACCTGCTATAGTTGCTTCGGCATGCGAGTATGGAAATGTGAGATCGCTCTCAGCGATGAAACGTTGCAAGACAAATTGACATCTTACATTCGTCGCGTGCAGTCAGCAAGCACAATTACGCCATTACATTCATCATCATAGCCTTGGCATTGGCGCAACTCGGTATGTCCATATCCTAGATGGATTGGTGTCTCTTTCCTCATGATGTGCTTTGCTTGTACGCATAGCCATGGCTTCTCGTGAGTTAATTTCCGGATACTCCCCAGGGCTCCGCTGACAGAGTTACTTCTGTAGTGTATACCGTAAAAGCGTACGCACATGCCGTGCACTCGCACCCCACTGGAAAGCTCATCGTGTTCATAGTTTCCATACCCGCCTCGCTGAAGCGAGTGACTTGAGGGTAAGTCGATTATTGCACAAGTCTTCGCACATATCATTGACTGTTGTGCTAGGTCATCGGTTCTGCCTCGCTGGCCCTTGGCGCAGCCACAGATATCATCACCGCTGGCGCTCTTTCGTATTTCCTGCACAAGATGCGTACCGGGTACTCCCGGTGGGTATCATCCTTTATCTCGATGTCACCGGATTCCTGACTTGGTATACCTTAGGTCTGACACGCTCATTAACCGTCTCATTATTTATTCTGTGAACACTGGGATGGTCACGAGGCAAGATATAATTTGCTCCCTGTCTTGCACCTGCGCTAATGCGTGTATCAACAGTGTCTGCAGTATCTCTGTAGTCATCATGGTACGTGTGCTTTGGTAACGCTATGCGTGTGTTTGCTGATCGGCCTGGCGTTGCAGTACGACCTCATGGATTCAAATTTCATCTACATGGGTACCTACTTTGTCCTGAGCAAGCGTAAGTACAGCCTGCTTGATCGTTAGCCAACCGCGTGCTCACACACGGTGTACAGTTTACGCGAATTCGTGCCTCGCAACGTAAGCTCCATTGCCTCTTGCCTCATCGCTTACTCGTGCTGATCCATGATGTGGGTACACAGACTGAACTCGCGACGCTTCGTACGGGGCAAGGGTACCGACCGGGAAGAGGTAACAGGACCAACGTTCATGATGGTCAGCAATCCCTTCCGGGTGGAGCGACCACATCTAGATGATAAACTCCATGTACGTTTCGCCTCGGCACTCTCCCGCTCATCGATGCTGATCCGCCGCGCCGCCAGTACTCGCCAGGCGGACTTGAGGTGGGAGTGCACCACGCGGTGTCCGTGACGTCCGACTCTGTGGTGCGTGTGCCCATTTCGATCTCACCGACGATCCATATGCTAACGGCGCTGTGCTTCATCATAGTCCCCAGCCTCCCCGCAGTACGCCAAGGCGTGGTAGATCCGTCGCTTCCTGCTGTCCCAGACCTGTATTACCATCTGTAAGATAACCCATCATTAACCCCGCGCACCCTCCTCCCTGTTCGATACAAAGCCCGGATTCGCTGTACCTGACCACTATACTCACTCGCTCTACCTACCTCGGACGTAATCCCTTGTATATAGAGTCTGCACGTTACCCCTACGTGGATAGAGGTGCATGTGTGTTTTTGGATCTTTTCTGCATTACATAGCATGTGCCTTCTGATTCGTTCGTTTACCAGTTGCATTTGAATCGGATGAAAACTTTCAATTTTGTACATGCGGGAGGACGTGAGGACGCGGGCCGACAGCAGCCGGCAGTGACCCGCGGTCGCGCCCTGCGCGCCGCGCCATCAATTGGTCGCAGCTTATCTGGTCTCCAGTTGCAACTGTTCTCCTTGGCGAGTCTCCTCTCTGCATCATATACTTATATCAAGTCGTTCTTGCTGACATCGCAGTCGCGTTGGGTCTCTGCGACACGGTCAGTGCATCAGAGCGACTTGCAGTGCAGCAACGCGACCGAACACGACGACCAGGACGGCGAGTGTCCCTGATCGACCACATTCCGACGTGTTCGCTCCTTCTGTCTTTGTCTGACTGTAGGATTTCTCCAGGGCATCAGAAGGACGTCCTCGAACGAACTGCAAACGCGGAACTCAGTGAGCCATGCGCGTCGCAGTCGTTGGGTCGGGTGTGTCTGGGCTCGCCGCGACGTGGGTGAGTACCTATCCGTCCCTGTACGTCTTCCTGGAAGTCTCCTGATGCCATTCTGTCGCGTCGATGACTCGATCGCCCATCTTTCTAGCATCTCAACGAGTACACGGAGCATGAGGTTCACCTGTACGAAGCCGACGGACGTCCGGGTGGCCATGCGAACACGGTCACCGCCTCGCAACCAGGAAAGACACCGGTCGATGTAGACACGTATGTTTTCCCCACTGCTTCTCGAGTCGTAGCTGACCGACATGAACTTGCAGAGGATTCGTACGAATAAATGCGCATATACTCAGGTTCCCGACGAGCTTACACACGTTTGCAGATCGTCTTCAACCCAACGACGTACCCGAACTTCCTCCGCTTCCTGCGTCTCCATCCCGACATTGAGATCCTCAAGACGGAGATGACATTCTCCGTGTCGCGCGACGCCGGTGCTTTTGAGTGGGCGGGCGACGGGTTGCGCGCGGTATTCTGCCAACCTCTGCGTGTGTTCGATCCTGGCATGTGGCGTATGCTGTACGACGTGCTGCGGTTCAACGCGTGCGCGCGCAGTCTTTTGGCAGAGGAAGATTTCGAAGGGAAAGAACTATCGATCGGCGCCTATTTGGAAAGGGAAGGATATTCCGCCGGGTTCAGAGATGATTACATTCTGGTGCGTGGGTGTCGTTCAGCATGTCGTCGAGGCACATGGAGTAACCTGAGGGTTCATAGCCCATGACTGCCGCGGTCTGGAGCACGCCGCCGGATCTGTGTGCGTTGGATTTTCCAGCCAAGACACTGGTACGTGTGGTCTTCTCAAGCCGTATCCAGGCTGTGATGGTCCGCCCACAGATACGCTTCTTCCACAATCACCACCTGCTCCAAATCATCGGCAAGCCGTCTTGGCTGACTATAGCCGGCGGGAGGTACGTCCCTTCAATTCATTGTGAAACCACTAAAGCCAGATTCGTCGCAGTAAAAAATATGTGAACGCCATACTTTCCAAGCTTCCGTCGTCGTACCTGCGTCTGAATACGCCCGTGCGATCTGTTCACTCGAACCAGGACGGCGGCAAGACATCCGTAATATTGCACACGGAAGCAGGTGAGACTGTGGTCTACGACCATGTCATCTTCGCCTGCCACTCCGATCAGGCTCTGAAAATAATCGAGGCTGGAGAGGGCGGGGCCACTGACGATGAGAAACGTATACTGGGTCGCTTCGGATGGAGTAGAAACGAAGTAGTACTGCATTCGGACGAGAGCGTAAGCGTAATGAGTACTCCTCGTACAGTCGTTGACCTGGCGTATCCTAGTTTATGCCACGTTCAAGACTTGCTTGGTCATGTTGGAACTATTTGACGACCTCAGGCACTGGCCCTGATGGTACCGAGCGGGCGAACAGCTCACAAGTCTCGCTGTGAGCACCTTTCTTTTTTGTGTTATGCTTCATCAAACTGAAGACCGACCTTCACAGTACTTGTAAGCCCGTGCTCTGATTACCCATTACCCCGACTAATTGGGTCCTCAGATTACATGAACGGGCTGCAGCACATTTCCGTGGCCAAGCACGGCCTTCTCCTCGCCACTCTGAACCCACTTTCCCAACCGGCGCCGGAAAAGACGCTCGCCCGCTTCCGGTACGACCATCCGATCCTCACAGGAGATGCAGTGCGCATGCAGGCAGAAATGCCGAAGATCCAGAACGTGCGTGGGCTGTCCTTCGCCGGTGCGTGGATGCGCTATGGCTTTCACGAAGACGGGTTCGCAGCGGGACTGCGCGCGGCTGCTACGCTCGGGAGCAGCACCTCATTTCAAGTCGAAAATGCGGAGCGCGCGGGCGCTGAAACTGTGGGATTGGTTGCGCGCGCGTTCGGGTTGTTTGAGTCCTCGGGCGCGAGGGCTGCGATTGGAAAAGTGCTGAGCGTCTGGATTTTGACGCTGTTCCTGTTAGTTGACCGTGTTTTTGCCATTCAACACCGGCAGAAGGACAAGACTGCTTGAATGCAATCGTGCCGGTGACTTTACGTGCAGGTGATAAACTGTATTGCTTAAAGATCGGCGACGTCCACAAGGGTCACGTTGAACAGCCTTCCTCGCATGATCGTGGTCCACTCTAATCGTCAACTTCGCCGTCAAGGACGATAATGCATAGGTTGTATATGAGACATCCGTTCCCAAGTACATGAGAAATGAGAACACCAACAATTGAGGCAGGACCTATTCTTATCGCACTATGTTGACATTCCTTTCTTTCTCGTCCATCTCTCCACGACCCCGAGACCCCGTTGATTTCCGCTCTACCTCGTCTGTTTCACTGTCCTCTTCAAACGCCGCCTTATGCTTCTCGAACTGCGAACCGTGGTTCCTGTGTACACCCGTGAGACATACACTCCGAAAATCAGGTGGACCGTAAACGCATTCTGGTCCAATGATAACGATGAATATAGTGAAAGCCGCCACTGCACCAATAAATATGCCTTGCACAGTTGCATAATTTGGAACGATGGTCGGCTTGCCGTTGACGATGAGCGTCGTCTTGAGATGGTCGCCGCCCTTGGCTTCGATCTGGGATGATGCACTCGCCACCATCTGCGGCAGAATGTGCATCATCAGTCGCTGGATTCAGCGCAGGTATTGGGAGAAGACTTGACGCACGGCTGCAAGCTGATATGCGATACCACTGAAAGTTGAGCGAAACGCTAGGGGGAGAATGTTCCGCAAGTTGGATGGGGACGACGCCCAATGCGCCCTGCACACCAAATTAGACGAAGAAAGCACCAGCGCTGAGAGCGCGAAACGACATCGGAAGGATTCAGAGTGGGATAGTTGCGCCAGCAAGCAGGATGATGATCATCATGGCAAGGCGACGGCCGATGTATTGCGATACGAAGCCTGCGACTACGCCACCGCTGCAGCACACAAATTACTTCAAACTGCTCGAAGGCGGTAGGAAAAAGAAAATGCACGCGATGGCACCACAATTACCGAAAATAGTTGCGACGGTCGATTGGTGATTGTCGAAACCTTTCGACTCTGTGAGGTATGCCGGGTAAAGGTCTTCCGAGCCATGCGCCAGAAAAGCCACACCTGCGCCAAAGCAATGCGTCAGAGCACGAAAAAATGAAGAAGGGGCGCCCGTGCCTGCAGTGAGTAGCACCGCGTAGATGCAATATGTCCAATGCTCCTTCAGCATCACCTTATCTCTATCCAGAAGCGCTTCGTCTTAGCCGCCGCCGTTGTGCCGCGAGAGTGTTCAGCCGCCTTCGCGCGGAGAAATATGGCGCTCTCCGGCAGCACTGCGCGGATGCACGTCGCGAACAAGGACATGCCGGCAGCCGCCCATGTCGTGCTTGTCTCGGGGACGAGGCGGAGGTTCAAGACCGCTGCGAAGAGATAACCCACCGAGTAGCCTTCCTGTAGCACGCCCGACGCAAGCCCGCGCACCTCCACGGGTAGGTTCTCATGCGCGGTCGACGTCGCGCGACCCCAAACACCGCCCATCGCAATTCCGAAAAGCGATCGTATGGCGAGAAATTGGCAAAATGTACGCACGAACCCGGAACCGAGCTCGAACGCGGCGCAGAGCATAAGGTTCAACACGAGTGGCCATTTTCTTCCGTACCGATCTGACAAGACGCCGAAGATTACCTGAGAGAGATGAGAGAAGAGCGTCAGTAAAATCTTGGCGTGTGGCATATGATTTAAAAATGAACATGGGCGGCAAGATAGGTCTCGAGGACTGGACACGCTGACCGCGAAATCTGTTTCAGGAACAGCACGATGGCGGCGGCACAAAGCTAGCCTCGATAGTGGAGGAGACAAGAGGGAAATAAGAGAGAACACTCACCGCGCCTATTGGGCGGGGAAGAAGAGAGAGGGTTGTGGCGGTAGTCTGGAGTGCGATCAATAGCGGAACATTCGGTTAGAGTGTGGACGCACGATGTTCGAGGCTTCAGGCTCGTTGAGTTGTACCTGCAGCGGCGTCACGCTGAGAGACACTGAAAAAAAGTCCATGGCATAGCAGGTCCACGCCAACCATCTCAGATATCGTTAGCATATACAGCTATGAGGAATGAAGATATGTTACCCGGAGAGAAACAGGGCCCATTGCACCCACGTCAAGGAGAAGAGGACCTGTAGGATTGGTCGGCCTTCATGGTTAGCTTTGTAATGCGGAACGTGTTTGTGGAGGAAATATGAAGCCATATCGCAGCGTTTCTATCGTGTGAGAGGGAGTGAACAACTTTGAGTTCGCTTCTGTAGGTGAGTGGACTTACATGAAGAAAGTATGAGCAGGGTCCTGCATCAGTCGGATGATTACATTGCTTGAAAGATGAGCACATGGATCTGTTCTTCCTACCATATGTTTCCCAAGACGACGTGTCATAGAGTTGTGTGGGTTGAGATTGTGAAGAGACGACCTGCTGAATGCAACAGGCACATTTATTGAAGGATACAGACATCTGCTCGCACGGCTAGTGATCATCCATCCTTCCAAACTGTCCTGAGTACAGCTAGAGGCTAGCCTGGAGAATAGTCAGTCTTTATACGTCATTCACTGACAGCAAAAGCGGAAGAGTAAAGCTCACCGATCATAACTTCATCGAAAGGTCGGAGTTATGCCCTGTCGTCCCTCCTGGAAGACCTTTGAAGCGCAAGAAGGTTGAAGGGTCGCTGGACTAGCACTGCGTGGGTGGTGATACCGATAGAATACGCAAACGACTGCAGCCTCAGATTTCATCCACTATCCACTTCATGTAGGGATAGAAGTGACGGGTCGCTGCGCCTTCAGGTACTCTCCCAAAGGTCTGAGAGTAAGTAGACAGTTTCCGACACTTGCGTATATTGTCTTCACGGCGCGCACGTGCTTACACGCATCGTTCGGATGTGAAAAAGGAAGAGATAAGATATATCCGCTCTCTCTGAGCACTGGTAAGAGGAAAATGTTGAAGATGGACTGGACTGCAGTCAATAAAGAGGGGAGACTGGGGAGACTCGGAAGGACAGTACGGCGTTTGCCAGTTGGCGTGGTGGAGACTGGTGGAGAGAGCGCGGCCGGCGCTTGTGGCTCACTTATTAGTCAGCACAGCTAGCGGCTGCTCCGATGCTGGCAGGGCTTCAAGCCCAGTGAGAAAGCCGTAAATTGACTCGGGATATGTACGGATACGAGAGTGTTTCCCACGATTGGGGCCGAGTACGATGGATTCAGCGAGCGACGCGAGGCCTCGCCATCACATCCATGTACAATAACTCCCACAACACCAATACTACGTGCCTACAATCACGGTTTTCATAGTGTTCACCAATGTTATGGCTTTTATCATCGATTGCTGTCGGCTCTCGTAGATTATGGGGTTCTCGATCTCTACTCGCCAAGCCGTGGTATACATGATCTCAACTTTATCGATATTTCCTCTCATCCTTATCTGAGCCCACTAATCTGACCGAGCTGACATCTACTAGCCTTTATTCAAGTCTCTCTCCCTCGAGCTCGCCACCGGAGCCATGCTTCCAGGACCATCCTCGACACCTGCTGTGGCCACAGAACCCCGGGTGGACCCTGCAGACAATCCAAATCGATTCTATTGCGGCTGTTCCGGGTGCCGAACCAACGGAGAATGCTGGGTATCTGCTCGGACGTGGTATCGGCATCGCGAGGTTCGAGAGACAGAAGTCGCCAGCGGCACGACCGATCCACCAGACCCATCGCATCGTGTCCCTGCGCGCCGGGTGCCGCGGCCTACGACCCAGCGTGCGCCAGACAGCGCGCCAGAGATCCGCGCCACACAAGAATCGGTGGAGAGGACGGGCAATTCTGTGCAGGGAGCGGCCACAGGTTCTGGAGTTGGTGGATATCACCCTGGGATGTCGGACCACAGAGTGCAGGAAGCTCACAATGCCGAGGTGCGATATGCTCCTCGCTATGCTTCATCTCGCTTCTAACATTGATTTTCATACAGGATCGTGGTCTGCAGACCCCACCGTTTGCTGGCATGGACATCAACGAGAATGTGGGCAATCAACAAATCGAATACGATGTGGACATGCAAGATCCAGATCCACGACCCGCTACCCCTCCTGAGCAGCGTGAAGACAACGCCGGGGCAGCAGAACCTCGCCTTCAGCCTGACGCACCCATTCCCGACTTTCTCGCAGAGAGTTCTCGTATCCCCCTCATCGACACAGCTCTCAAATTCATTCACGCGCTACGCGCCGATCCAAAACTAGAAGATGAAGATCTTGAAGACGACGTACTCCATCGGTTACGAAATCCGGTCAAAGAGCCCATCACGCTCACTCCCGACGAGCGGTTGTCCATCGACCTCTTCCTTGCGGACACGGACGGGTCTGAGAAGATCTACCACGACGTGCGCGAGGCAATCATTCGCCGCCATCCCACCGATGACATTCTGTCTTATTACCTCGTCAAAAAGAAGATCAGAGAACTCACGGGGATCACATCCATCCGCAACGATATGTGCCCTGGCAGCTGTGTAGGGTACACGGGGCCTTACGAGGATCTCGATACGTGTCCCGATCCCACATGCCGACAGTCTCGCTACGACGAGGAACTCCTTGCAAAAGGCATCAAAAAACCCCGGCGACAATTCACCACATTTCCAATCGGCCCACAAATACAAGCACGTTTCCGATCTCCGGAGGGCGCGACCGAAATGCGTCATCGGGAGCGGCAGATGCAGGGAATCCTCAACGAACTACGAGATACGGGGAAGATCGAGGTTCTAGAAGACGTCTACCACGGCGTCGACTTCTGGGATTCTTATCAGCAGGGTGATATACTCCCCGACGACGTGACTCTCATCCTCTCCATGGACGGCGCGCAGCTCTACGAACACAAGGCGTCGAGCTGCTGGATTTATATCTGGATTCTAACAGATCTTGCACCGGACAAGCGCTATAAGAAGAAGTACATTCTACCCGGGGCGATAGTGGAGGGAAAACCGAAGACGCCGGACTCATTTCTCTTTCCCGGCATGCACCATGCCGCCGCACTCCAACGTGAGGGACTTGTGATCTGGGACGGTGCTCAGAAGAAGACCTTTGTTAGCCGTCCTTGGATTTTTCTCGCAGAGGCAGACGCCGTAGGTGCGCCCGAGTTGCATGGATACGTGGGGCACCACGGAAAGCAGGGATGTCGTAACCGATGTGGGCGTGTGGGTCGGCGGAAGCCAGGGGCCCCACACTACTATGCAGTCTCTTTGAAGCCAGATGGCTATCAAGAAGCAGGATGCACTCATCCTGACTACGAACCGTCCGAGCTTCCTGAAGCATCCCCTGCACAGTACGAAGCTGATCTCAAGACTCTTCAGGCAGCTTCTGGCACCACAGATTATAATGCTCGACGTCTCGCGACTGGACTGTCGAAGCCAAGCATATTTCTCGGCCTCTCGCCCAAACACCGACTTCCCATTCCCAATCTATTCCCTGGCGACATCATGCATCTATTTGGCCTCAACATCACCGACCTTCTTGTCAAGCTTTGGCGCGGCACAATGAAGTGCGATAGTGACAACGGAGATGACCGAGCAACTTGGGAGTGGGCTTGCCTAGTCGGGGACGTATGGACGATGCACGGCGCAAATGTTGCCGCAGCAAAGGTGTTTCTTCCCGGATCATTCGAACGCCCTCCCCGTGACCCAGCGCTCAAGATGTCAAGCGGCTTCAAGTGCTGGGAATTCCTTCATTGGATCTATGGCCTTGCACCGGCGCTGCTCCACGGCGTCTTGCCAGACGCCCATTGGCGCAATTTCTGCAAGCTGGCTGCAGGCGTTCGCATCGTTTTCCGGCGTCACATCACCGATCCACAGATCGAACTTGCCCACCATCTCTTGACCGACTTTGTATATGAGTTTGAGCTGCTCTATGTGCAGCGAAAAGTCTCGCGAATCCATTTCCTTCCACAATGCATGCATGCGATCACGCATTCTCCCACCGAATCAAGGCGCATCGGACCGCTTTGCAATTCTTCACAATTCCCGATGGAGCGAACCATCGGTGACCTTGGTGCAGAGCTTAGGCAACCATCAACACCGTTCGCAAATCTCACTCAGATAAGTCTTCTTCGGTGTCAAATAAATGGCTTCAAAGCTTCCTTTCCTGAAATAGATCCCACCAAGGTCATCGATCCTGCACTCGTTCGCGATGCAGGTGGGGGCTACATGCTCTTACATCCGAGACAGAAACGTCCCAAGGATGTAAGTGATCGTGAGGCCGAGGCAATCCGCACCTTCATTGAGGCGAAGGGGTTAGATGATCCACCAGATGCGAACCGTCCAGTCAGTATTCGCAGATGGGGACGGTGCCGGCTGCCTAATCGCCAAGAATGTCGCTGTGAATGGACGGAGGTCCCAAACAAAGTCACTCGCATCGCACGGAATGTCAAGGTACTGTCGGACACCTGTGTATCCACAATTTCTGATTGGCCTCTGTACCTTTTAAGTTTTCAGAAACCCCGGGCGATCCAGAGTCATTTCATTATGCGGAAGTCCGGTTCTTCTTCCAGTGGCCAATCAACAATCCAACCCACTGTCTTGCGCTCGTGTCTCGATACGGCGCTCCTGACGCTGCCCTACTCGACGCTTCGTCTCGCACGGTATGGGCAGCTCGGGCACTAGGGGACGACGGGCTCGCAGTTATTGATGTGACTACAATCTTAGAGAATGTTGGTATGGTCCCGTATCCTCCTGTGCCACCGCATACTGGTCCGACAGGCTTGTATTTTGCGGTGGAGAAGCTTGGGGTAGGACAGATGCCGGGTCACGGTGTAGAAATGTCGACGGATGGACAGGATGACGAGGTGCCAGAAGAGGAGGCCGCGGAAGAGCAAGACTAGTATACCATGGCTGAGATGACATACAGGATCATGTAAATAAGATACACAGCGTCCAGAATGAGTGGAATGGCGATATCCAATATGGCGGCAACCTGTGCTTCAGGCTCGCTGCTGGCATAATCTCGTATTTCATTCTTACCATCATCACCACATCCTCTACTATGCAGTGTTCAAGCAAATTGTGTCGGCAAGATGTACTAATAGGTCGGGGCGGCGCGGCACGACTCAGAGCAAAATTCCACAAGTGGGATAGTCCGAAGTTCGTCTTCGCGCGTCGCTTTGCCACCCTCTCTCTTTTGTCTCTCTCTCCTATCCCATTCTTTTATATTCAGCTACTCGGTCTTTTACATCTCTCCTAATGAGTTTCTCGTTCGCTGATACTAGTATACCCACCTCGGCCACAATGTTCTCCTCCTCGCAACTCTTCGAAGGCTCCTCGCCCTCCAACGTGTCTCCGTCAATCAGCTCTCCTGGCCCGGGGGCCCATTTTCCACATTCCTTTACCCATTTCAGCACTCGAGGGTCACTTGACCGCTCGGATTCACCTTTTTCATCGAATGCAAGTGCTCACTCGAGTTCCTCTGCAAATTTGCCACGTACCAACTGACCTGACTCATCGTAGATCACACCGCAGACACCATTTACCTTTCACTCGATGGAGCCCAATGAGCGTGCTCACATCATCCACCTTGCTGACCACGAGACGTTGCTTCGCTCCCGCAATGCAGCATACTTGAATGTGGTCCGGAGGATGGAGCAACTCACCGCGGAGCTCAACAAGCTACAGATTGAGACAACAGTATACATGTATGTTCTTCGAATCCTCTCTACAGTCAATCTGATGATCTCGAACCCATACCAGGAACTTATACAAGGACACGGTTGCCCGAATCCCCCAACTTCTCGCCATGCAATCTATTCCGCCAGACCCAGTAACGGAAGACAGCGCAAAATCTGTAGCAGGTGTCGCATCATGGGCTCACACCCGTGTCACGCTTGGCCTCAAAGCTGTCTTCTTGACGCCACCGCTTCGCTCGACGTGTCCCGGTGTGAGGTATTGGACAAGACGCGACTGGGCAAAAGCAGAGAAGCCCGGGACAAGCAGACCTGGCCCTCATTCAGAAGACGTCAATATTGGTCAGCTTTTTGTTGAGGACGAGCACGGTGTCGCAATCTCGGGTCCCGTAGCCAAGGAATTGCGCACAATGGTCAACACCCTGTTTTACTCTCTCGTGTGGAGCGGGCAGAGTGCGCCAACTGCAACTAGTATGACACACGAGGCCCGCGTCTATATGCACACCACCCTCACTACCCGATTCCCATGCCTCCTCTTCTGCGAGGGTGGTATGTGGAAGACTGACCTGCTCATTTCGTCAATGTATTCGGGCTTTTCGACCAACAGGAACAAAGCCCCCAATGGCACGAAGCTCAAGAGCGAGCCTATCAGCAACATCGCAGAGGTCACTGTGCTTCAAAACCCGGCACAACTCGGAGCAAAACGCGAATCCGACGATTCGGTTCTCGGCGTACGTACCCAGAAGAAGCGACGTGTTGTCACATTGGCAACCGCACCGCCCATCCTCATTGCACCTTCTCCTTCGCCATCTCCTCCGCCGCCGCCATCTCCTCCTCCGCCGCCGCCATCTCCTCCTCCGCCGCCGCCATCTCCTCCTCCGCCGCCGCCATCTCCTCCTCCGCCGCCATCGCCTCCGCCGCCATCTCCTCCGCCGCTGCCATCTCCTCTGCTGCCGTCTCCTCCTCCTCCGTCTTCTCCCTTGGCCCTTCCTCCTGGCTTTTCCGTCACTGCTGCCACTCCAGTTGGCATTCCCGGTCCGACCTTTGCCATTCCTGTTGCCGTGTCTACTGTCTCTAACGTTGTGGCCGCATCTATTTCTGTTGACACAACTGTCGCCGCTGCCACCATCGATTTCCCCTTGCTTCTTGCAGCTGCCTCAATGTCGGAGACATCTGCTACTGCACTCGAGAATCCAGCTGAGTCCACCGTCACAGCCACCACTCCTGCCGCATCTGAATCTGGTGCGAACATCAAAGCTGCGGTTGCTCCGGTGGTTGTCACAGCTGCGCCAAATGAAGATGCGGCCAACAAAGCTCGCGAAGAGAGAAGTGAAGCGACTAAAGTTTCGGGGACCTCAGTGACTCCGGGCCCGAATCGGATGCCGCTCATACCAAGACCGAAGCCTTTGTGAGTTATTGAACATAGTACATACCTCTGGCAGCTCTAACGAGCCTGTTCTTTCAGTCCAGCCACTGTCCGTGAGCCAATGCCAAGCCAATCCACTCAGCCCATTCCCGCACCATCCTCCCGTTCCGAGAGCTCCACCGCATCTGTTGTTCCGCCGCCCGAGGGTGGTACCTCGACCCATGGCAAGAAAGCTTCGAAAATCACGACTCGAGGAGCGGCAAAGGCTGCTGTTGTCAAGGCGAGCTCAAAGCACAAGCCCGGTGTTATCAGCGAGCAGTAAGCACATACTTTCATGCTCTAGGTACATTCAATTGACCCCTCTGCGTGCCGTGACCGCCGTTGTTGACAGGAATCTGTTCATGGGCCGGATGATTAACGAGAATCCGAACATTCTCCTCGCCGAATACCACGCCGCCTTTGCGGCTCTTACCGATGCTGATCGTGTGGTGAGCTTCCTGCCGCAATACGTGTTTTCAGTGTGCTGAACGTCGTACTGCTTCGAAACGTAGGCACTTCGGGCGGAATGCAGTCAGCTGGTACGTTGTTCTATATATACATTTATACCATTCACAGATCCTGACCACGGGTACCACAGCGCAAGGCACAGAAGAGCAAATAGACGGCGATGCCTATGTACACACCAGGCTCGGACGGTGGAGGCGTGTGGTGCACGGCGGTCTCAGTCTCCGAAGTCGAGATATCCTTATACCCGCTATTATCTTCTATTTGCATATATTCGTCGGTATCCGTACACAATCGCTGGCGTACAGCCATGCATAATTCAACCTATTTTGAGTGTTATCTATGCCATCAGAAGTAAATCGAGGGTATCCGTTGCAATTCGAGCGCGTGATATCGAGCATGCACACATTTCGTCGATTGTGCTCGAATGGCTTGATGTCATTTGATGCAAATCGAGATCACTCTGTCTGATGCGATTCTCTGCCATATTTTCGATTGGCCTGGCATCTCCTCGCGTTTGCACGACTACAGGTGTTACATTCGTGGATATCCTACCTCAATTTACGGCTTTCTCACTGGGCTTCAAGCTTCAAGCTTCAAGTTCTTATATCTTCTGAACCACTAGTGGCACTACTAGTTCGCTCTACTAGTACTTGGCCAGTTGCCAGCAGTGGCAGGCACCTGTGGCAGCCTAGTACTATTCACCCGCGGTGTGTCCTCTTATTCCTAAAATTGCAGAGCTCATGTTTGACTAGGCATGTGTTATATTACCTTGTCTGCTGCTCAATATATCCCACTCAAAATCACTAATTGATGACGGTCAATTCCTACGTACTCGCCGTCTCGCAGAGTGAGGATTTTATGCACGAGTTCAACTCGCGCCGCTTTCAGGTGTGAGACTGCACGTACGGGGCGGCTTGACTGCACGGTGACTCGAGAGCCGGGCTCAGCGTCAGCTATGACGGGAATTGCGGCCAATTATACCAGCATTCGCGGCGATATCCTATTTTTCTCAACCGCACCTTCATGTGCCGATTGTGTTCTCGTCTCGGTGGATCGGGCCCGTTCCTTGCTGAATTGCAGCTGTGCGAATTGCTAATCTAACAGCTATCTCGCCGCATCAACAGTATTCGCTCTCTACTGACGCTGTATTAGCCGAAGCTGACCAACTCATATGTACAGGATGGTCATTTCTCGCCCGCAAGTGGTGCCTATGAAGGACTGCCTTCGTCGTGGATTGGCAAGGATTGGGTGCTACGCTGTCAGTGTGCTCGAGTCTCTTGTCTTTGCAGATTCATTCACTGTCACGTGAACCTGGGCCTCAGAAGTTGACTTGCAAGACCGACACCAACGGATCGACGCCAATTCATGTACTCGCACGGTGGCCTTCTAGCCCTTCTCCCGGCCCACGATCAATCGCCAAGCTTCCCGTGAGTTGTCCCTCGATGGTAGCATACCGTGCAACTTTGATCTCTGTGCATCCAGCGAGCGCGTCCATTTCCACTACATCCCCAGCAATTCTGCGCGTGTAAGCCGTTGTTGACTCCGACTCAATTGAGCTATGGCGACTGGCTTACCCTACTTCTGCCGCCTGTTGGAAACAGCTGGTGATCATCAAGCGTCTACCTTCACTGTCTCAACCCACGGCGTCTCTCCGCGCGACTCCCAGATACATCTCCATGGGCAGAAGTAGGGTCGGATGGTCAGATGCATGTGCTCAAGTAATGTGAGCATCCAAATGAGGAAGGTCCCTAACAATACATATAAGAACACGCAAGAATGAGATTCGACGACTACCGCACGACGTCCGCTCGCGCGATATGGCCTCATATTTCCTTCGCAATATTGTCCCAAATCACCGGCATGCCCTCAAAGACCGACCGATCCTACACGTCCTCTTCTCTTTGACGTGGATACAGTGGGCTCTTCTTTTCTCCGGGTATAGTACTCACATTTCTCGTCGTTATTGGAACTGACAACTCTTGAGATGGTTGGCGTGGACGTGCGACGCGATTGACTTCTTCTCAGTGTCTCTTAGCGTCACGCGGCTGCAAACACAATTCAAGAAGCCTAAGGCGTCCACCATCGTGCGTCCCCGCCGTGACCGGATCTTCTTCAACTGATCATCCGCCAGACTACCGCTATAACGCTCACTCTTCTTTTCCGTCCTATGGGCGCCGTGAGTGTTCTTTGTTATCTCAAACTTGGCTTGGGAATTAGGTGTGCCAGCTTGAGCAGTCGCCGTCTGACCGCCCCGAGGTGGTAGACATGGTCACGGTCAGGGTATGGAGTCCTCGAATCCTATCGTACTGCCCATATCCAGCTGTATCCACTCGTCCCACGTCAAGAGCAGGCCATTGATGTTCCTTCTTTTTTTTCAGGCCATCTTCGGCACCCTGTCAGATCGCTTCGGAAGAAAATGGCCACTCGTATTGAACCTCTTGCTCTGCGCTGTTTTTGAGCTTGGCTCCGGATTTGTGCAAACGTTCCATCAATTCCTCGCCGTGCGATCCCTGTTCGGAATTGCCATGGGCGGCATTTGGGGCCTCGCGTCGTCGACTGCGCTCGAGAATCTCCCTGTCGAGGTGCGCGGACTCGCGTCGGGTGTGCTGCAGGAAGGCTACGCAGCCGGCTACCTGTTCGCTGCTGTCATGAATTTGCGCCTTGTTCCCGAGACGACCGCGACATGGCGGTCGCTCTTCTGGGCCGCTTCCGGCATCTCCTTGTTCGCGGCGTGCGTCCGCGCGGTGCTGCCGGAGAGCAGCATGTTCCTCCGCGCGAAGGCAGCGGAGCGCGCTCGTGGCACCACGACGGCAGTCAGGACGGGGCGCTTCTGGGCGGGGATGAGGGTGATGCTAAAGAAGCACTGGGCATACTGCATTTATGCAGTGTTACTCACGGCAGGTATTGTCTTCATCATCGATCGATCATCATCTTTCCGTCCTGACACGTTCTCTGGTGCAGGTTTGAGCTTCTTGTCGCATGGCTCGCAAGACCTATACCCAACCTACCTCACGAAGTCGAAGGGCTTCAACAATTACCAATCTACTGTCGCTACTATTATCGGCAACTGTGGCGCTATCGCGTGAGCTGCCTTCTATACCTCTTTCACGCAGCATTGAATAATTGTGTGCTGCAGCGGTGGCGCAGCTGCGGGCTTCTCTTCCCAATACATCGGCCGTCGTTTGGCGATGGCGATCCTAGTCCTGCTTGCTGGCGCGTTCATCCCATTGTGGATCCTCCCGACGTCGTTCGGCGCCCTCAGTGCTGGCGCTTTCTTCATTCAATTTGGCGTGCAAGGCGCATTGGGTGTAGTCCCCATTCAACTTGCGGAATTGTCGCCTCCCGCGTTCCGCGCAACCTTCCCCGGTGTCGCATATCAATTTGGAGCCGTACGTCTATGTTTATCCCAAACTCTGTAGACTCACGATGCACGTCCTTCTGCAGATGGTAGCAAGTGCATCATCGCAGATCGAAGCAACGGGCGGTGACCATCTCAAGACGACGCTCATCGTCGACGGCAAGCCGACCACCGTACCAAATTACGCGACTGTGCAAGGGATCTTCATTGGCATTGCCGCGGTGTTCACCCTCTTTGTTATCATTCTCGGACCAGAGTGAGCTCAGTTTAGTTTCTCCTTGTGTGCATGTCTCATGGGTGTCAACAGAAATCACGGGTCACACTTCGAAAAACACAAGGTGGCATTCGAGGAGGACAGTGTCTCAGACGAACTTGTCGTGGAACATGATGCCGAGCGAAAGTCAGCGGGCTCTCAGTATCGCAGAGAGATTGACGAGAAGGAGACGGCGGACGTGGCCGTGGTATGACCTGTAATATGGGCCTGCTACCCCAATGATTGCATTCGATTCTCCGGTACCCAAGGTTGGATGCTATACATTTGACGGTGAAGGGAGTAAATCTTGGCCACGCGAAAGGAAAGGTTACGTGAAACGCCTGTGCAGGTGTCGTTGATTTCTAGGAGGTAAATCATGCTAGTTGCGTGTAGAGTGAACACACGTAGGCCTGTTCGCCTGCCCGTGTTGAACAGCGAGGAGCTGGCAACGAACACTGGCATGTACATATCTAGAGTCAACATCTAGACGCTTAGAACTTCAACAATCACAGCCCTCGCGCAGCCGAATCAACAGGTTCAGCACTCGCCCGCTTCGCATCCTCTACGGCCTTCAGTGAATGAAGGATTGTTCCCGAGGAAAGCGGCAGGCAGACCTTCGCCGCCTCCCACCGCTTTCACGTAGTCTGCCAAAGGCGAGGTAAACAGCTTCTGAAATAATCACAAGCTCAGGACATCGTGCAAAGGTATAATCAAGAATGGTCATTCTCCGCCAGATCACGAGAGAGGAGGTACATAAAATGGATTGAAGTTCTGTGAAGCGAGATGATGAGACATACAGAGAACGCCGGGGTCTATCCTGGATGAGAGCATGCACTTGGTGCGATCTAGTCGTCGGGCACGAGGACTGCGATCGAGACATTGTGAACATCCATTGTAGTCATCGAAGGTCGCCGAGCCTCACATGCCCCGCCAAGGCGTGGCGGTTAGAAGCACTTGCGGCGCCCCGCTGCATTAATCAAAGCGCCGCCCAAAGCACACTCACTCCTCTCGCCTGACCATGATCGACCGCCTTCGCTGTCAAAAGAAGTACAGCACTCGCTGTGCTTCGTTGAATCGTTCGTCCCTGGCTACAAGTACAAATTAGACAATAAATCGTGAAGATACCGTCATCCAGTCATCAGAGCAGCAGGCCCGTCCAGGTCATACCACTTCCACGTCAGCCCCCTTCTTCTCGTCCATGATCTCGTCTGAGTGCTGAGAGCCGGGTGACTGCCGTTCGACCTCGTCGTCGACGATGGCGTCGTCTGTGCCGCCGCCCTCCTCGAACGCCACCTTGTGCTTCTCGAAACGTAAACCGTGCTTCCTGTGACAAACAGTTAGCGTTACAAACGCGAATAGAGGGAACCGGAGGACTTACTCTGGTCCAATGATTGTGATAAAGAGCACGAAAGCCGCCACGACGCCGATGAGGATACCCTGCACAGTCGCGTAATCTGGTACGATCGTCGGTTTCCCGTCGACGATGAGCGTCGTCTTCAAGTGGTCTCCACCAGTAGCTTCAATCTGCGACGACGCCGAAGACACCATCTGTGACAAAAAGAAATGAGGTGGCGCGCGGATGTCCGAACGTAAGACGACGTACGTTTCCAAGCTGATACGCAACTCCGGGGAAAGTCGCACGGAACCCGGGCGGCGACATCTCCGCGAGCTGGATGGGGATGACACCCCACGCGCCTTGCACGCCGAACTGGATCCAGAAAGCACCAGCAGAGAGCGCGCCGAACGAAGAAGGGAGAATCCAGAGCGGAATGAACGCGCCAATAAGCAACACGAAGATCACAATCGTAAGCCTACGGCCAATGTACTGCGATACGAAGCCCGCAATCGCGCCGCCACTGCATTAGATGCGTCATTCCGTGAGTAAAGTTACTGGTAAAGGAGGAATGAAAGATAACGCACGCAATAGCGCCGCAGTTACCGATGATCGTCGCTACGGTGGAGTGGTAGTTGTCGAAGCCCTTTGACTTCGTTAGGTAGGTCGGGTACAAGTCCTGCGAGCCGTGCGACAAGAAGTTGAAGCCTAGATCCCAGAGCACGTCTCAACCTGAAAAGACAGCCCCATCAAGCAGGACGAATACGTACCTGTCATGAGCAGCACCGCGTAGATGCACAACAACCAGTGCTTCTTCAGCATCACCTTCGTCTCTTGCATGAAGCGCTTCGTCTTGCCCGTCGTCGTCGTTCCACGAGCGCGCTCCGCCGCCTTCGCGCGAATGAAGATATTGCTCTCCGGGAGCACTGCACGAACGCACGCTGCGAACAGGGACATGCCGGAAGCGGCCCAGAAGAGCGTGCGCCACGTCGTGCTCGTCTCAGGAACGAGGCGCAGGTTCATGACGGCGGCGAAGAGGTAGCCCACAGCGTAGCCTTGCTGCAGTACGCCCGATGCAAGCCCGCGGACCTCTACCGGCAGGTTCTCGAGCGCCGTCGCTGACGCGAGACCCCAAACTCCGCCCATTGCAATTCCGAACAGTGATCGCACGGCGAGGAACTGACGGAATGTCTGCACGAACCCGGACCCGAGCTCGAGGATGGCACAGAGCACTAGATTCCATACAAGTGGCCACTTCCTCCCATACCGATCTGACAATATGCCGAAGACGACCTGGAAAACACAGAGAGCGGATGTCAGTGATTTATTCTTAGGATGGTATTGATGGATGTAATGAAACGTGTGCGGTCCAAGACAGAAAGCGGTAGGGTCGGTCTCGAGAATGCAGGACCCTGACCGAGATGTTTAGCGAATCTCTCGGGCGGCCATGTCGTGATGGCGCGCCTAATTCGCGGAACGAAGTGGGGATAACACAAAATACTCACCGCGCCCACCGAGCGAAACAGGAGAGTGAGGGTGATAGCGGTGGTCTGCAGGCGCACATTCAGTTGCGGAAAGTGCGACGATCACGGAGACGTACGATGCTCGAGGCCTCCGTCTTGTGGAACTGGGTCTGCAAGCGGGACACGCTGAGCGACACCGAGAAAAAGTCGACTGCGTCACACGTCCACGCCAGCCATCTCGTGGATTGTTAGCACGTGGATCGATTAGCAACAATAGCTCATACGCACCCTGACCAAAAGAGAGCCCACTGCACCCACGTCAAAGAGAGGAGGACCTGCACGAGTGGGCGGCCCTCGTTGCCTGGCTGGCGACGCGGGATTATATTCTGGAGGAAGTATGGGGCCATAGCGCGGCGTCGACTTCGTGAGGGAGGGTGAAGGGCGTCGAGGGTTCATTACGGTGGGTGGGGGTTTTTATATGAAGGAAGCGTCGGCAGGGACGGTGGGCTTGATGCAAGCGGGGTGCTTCTCTGTACTTGCCTTATTGGGATGCTCACATGTTGTGAGCCCAATCACCCGCTCCTCCTACCCCACATCAGCCTGCGGAGATGTGCCTGGGCGGTACGCGGAGAGACCGTCGCGAGCCCCTGCGGCGTCGAAAATGTAGAGCGGGTGGTTTGTGCGGGGTGGCATGACGGCCAGTGCGACACGCGACGGTGGCGGGCGCCCGTCGTGCGCCAGAGGCGCAACGCCTCCGCCCGTCACGCGTCTCGGCAGCGCAAAACCTGTAGGTTTCGTAAAATCCGGTCTAACCTTGCGCAATCTGTGGACCATCAAGTCACGTCAATGTCATGTCGGCAGGCTCCAGGCGTAGGTGTACTTCGCTACGGAGGTTCCGGCCCAGTGTCAGCGCATCTCGATTCTGCATAGCGCCGTTGCCCATATGGACGTTCTACAAGGTCAGCAGCTACAAATGGATCAGCTCTTGGCAGGTCGAGACGCTCAGGTGGCCGGAGGTTTCCCTTCTCGTCAACGTTCAGGCGGCAGCGAGATCCGACTAGTAGACGCTTCGATGGCTAGCTCAGGCTGTCGATTGGACCTCCGAGATGAGCGTCGAGCGCGGGCGTGTCGGACGTGCTATAATTGAAACATGAGAGATAGTCTCATCGTGGGCAGTCCGATGCTGTCATTGGCTTGAAAGGCCTAAGAGGGTGAGTCATGAGAGGCGAAAGAAACCGAGAACATTCATTATGAGTGGTGCCGGGATCCATTATTAACGTTGCCGTTAAGAGACGCCAGAGGACGCCTCTCATGGGAAAAAATGGATATTTCCTTCGTGGCGCGGGTTCGGTTTGCCAAAACCGGTCAGGAAAGGATTTGAAAACAGGGGTTCACCATTCGCAGGTCGTACGTTGGTGTGGGTATGTACGAATGTATTTTCTCCCAGCAACCGAATAGGAGGAGCGCATGGGTTAGGATGGGACGAAGAGATAGCGGATATGAATGGCAGGAGCGAGGGTTGCCGCAAAGAAGGTCGCCGAATCGAAGAAGACCGATTTTTGAGTCAATGCGCCGCAGACCGGGTTAAAGTGGACGATGCCTCCGCGAGGCGACCTTGCTCCGGAGCTGCGATCAGAAAGTACAATCAGCACGGAACACTCGAGTGAAGTGTTGACCCACCACTCATGGCACAGGAGGCTCCGATTTCCGACGTGCCAACGTCCTCTCCTCGGTATCCGCTAATCGCCTACGTCGCTCATTCTCCGCTCGCAGCTCCCGCAGCATCTTGTCTAGCCGCTTCTTGTCCTCCTCGCTGACCTGATCTTCTTCCTCCCGGATCTTCCAGCCCAGCTTCCTCTTCAACATCCCTACATAGCCAACCTCGCTTGCGCTCCGGCGCACCAATAGCCGATCGCGTCTTTCCTTGGGCGACCACTTCGAAAGAACGTGTGCAGGATAGCCCAGCCTCCGTCTTTTGAACGTGATATTCAAGACCTCTCCTCTTCGCTCCCTCTCACGCTCTCGCGTCTTGTTCCGTATACGCTCCCGTCGCGCCTCCTTGATTTTCTCCAACAGCGCCAGGTCGAACTGTTGGCGCGCCCGCGCATAGTCCCGGGTGTACGCCTCCTGCACTTGGTCCAGTTGTGTTTTAATGCCGTGCGCCCAGACCGCCGCGTGCGGCCCACCAAACTCAAGTTCGAAGGGCACAGGACTTGTGGTCGCGAGGGTGTTCTCGAAGTGCGCCTCAGCGGCGAGGTCTTCGCGCCATTGAAAGAGCCTCAACTGACGCTCCAGGCGGAAATTCCGTGCGCGCCGTCGGTTGCGGATCATCATGGTGATGTGCACAGGCTGCGGCTTGAGGACAGGGAGAGGCCCATTGTAAATTGTCGCGCGCATATGCGAGCCGGTCAGGATGGGGCGCGTTCGCATGTGAAGGTCCCAGGCCTGTGAAGTGTGTCAACGTGAGGCACCGGAAATTACGCGTAAACCTGCGTACGCGTTCAGCACGGAGAATCTCTATCCAATCGTCTTTCTCGCGTCTGGCAGCGAGCATCTTGCCGTAGCGAGCGAGGACTGCTTGGAGATGCTCGCCACCCTGGTGTGCCCTCGAGAAGATGTCAAGCCACTGGGAGGGTGGTCAAGCCAAGGCGGATACGGTGGCATGGCATGAGAACGCACGCGATGACCCTTCTCTAGTTGCACCTTCGTCTGCGTCGGACTCGTGAGATGTTGAAATTTCCTGAACAGCCTGCCGACCCTATGTCTGATCTACATCACGCTCTGGTGGAGGCTCGTGAAGATAAACCAGGGCACATACATCTTTGTTCGGCGCAAACCTCAAGAGGCCGCGATAAAGGGTCCATAATGTTGGCACGCGATGTGCAGCGAGGCGAAAGAACGGTGCATGGGGTCTGACACGCTTTAAGGGAGATATCAGACGGGATATATGCTCTCGGTGGGCCAGGGATGATGGAGAAGGTTGAGGGGGTTCGGACATGCCACGGTTGTTTGCAGTAAGATGTAAAGAACAACTCGAAGGAGAATGTTGGTCTCAATGAGGGTCACAGCAGTCGTTGCATCGTGTAACGGGGCGACAGCGGCTGGCAACCAGAGGATAAATCGGTGAGAAGGAAGAGTTGCAGCGCAACGCGAACGACGGCGACTGCAACTCGTTCTCGACTAGAAACGAAGCCGGCGTTTTCGGAGAGCACGTGATGTCTACGCGTTGTTTGTCTCTGTGTTTGGCCCCCAATTCGCACCGCGTTTCCACGGGTTTGCACCATGCAAAGCCCTCTTCTAACATCCCTCCACCATCATATAGACTTACGGAGCTCCCACAGATACTCCCTTCAACTCGGGGAGACAGATGGCAACGTCACACAAGCTCGTTCCGAGGTCGCACGACCGCGTGTACACGCGCATGTATGCGCTCCCGCTCCTTGGAACGACCATCACTCATGTTTTATCGCCCGTTGAAGACTCCGTGCACTCTGTCTCTGGCTTGCTTTGAGCTCGCTCAGACTCAGAGCCGCTGCTCATACTTCTGCACGGCAGCCGGGCCGACGGTGCGGCCCGAGGACCCCACCAACACGCGGTGGGTGTATGTATCCATGATCGCCGTACTCGTGAGTCTCGCAGAGTATTGTGACACGGCTCTGCCAGTCGTCCTGACAGTAACCGAGTAAGACACAGTCAGGTGAAGTCGGGCCCACATCAAGAATCGCAGCAGAGACGTTGACGCGTGTCCTCGATGGGGAAAGGAAGCACGGCCGGCATGCGATTTCAAATTGGCTAAGCGAAGCCTTGCTCACCTCTGCGAGCCGCAGAAATATCTTCTTCCCTGTCTTTACATGCCCCTCTTCATCTCTTCGACGCTCTGGCAGGATGAATGGCAACGGCGTTCCCCTCCTTTCCTTTGAGCCTGGCTCCCTTCGCCCAATATCTCCACGGCGCGCTTACGACGACAACGAAGACGATGATCGGTCCACGAATCGCAAGAGATGGTATCACTATCTGCCTCTGCTTGGTATGTGAGACCGCATTCTGGAGCATAAATGCTAAATTCATTGCATGTAGGTGCTATCCTCCTCATCCTCATGCCACATCCGTCACTCATGACGGTCTTCATACACTACCACCTCCTTATCCTCCACTCAAAGACATTATTCCTCACCCACCTCTCCGTGACTTACGCCTTGACCTTCCTCGCTTTCACGTCCCTCATCGTCTGCGTTGCGCGTGACCCTGGACCGATCCCGGACCCGAAAAGCACTCTAGCCCGAGCAGATATGACCCTGGAGGAGGCTTTGCTCACTCCGCCGCCAGACGACGACTATACCCACCCGGGCAAGTGGTGTCGCGTGTGCTGGGCACCGAAACCGGAACGCGCACATCACTGCTCCCAGTGTGGGCGCTGTGTGCTCAAGATGGGTGCGTGCGGGCATTTCACCGACCGTTTCAGACAACTGACGGATGATCCAGACCACCACTGTCCGTGGATGGGTGCGAAGTGCATCGTAAGTCACTGCCTAGGGTATCTGTGGACCATATTGATTTGTCTATAGGGCCATAGGACATATGCGCCATTCATTCATTTTCTGGCTTCGGTGACACTGCTGTCACTCTATACGGCCGGCATAGCTATCGAGGGTCTGTGGTTTGCTTTCCACAATGCGCTTACTATAGTGCGTCTTTCTTCTTTTTCGGGATAATACCTCGCTGATGCATGTATTCCAGGACGAAACCACCCCCTTGCACATGCTGTTTCTTGCTTTTGCAGGGCTCGCATTCGGGATGATAATAGGTTCGTTCCTCACTTACCATATATACCTCACCCTGTAAGTTTCTCGTACCTTACTTGCGGGAGCTTGCTCATACCACATAGCACGAATCAAACAACCATCGAGAGCGGCTCTGCTTTCCATCTCTTGCGACACCTTCCCCCCTTGTCATCTTCGCGATTGTCAAATCCACCGTATGAACACGAGTTGTCCTACCCACAACGGCGCCTAGTGCGCGCCGCTCACGGGTCTGTTCGCTTATATGATCTCGGGTGGCGGAAGAACTGGGCACAGGTCTTCAAGCCGGGGTGGCGGACGTGGATATATGGCGGCAGCTGGTGAGTAAGCGTTGGCCACCCAGGCGTGTTTATCTAACCTTCCTCTAGTCCGGGAGATGGGCAGAAATTTCCGCGTAATCCGCGCGCGGACGAGATGCTATCGCGACTTGCCAGTGACCTCGTCAAGTTGGACCAGGAAGCATGATACTCGCATGTCTCTTCGTGTTGTGACCTGTCTGTACCTAAACTCTATCTAATTGTGATACCCGGACAGTGGTGGGCTATGGACATCTATTCGTATATCGTTATACCTTCACAGAAATCGGATACATCTCCACTATATTTGCGTCTGTAAGGTGCTCTTGCAAGTTGCGTACGTCACCCGGCCGCGTATCTTCAGACCACCGATGTTCTTCCTCGTGCTCACCCCTGGTTCACGCACCTCCTCCCAATGATGCCACACTCGTGCACAATCATCTCTTGTTCCTTACCCACGTCGGTGGCACGTAAGACAGGATTTGTCGCAATTGCGTCAGGGGAATGATCTCGTCAGCAACCGGAGCTTCAAGGGCAGCAAAGGCGGTGATGCCTGCCTAAGCTCTTTCTCTGACCACCACCGCCTTGCCACGCATATTGTACATAGCGCTGGATACCTGTCACGGTGCGTATGCCGCCCGTCAGTGGCCATCTTCCTCACCTGACAATACCTGATCTCGAATCTGCGCTCACAGTGACCATGATCATCACCATCGCGAACATACCATCCGAGATCGTGGAGCAAATCCTGGTCGAGCTCGACCCTCTGGACGTGTCCTCCTTTGCGCAGACATGCCGAGCGTACCGCGCACTCGTCTACCTGTCGCCGGACTCGCACCTCTGGCGTTCTTTGTACCTCGAGCAGCCCTTCGACGACCCCCGGCAGTGCTTCACACCCCTCATCGAACCCGTACCCCCCGAGAGCATTGACTGGAAGGCCTCGCTCCAGGCGATCATCCGCGCCCGCGCCGTCGTCGCCGACCCAAGCATATGCCGCCCCGGCGAGCGCGTGCACGTCCTGCGCACTCTCGTGGACATGGCATCCAAGACGCCCCCCGCGCCGTCCGCCTTCAGCGACGCCATCTCGCGCAACCTGCTCTGGCTCGCGGCGATCCTGCGCAGCGGCGCGCTGCTCGACGCCGCGCCATGGGACGGCACACCCGAAGAGACGCAGCTGCGCGCGCGCCTGCACGCGCACTTCGGGCTCACGCCGCACGACGCGAAGCGCGCGGCGAAGGTCGCGGCGCGCGGGTACGTGTACGACATGCGCAACTACAAATACGACAACGCGTTTGGGCCGTTCATGCCGGACGAGAGCGGCCGCGTGAACTGGGTGCATGTGCAGGCGCTGCACCACTGCGTGTCGATGCATCTCGTGGACGTCGGCGAGGACGAGGAATTTGAGTATGCGATTTTCCCTATGAGTTTGCCGTATTGCCAGAGCGTGATTCCCCCGAATTTGGACTTGTCGAAGGAGAGGGACTGGGCGGGAGTCGAGGGGCTCTGGCATTGTGCCTTCTGCTTCATTGACCATCGCGAGCTGCTATGTGAGTGTTCTGTATCCTCGCGAATGGACAATATGCTAATTGACAGCAGTATATAACAATTTCAGCGTATGTGGTGATCCGTGTAGGTTGACGTATGATCTCTGATTAGCCTCGATGTAGCATTCGGATGATACGGAGCCGCTCGACCCATCTGCGTTCGGAGACCCCGAGTTCCGCGAGGTATTCCGTGTTATCCCTGTCACCTTCCGAGTCATTTCTACGGAACACGACCCCCGACATCCCACACGACCGAGGATCAACTTCGTGGGTGAAGTTCGCGATGATCACACCATGGTCGGCCATGTCGAGCTAACGCCGGATGATCAACTGCGCTGGCATTTTGTGAGCCTCCGTATATTATCTTTTCCGCCCACGGGCTGACTCAGTGTCAAGGTATCCGGAGAGGACGGACAGGCTATATGGAGGTATATGTTGTATTTCGTGCACATTGATCCGCATGTTCTGACTACGTAGCGTAGTTGTGAGGGTGTTCAGATCGGCGGTGTGCGCTCGCCGTTCGGCGTGCTCGGTTCATGGACGACAGTTTTCCACGACCAACACGACCCCGTTGGTATGCTGTTACGGACTCTCTCACTTGGCTACGGCTTTGTTGACACCGTTTGGAATAGGACCGCTTTGGCTGCACAAAGTCGTGGAGAGCCCGGCAGATGATATGTCGAGCGAATGGTTATAGGGGCACGCTTTGGCCAGGTGAAGCACGATGGTATGGTGGATGATTTATTCGATGTTTAGTTGTTCTAGAATAGCAGAACATAATTGCGTTACTGTGTTCTATATCCAGCCACTTGCTCTTGTACCGTTGTACGTCGAGTGAAGTCGAGCCTGTGCTCAGGCCAATCGGAGTTTGCCGTGGTAACCCGAGCGCGTGTGTGAGCGTCTGCGTAGGTCTGCGTCGACTTGCGCTTGTACTCCAAGGTACTCCATCGCTCGTCGGCTTTCTAAGGACAATGGTCGACTCGCCCTCAAATCCTGTTCTATCGCAGCCTCGTGTAGTGGCGGGCTTACGAGGTATGGAGGTATGGCCACCAGTACTCTCCTAGTGCCTTAGACAATACGAACACAGGTCAATGCGCAGACGCATGGCGGACACGAGGCTCAGAGATCTCGTAGCCGACGAGCAGGTTGCCATTGTACTCGTGTGGCCCACTAAGTCGCCACTGTCTCTGATAGCGGAGGCGATGGTCAATGCGCACATCCGCCTCGGCTCTAGCATCAAAGCGTTGACCTCGCCGTCGGCATTTCAGATCCTGGTGGCTGGACTACGGTCCAAGCGTTGGCATCCGTGCCATCCCAGGGAGGAAAGCGATGCAGTCGCCATGTTAAAGCGTCCCTCGCGTTTGTCTACAAAAGCACAGTGGGTTTTGAGATATGGGTCATCAAACCCAACTCCTTCCTTCCCTCCAGCCTTCCAAGCTTCCTCACATCCACCTTCTACACCTACCCCTACCCTTTTTTGCACATCTTCCGAACAACGCCGACTCTGCCGACATGAGCACTCCACCTGGAGAGGGCCCATCGAAGCCCGTCCCCTCGAAAGAGGAGGATGAGACCTTCCAGATACTCTACCAGACCATTCTTCGCCTTGAAAGTCAATTAGCAGAATGTCAGAGGGTCTCGACACGCCTTGCGCAAGATGTGGACCAGCTACGTGCTAGGGCTAACCATAGCACCGTCCTGCATGACCGCATGGTTGACAAGATCGAGGATGCTCGTCAACTCCAGATGCAGGAGAAGTACGTCCTCTCACTCCCGGCGTCTTTAGTCACACATCTAACTGCTTTTCCTCAGCCATAAGCTTCAATATCACGTCCGTGCTCCTAAGAGACGTCACCCCGATCCCGGTCCAATCACCCTTCGCCGGCGGGTTACCCCTCCGCGACCCCAGCAGGCCCCGCTGCGGTACAAGACCTGCCGGCCCGAGTCGAACACCGATATCGACGAGCAGGTTCCTCAGCCTGACCAACCCGAGGCGGGGCCCTCTGGCCAAGAGGACACTACCGGGAACACTGCCGATGTGCCCCTGGTAATCATCCCAGAGAACCAGAACGGCCCGCAGATGGCCGAGGAGCAGATGCAAGACGTAGTCGACGAGCAGGAAGTCGAGGCTATCCTGCTGTCTCCCTCTGGAGCTACGTCCGCCGAGTCCGAGCGCGTGCCTTCGTCCATCCCCACCCCCGCGCCTTCTCCCATCCCCGCACCCGCGACCATCTCTGTGCCGACTCCTGCGCCCGCTCCTGCGCCCGCTCCTGCGCCCGCTCCCCTTGAGCCAGTGCCGAGCTCCCTCGACATTGTCCGGCCTAGCCTCATTGGCCCAGGGCGCACTCGTCGCCTCGAATTGTTACGCGAGGCTCGGTGGACCGATCGCGCGGACCCGATGAACAACACGCACGACTTCCAGCTAGGCGAAGACGGTAACCTCGTCGCCACGCCGTACCGGGAACACATCCTCGGCCAAGAGACGATCGAGTACCTCCCCCGGTCGTCGCCTTACCACCCCGAGAATCGTCGGCGGCGGTCTACTCCCCGTGCAGGCCGATCCTCGAGCCCAGCTGCAGCGCCCGCACCCACTCCCGCGCCGGTCTCCGCGCAGACTCCCACCCCCGCCCCTGCTCCTGCGCCTCGCATGACGCTGATTGGTGGGGGCCCGCTTCGTGGCGAAAATCCGTGGTACATGCGCCCGGACCCGGACCATAACACTCAGATCTGGCGGTTCGATGAAGACGGGAACCGCATCAGCATGTCGTACCGGGAGTACCTGCTGGGGCCGCAGACGTACATCGACGACCCCACCCCCGGCGCAGGCCCGTCCTCGGCACCCGCGCCCGCCCCAGTCACGCCATCCCCCATCGCCGCACCGCCGCCTGCTCCGGCTGCACACCCCAGCACCCCCGCGCCCGCACAGCCGTCTCTTCATGCCATGCCGTCCTACCAGCTGCCGTCGCCCCCCGCGCAGCGGGACGACTCCCGGTCGGAGCCCAACTCCTCCCCGTCCCCGGTCACCCGTAGCCGCAAGCGCGCCCGCGATGCTGAGGAGGCCGCCGCCTCGCGCTCGGCTTCCAACACCGCCGCTGCAGCTGACTCGCGCCCCACGCAGCGCCGGCGCCTCACGCCCCCCGCGACGCCTGAGCCTAGTGCCCCCACGTTGCGCATGACTCTTCGCTCCTCGACGAAGAAGTCTGGATGCAGCACTCGTAGCAGCGGTGCCAAGAGGCGCTGATGCGCCCTCTGTCATGGTTTGATTCGGTTTCGGTTTTCTTCTCTGTCTCATGTCTCCCTTGGACTCTTCATTATCACACTTGCAGTTCTTTTTGCACTCTAACTTATCTTCTGCACTATAGATTATCCTTTTTACTCGAAGATTTGCGTTTCTCGGTTCATCCTTGTCTTGGCCGCATGTAACATCTTCGTTTGCCTGTGATTGTTTCCAGCGTACCGTACTTACTTGTATGGCGCCGGCGGTTTGCAAAATGATACGGAAGAGCTGCTGCGCGCAAGTCAGCTCTTCCGTATCATTTTGCAGATCGTTGACCCCACCTGGTTCCAATCAATTTGATCTCGTCAAAGTCCCAACCATCGCGTGTATTTGAACTTGAGTGAAAACTTCCGGTCTCTTTTCGCTTTCGGTTGTCTTCCATGATTACAAGCCTGAAGCTGTGATAGGTTCTCAGCAAGTTCGCGATGCACTTGTCTTTGATTCAGGAAGCAGACTAGAGAAATAATGAGAGTATGTACAGGTTCCAAATAATATATGCAGGAGTGAGCAGGACAATGTCTAATTGTCTAGTACCGAGATCCATCCGACCGTCCACCAGCACAAGTACAATAACTTACACGAGATACATAGATTGGTCGATGCAACAACAACAAAGACAACAAGGAGAGATCGTGGGTGGTCATCGCGAGTCATAATGATATCCAATTAGGAAGATAGGCCTTAGATCCTTCTCAAACACGGTTGACGGTCAGAATGGCAACCCGTCCATCTTGCGCAATCCCATGATTAACACCTGCGTTCAAGTGTCAGACTCACGCGCCCACCGACAGTGGAGAGGGCGACAGGGCGTACCTTTATTACCCCGCTCGATAAGGTCGTCACGCCATTCGACTTCCGCCTTCCACCAGATGCCTTGCCCCTTCCAGTGGCTCCCGGCCACTGCGCGCTCGACGAACCAGTCGCGTCCAAGGTTATAGCCGTCCTTCGTGATGATATGGTTCTTCTGCGAGTGCTCTTCCTTGGACGCTCTGCGATCCGACGGTCAGTCCGGTGTGCGTCGGATCGACGGCAGATGGAGATAGGACGTACCCGATGAACCAAGCGCCGCTGTCGGCGTGGGTGCCGTTCTGACGCCACGCACGGAAGTGGTGCCCACCGGCGAAGCTCTCCCAGCAGGTGCCCCACACGGGGAAGTAGTACTGCCGCGCGAGGTACTGCTCCGGCTTGCGGCCGTCGCCATCACCGAGGTCTGCGTGGTGGATGTTTCCGTAGTGCAGTCCCAGACATTCCTCGGAATACCCGATCGACCTTGACGAAGCAGCGGCTCGCAGTCAGCGCAGGGCCAGGGGTCGCATGGGACGCACGCACCTGGCGTAGTGATGGAAGCCTTCCTCTGAGAGGATGAATGGATCTGACAGACCCGAGACGATAACGTTCAGCGGCTCCCCGAGGAGAGGGACCGTATACTGCGGAGAAAAGAGTGTCAGGGATGAGTGGGTGCCTCGCAGAAGAGAACACGCACATCGAGGAAGCGACCGCCGTTGACGCGAGGGTCGCCCCAGCCCAGAGAGACATCGACCTTCAACGCCTCCCTGCGCGGTCCATCGACATCAACCGATGGCCCCGTCGTCGATAAGACCGCCTGTCCGTCTTGACCGGCAGGGTTGCTGCTGGGCGTCCAGACGCTCTTGCCCAGCACGCCATGCGCGAGCAGCGCCATCGCTGCGAGGACGGAGCGCATGGTGGCAGAGTCTAAGGAGATGAGAGGAAAGAAAAGGGTGCGGGCATGGCATGAAACGATGGGGATGATATAGGCGATGCGGGAGCAGCAGCCGGCGCCCACCGCGGGACATACAGCCCGATTAGGAAGCAGAGCAGAGGCGGATCACCTCCCGATTTTTCGTCTTTGGTGGTTTTGCCGGACGCGTCTCTCTGTCTCACAATGCCTACCGCGTCGCTGTCACCGAAAAAGGCGGATAAGAAGGCCAAGAAGTTCGCTCAGGGCAAGGGCAAGGGCAAGGAGAAGGCCGTGGTCCCCCCAGCGGTGGTCCAAGACGAGTCCGAGGACGAGAGCGACGATGAGGAGGGCAGCGGAGTGGACGAGGAGGGGATGGCGAAGCTCATGAAGGCATTGGGAGAAGATGGCCTGGACGAGTTTGAGCGGGCGCAGCTCATGGCATTGACGGGAGAAGGAGACGACGAGAGCAGCGACGAAGGCAGTCGGAGCGGCAGTGAGGCGGGAAGTGGGCAGGAAGAACTGGACGAGGACGGCGACTCTGATGAGGACGACGGCAGCGAGAGTGAGGAAGGAGACAAGGAGCAGGAGCAGGAGATTGCTCTCGACGACGAGGACATCGTTTCCGTCGACGAAGACGCCGTTCCCCGACAAAAAATCGAGATCGACAATAAAGTATGTTCACTCCAACTGTTGGTGCCATGATACTCATGGTTCATGGCGTAGATCGCTCTCGAGCGTATACGTGATACTATCAAGCTCGACGAGTCACTACCATGGACAGAGACGCTTGTTCTCTCCTACCCAGAATCCATAGACGTCGACGTGAACGACGACCTCAACCGCGAACTTGCGTTGTACGTACCCCCTGGCTTCCAATATACGCGTCTGACACGCATATAGTTACAAGCAGGCTCTTCATGGCGCTAACGCTGCGCGCACTCTCGCCGCACAGCACAAGCTCCCATTCACCCGTCCCCCAGACTACTTTGCCGAGATGGTGAAGACAGACGCACACATGGAACGTATCCGACAACGACTCCTGGACGAAGGCGCAGGGATCAAAAAGAGCGAGGAGCGGCGACGTGAGCGCGAAGGGAAGAAGTTTGGGAAGCAAGTGCAGATTGAGAAACTGAAGGAGCGGGAGCGGAGTAAAAAGGAGATGGAAGAGCGCCTCAAGGGTCTCAAACGCAGTATGTCTATATCCCTTTCTTCTCCCTCTTCCTACACTGAAAGCAATCGGATTCGTAGAGCGAAAAGGAGCGTTGGACAATGCACAGGCTGACGACGGCGACGCATTCGACGTCGCTGTCGAAGACGCGATTTCGGAGCGCCCCGCAAAACGCTCTCGGGATGCGCCTGGCGGGAAGAGAGGGATCCCACGACATGCACGAGATCAGAAATTCGGATTCGGGGGCCAGGGAAAGCGGGGCAAGCAGAATACGCGAGACTCGACTGACGACTTTGGGGGTGGCGGGAGAGGTGGGCCAAGGGGGCGAGGACGGGGTGGTGCACGCGGTGGCTCTAGCAGAGGCGGGCGCGGGGGAGGTAGTCGGGGGCGGAGCCAAAGACCAGGGAAGGACCGGAGAGTGGCAGCAAAAAGTAGATCATGATACTGGTGTGTGGTTTACGGTCACCGTGTTTTTTTTTTCAGATACTGAGCTGCGTACAGTGGTGTTCTGTAATTGTCCTTTCTACATAGTGTAGCCATGCGTGGAGTGCAAGCCGTTGCCGATGCATCGTGGCCAGGCCAGGCCAATTCATGCACGTCTTTCGTGGCAGACGATCGACGGGCAATCCGAGTCCCTATATACTCAGCCTCGTACGTATAGATATCCAGTCGTCAGCGTTGTGCGCCATCCAAGAAGGGTGCGAACGCGCGAAACCCTGAGCTTCAACCTATTTCTCTCGAGATTTCTGCCATCCGACGTCGCGACGAAGCCAGGTGTTCTCGGCCAGCTGCCTCAAGCTTGCAATTGTATTCCAACGAGAGAAGATAGGTTCGGACCGGCTGCGCCCACGGGTCCTTCCGCACGTCATGTCGGGGTCAGGGGTTCGCAGGATATAAGACGTTGGCTTCTTCTCTATCAATTTCACAGACCATGGATCCTACCCCCACCTATGTACGGGCAAGAAGAGCCTCCGCAATGTCTGGTATCGAAGTAGAATACCCCCTTGAAGCCTCCACAGACGCCAAAACTTGGAAAGGCAAGACGTTTGCGGAGCTGTTCCCAGAGGAGAAGGAGGGCTGGCGCGGGTACGTCGACACTCTCCCGGTGGAAATGGATACGAGCTTTACTCTGGGACAGATATGTTGAATGGGAGAAGTACCCTGAGCGCAAGGCCATTGCACGAGAGATACTGAAGACCCACTCGTTCACCCGCCCACCCGGTTTGATCCATCACTCCAGTGACTTCCGCGTTATCTGACAGGTCATTCGTGTCCAGAGTTTCAGTTTGCTGCCCTCCCGGAAACGAATCCAGTCCTCATTGGCCATCGGTGGAAAGAGTATCACGAGGCGCTCGGCCTTACGAAACTGGTCGATTTCAGCTGGGAAACCGTCCAACGTGAGAAACCCGACCTCCTCCACCTGCTCGACTTCCCGTACAACGGGGAGACCACGCGTCCGCAGCTTCTGGAGGGAAAAATCACCGACAACAAGTATCACTTGTACGTACCATCCGTTAGTTTCTCAACCGGCGTACCCCAAATGCTAAATGTATGCGTTTCGCAGCATTCGGAACCATGGGGGTGTGCCGGATATTGACGCGGATAAATTCGAGCTGGAAATTGGTGGGCTTGTCAACAAGCCGGTTACGATCTCCCTCAAGGATTTGCAAGACCCGGAGAAATTCCCGTTGAGTGGATTCTGTTTTCTCCTGCCTCTCGTTTGACACCATCGCGATGACGCAGGCAGTCAGAAGTAACCGTGACGTTACAGTGCAGCGGGACGCGCCGTATCGAACAGATCCACTCGTACCCCGGTGACGGCGATGAACTGATCAATGCACCGTGGGGCGAGGGTGCCATGTACGTCTATCTTCGTTCCTTCCACCGGGCGACTGCGACATTTTAATTTACGTCGACGGGAAGCGGCACCGCTACTTACCGCGGTGTCGCGCTAAAGAAGGTTCTCAAGCTTGCTTGCGGAGGCATCAAGCCAGAAGCCGAGCACCTCGAGTTTATCGGCGCCGACACCTACTTCAAGTATGTACAAGTTAATATATTCCACCACACTTGCAATAATGATATGTCTCGTTGCCACCGCAGGAAGGGAGACGTCTTCAATTATGCGGTGTCAGTGCCTTATCGCAAGGTCCGCCAGAGCGAAGAGGTCCTCCTCGCGTGGGAGATGAACGGAGAGCCGCTGCCGAAGATTCACGGGTACCCCCTACGTCTTGTCGTGGCCGGGTACATCGGGGCGCGCTCGTGCAAATGGGTATATCGAATCAATGCCCTGGCCGAACCTAGCATGGGCCCCGTGCAGAGGCAGGAGTATCTCTACTACTCTTTCCAGGTATGCGGCGTCATGATAAGGAGGAGCACCTGAAAGCTTACAGCGGGAACAAGGTCGGCAAGCAAAACGCGAAGTATTCCAATGGATTTTCCATTCAAGCTATGCCTGTGTCGTGCGTTACAATATTGTATTTTGCAGCCAGACACTCTTTTTCACTCTCGCAATAATTTCTAGGAGCGCGATTCTCTCGCCAATAGACAAGCAGGTCATCGTGCATGACGGCAAGATAACGTTGAAAGGGTGGGCATACAGCGGAGGCGGCAATTGGGTAGAGAGGGTAGAAGTCTCTCCTGATGGGTAAGATGGCAACACATGCACATGCTTTGATGGGAAACATGCTAAAGTCGTTCCGTGGCGCAGCGGCCACGAATGGTACCAAGTTGATCCAGAGGACATGACAGAGAAGGTCCTCTCCACACTATCCAATATCGCTCGCAGCTGACACTTTGCCTGTCCGTCTCCAGCACTACTACGCGTGGCGGCTCTGGAAGATCGACCTCCCCGTGGACGCCGAGGGTTGGATCGAGCTCTGCGTGCGCACCTGGGACTCGTCGAACAACACGCAGCCCACCTACGTGCGCTCCGCCTGGAAGTACGTACACCGAGCCCGCTCTTGCGCCGCGCACGCTTCTGACGGCCGCCGGATTTGCAGCTGGGACCTGCACGTCACGTCGTCGTGCCACCGCATGTCGGTGTACAGCATCAACATGTCGAAGCCCGCCACGCGCGAGCGCCTCGAGCTCATCCGCAAGCACGGCGGGACGAGCTTCGAACCCCTGTCTCAGCCACTCGAGTTTTCGCTCGAGGACGAGGCAGAGTACCTCGCGGCGGTGCGCAAACATCCGCGCGAGCCGAGGAACTGAAGCCGCTGCATGCATGCCCAGGCTTGACTCTGCGCCTGAAAGGTGTATGTCTTCGTACAAGAACGTCTGTCTTTTGAACTCCGGTCAGCTACGAAACTCCGGTCAGCTACGGAGACTATGTCCATGCACTCCCTATGACGCTACGTGCTGTGTTGTCTCACAATCAAAGTATATGGTCTCTATCGCTTGCGTGTTCGTTGTGACTTGCGTGTATTGCAAGAGTGTCGTTGTACAGGTGAATAAATTACAACCACCGCAAAATCAGCTGTCCCCGAGTATGCTCCTCACCCACACAGCGTCGCCCATCAGCCGCTCCGCAAAGAAGTCGCCCAGCACGCCCCTCAGCCGCGTCACGACCAGCGCGTCCGCCTCGTTGCGCATGTCCAGCGGCACCGGGCGGTCCGACGGCGCCTGCAGCACCTTCAACGCCTCGACGACCGCGTCGCCCAGCCCGCCGTCCTCGCCGGGCATGCAATCCTCGCCGGCGACGCGCGCGCCGCCAGCCTCGACGAGGCCCTTGCGCACGGCCTCCTTGCCGATGCCGACGAGCCCCCAGATCGCGCCCGCGCGCGTGCCGCGGCTCTTGTCCGGGGAGAGCAGCGCGAGCAGCAGCGTCTTCATGATGCGCGGCGAGAGGGAGGGGTACGTCGTCGAGTGCTGCGTGAGGATGTGCGAGAGCGTCGAGGCGGCGGAGGTGCGCAGGTGTCTGCTGTGCGAGGGCGGAAGCGTGGAGTGGAGGAGGGTCGAGAGAACGGGCGGTAGGATTTGGTGGAGCTGGGGATGAAGTCAGCGTGCCATCCGCGTATATGCGGGAGGTGTACGTACATATGGCTCAACGAACAATGTCGTGTTTTCGAGCAGGGCGGCAACGACGTCTAGGAGGACCTCGAGGACGCGCCCGTCGTTCTCGCTCTGTGATCCGTCTTTTAGCGCACCGACGACGCCCTCGCCGACCCAGCGCACAAGGTATGGCAACAGCGCCTGCAGCCCGGCGTCGTGCCGGAGACTCGCAAGTGCTGCCGCACGCTTGGTCGGGTCGGTCGTGTTGGGTGGAAGTAAAGACGCGGTGAGGCGCGTGTAGTATAGCTGCAGCTCGCGCGACAGGACCTGCTTCACAAGCGCGGCCTGCTGCTGCTGGCGTTTTCCCGGAGACGGCGGTGTTGGTGGGACAAGTGTCGAAGGTGCACCGGGTGTTGCATGCGCGTCTTCTCGCGGCACCGCTGGCGGGTTTTCAGGGATGAGGGGCTGCACGCCCTCGACGGCAAGCCAGTGTGCGGTCCAGCGGACGCCGGCGGGAAGAGACAGCTTCTCCTCTTTCAAGACACGATCAAAGTCAATCTCTTCATCCTCAACAAAGTAGACGGGTCCGGCTGTGGGGAGTTGGGAGAATGGGAGTGCGCGACGGAAGTTGGGCGGGTTGTGTGGACTGTGGCCGTAAAGGGGTTCGATGTTGAGGACACGGAGGGCTTGGTCGATGTCGGTGGTAGTCAAGGTGGTACGACGAGCGTGGCGCATGAAGCGCGAGGCTTCCTGGAGTGAGTAAGTCGTGGACTAGACGCGATGAGAGGGGGGACGGTACCTCGACCACTTGGTGTATTCGGTACTCTACGTCGCTGGCCAAGGCAGACGCGACGTTGTCTGGCAAGGTAGATATCCCGAGGGATTCTGCAACATCCTGCAGCGTTGTGAGCACAGGGATCCACTCAACGTGACCAGCGCCGTAGACACCTTGATCGACTCGGCCTTGTACAAGCCGCCAGACGAAGATGCAGGCTTTGAAGCCTTCGGCTTGCTCATGGCTATCTCCTGAGGGTTGAGCGGTGGAAGGAGAGATCAAAGAAGAGGCATGCAGAGCAGCTCGAGCTCCCTATTGTGTGAAGACAGAGCTCGTGCTCGAGGGCTGCTCGAACTCAGAGTCGTCGGACTCAAAGGCGGGTCTATTTACGTAAGCGGCCACGATCGGGCGTGCGGACGACGTGCAGCCGCTGCTTCACCGTTTGCCCTCTACTACATCCACCTCTCAGCTCTTCATGCTGCAGGGCCTACCCTCACAATGCAATCCCAGATGAGCGACAAGGCAAAGGGAAAGCGGCGTGCTGTCGACATTGCCCCGGAGCCACAGCCGTCTTCGCGCCAGCTCATGGTCAGATTCACGGAGGGAATCCCAGATCTCATACTCCCGGTCGGCGACAGAGAATCTGTGCGCGATGTCAAAGCGAACGTACGCATTATGTGTCGAGTTTCTATCCTATCCGCACACCTCGCTGTCACTGCAGATCCGCAAAGCGCGTCCGCAGCTCCAGAACCGCCGCCTCAAACTCATCCATTCCGGCCGTCTACTCACCGATGGGACCTTCTTGTATTCATGGCTCAAATCTCTAGAGGAAAGACAGCGCAGAGCACACGCGAAAGATTCATTGTCTCCGGAGGCCGACGAGGCCGAGACACCTCCTACCGCGGCTGCTCCGCCATGGCTTCACTGCTCGGTCGGCCCAGAGTTCGCGGAGGGAGAGGAGGAGAAGGAGGTGAGGCAACAGGTACGTTGCACTCATCTGACTGTATGCTCTGTGATTGACCTCGGTTGGATGCGTCAGACGGCACAGCTCAAGCCTCTGCGTGGATTCGATCGCCTCGCAGCCGCCGGCTTCACGGAGTCGGATATCTCCAATTTCCGCAGGCAGTTTCATAGTCAGTCGTCCGATGATTTCATTTCTACGGAGGAATTTGAGAACGATGAGGAATGTGAGTCCTGTTGGTGCGCTGCTCTAGATACAGTCTTACTCGGCTCCCCGCAGATGAAGAGCATGCGCGTGCTCTGGAAGAGCAGTGGATAGATTCGATAGACACGAATCATGGCGCTGTCTCTCTGTCCCGCACCGACCCGGGGGGGTCGGACGTCCTCCAAGGCATCATCATCGGATTCTTCTTTCCCTTGCTACCGTTTTTCTATTTCAAGGATGCCAAGGCACCTGTGTTTTGGGAAAACGACACGGCTTTCGAACCGCTCGGAAGTATTGTCTTCTCGTACGTAGTTGCCCTATCTTCGAAAATGTGTGTACTCACAATCTTGGTCATAGACGGAAGAAACAGATGGGCCTTGTCGTGGGCTTCCTTGCGAATTTCTTGTTTGGCTTGTGGCGATATCTCTGGGGTTCATTGTGACATGTAATCTACACCGTATTCATTTCTAATCGATTGCCAGGATACACTATCACTCTCGTATCGCATTTCTTGGCAAGATACTCTGATCCGAGCACTGGGCAATGTATAGGCAATATAATTTATATGAAGATCCAACATATCGATAGCATTGCGAAAGCTCAACGTACACCAGCATGAATTTCCACCCTCCGTCAAACGGGTAGGTTCTCCTTTCCACCTAGCACCTCTCGCACAGGACTGTCCGACCGCTTACTCAGACCTTTAGCGGGAGTAGCGACACCCACCCGCTCGATCTCGAAGCTCTCCTCGTCCATCCCATCCCACTTCTCTTCCAAGAGGCTCGGCTCGGCCTTCAGACGGACGACCATGGGCGACTCCACCTCCTCAACGACCCCGAGCCTGCTCGCAGCCGCCACGCGCTGGCGCTGGCGATCCGCGAACGCAGCCGCTGCGCCCCCCGGCGTAGGCATCAGCAGCCGTGCCGACGGCGCCGCCACCGTCGCGGTGCCGCCCAGCCCCGCCGTCAGCGAGTCAAACTTGGAGACGAACGCCGCCAGCGCGCGACGCTCCTCTTCCAGCTGCACCCTCATCTGCAAGCCAGCATCAGTACCGCTAGCGCGAGGAGCAGGAGGAGCACACGGTGCACCTTCTTCTCCTTCTCGAGCTCGCGCACGAGCTCTGTCGCCCACGCCTCCTTCTCCGCGCGGAGACGGGCCTCGTGCTCGACCTTCACAATCCACTCCTTCTCGACGTCCTCGCGCACGGCCCGCAGGGGCGCCCCGAGGTTCTCCTCGTATCCACGCACCACAATCTCAAGCTCGCGAATGGTCTTGGCCTGCTCGGCAATTAGTTTGTCCTTCTCGCTTTCGGGGGCATCGGGCGGAAGTTCGGGTCGTGAGAGGAGGGCGGCTTCAAGGGAGAGGATTTGCGTCGCCTGCGTGTCCATTTCGCGGCGTGCTGAGAGAAGCTCTTGTTGAAGCTATCAAGATGAATGGTGTCAACGGACAGCTGGAGCAAATACTCTGCTACGACGCATACCTGGTACGGAGACATGTCAAAGTCGATCTTCGCCGGACTACTAGGTCGCGATTCGTCGCCCTTGGTGTCGTCTATTGTCTGGCTGGTCAAGATCAGACTCGTTAATTGGCGGATACGCGAATTGAGGTCTTTCATGGCTTTGGATTCGTCCAGTTGCTGTGGGCATTTGGTCAGTACAGTAATAACGAAGCATTCGACGCCTTACCTCCCGGGCGGACAATCGGCGAGACTTGACAGGTGCTTCTGCTTCCTTCTCCGCCAGACGCTTCTTGAGCTCGTCAATTTCCTGCCTATACCTCTCGAGCAGTGCATCGGTGTCCACGACCTCTTTCTTCTTCGCATTCAACTGCGACGCGCAGTTAGTGATTCCTAACTCGTTACACCAGATGTTCTCGACATACCTGGACCTTCTTAATTCTTTGGGCGAACAAGAGGGTGCTCGTCGTCTCGGCTATGGCGCTCACATCCGGATTGATTGTAGCAATGACCGATATCCGCGCGTCTCCCGACAACGAAGGTTGTAGCATTCGTGTGAGCTTGGAGTTACGGAAGGGAACATGGTCACTATGGTGGAGCAGTCAGTTGGGTGCAGATGGACAAGTCGACGCCACGAACGTTTTGTTCCTGGAAGAGTTTTCCGCCAGGGTACTAATCACAGTCCCTAGGGTCAGCAAACTTCAACAAAATCTCAGTACTCCATCCAGACCACGGAAGCTTGCGAAAAAGCAAACCTAGTGTTAATATATTTCCCCTCCCTGGTTCGCTCCTTGTCCGACGTGGCCTTCTCCGATCCCGCGAGATCAATCAAGCTCAGGACGGAGGTTTGCACGCTCCTTCCGCCGATCGACTGCAAACGCGGTCCGCCCGGCGTCGGAGGCCTTGCCCCAAGCCCCGGAGTCTGCCTCCCACTCGTGCTGCCGCTGTCCCCTCTCTCCCTGGACTCAATCACGACCCTAAACACACTGTGACTCCGACTACTTCGCTCGTTCCAGTCCGTGGTCGCCGTGCGCCGATTGCCCCACCCGCGCTCGAGGACCTCGTGCACAGACTTAAGGCTTGTGACAACCTCCTCGCGGAGTGGACTGAGCCAAACGTTGGCACCGGTGCCCTGAATCTGGACGGGCTGCGCCGCGGTCGAAGACGGTGGAGCGAGCAGATCGTGGATCGTCTCGTTGTAGATTTCGAGGTAGGAGCAACGCAGCAGGTATTCGCGCGTAGGCGTGCGCCGAATGTACGCGAATACGTCTTTCATGGCGCGTGGGATGATGCCGGGTTGGTCTTCGTCGCCGGACTATGCACCATATAAGAAAAGGTGAAGATATGAGCGCGAGGCACTTACCAGAGTGAAGGTCTTGCCACTAGCGGTTTGGCCATAGGCGAAGACAACAGCGTTATACCCGTCCATGGCGGCGCAGACGTGGCTCCTGGCGACAGCATTATACACAGGCTTATTCTCAGAACCGGTCAAAATTTCATCGAAATGGAATTCTGGAATGGGCACGCCGGAGTTCTTATGGTGTTGAGGTACGAGCTTTATGCTTTTCGTATGAGGAAGCGAAGTCTGCCAGGCTGTGGGTGCTTCGGATGGGCGTATCCTGTTAATTGGTCGACATCAAATCTATCCAATATTTCGAGAGCGTACGGACATACCTAATGGACACCAAGACTTTATCTTCTTTCCCGTAGCTAGTGGCTCCCAGCATCGACTCGACCTCCTCCATGGATACATCACCGGGTTCTACGGTCTCTGCGTCGACCAGAACCTCCTCAGGGTCTACTCTGCTGACGTCCATTTCGCTCCTGTTGTCCTCAAACGGAGAATCTGGCCCATGTCGAGGTGATTTAGGCGTCCTTGGCCTCCCAACGTCGCTGCTCGTCTTCTTGGTAGGTGTGCCGGGGACCGAAGGAAGAGCTGGTGGTTTGATCTTGGTAGTTGTACGCGACCGTGCCTCTGCAGACAGTGTTGATTTGTATTTTTTGGCCGAGGTGAGTGAGTTGACAGGCGTCGACGAGCGAGATGTGTCGGACGCGGTGCGTGAGCTCATGGATGAAAGCGGGCGTTTAGGAGTAAATGGTGTTGGCTTCAGGAGCTTCCCTGTGTTAGCTGTCGTTGATGTTGAAGCCATTGTTGTCTCTCGTCGTTGTCGTCGTTGAGGACAGTGAGCAAAGGCGAGTCGAACCGGCGCCAATTCTACGCGAATTCAACCGTGGGAAGTTCATGTCGCGTCTCCGGCACGTGATGGCGTCTTGTGTTGCGGCCCGCCGGCTATTGCCGACTAGAAGTTTTCCTGCTCATCGCGCTCGTCTGTCGAGTCTCGACTCGTTCTCCTCCGATATTTGCTCCTGAACCTCGCGTCCTTTCCGTATAGGCTGCGCAGTGCATCGAGGCATCAATGCATACAATTGCCTGAGGGAAGTACTTGGAGTTTGGCAATGGGAGCCAGCTCCCTTCGGTGAGTTCTCCACTCCGTTTCTTCTTCAGCAATTGCTGTGTCTATGATTCCAAAATAATCTGATTTTAATGAGTACGACCTGCCGTGAGACGCAGAGTTTGACGACGCCATAAACTTTCTGAGACTCAATATGCCATTCTGTTGACATCCCGACATAGAGTGCTGACTTTAGCTGCTATGTCCAGGCTTGTGCATCCCCTAGGGTTCCCATCAAGTCTTCCAACCTTCCACCGGATGTCGCCGAGCGTGGACGACTGTGAACAGACCCACATACCTTTTTTCGACGACATGGAGGGTACCCACGGTCATCCTCGGCGTCGCAGAGCTCTTGCGCTGCCGTCCTCCTTGTGTTATATAGTCGTTGCGAAGCATCTTTGATATCAGTGCAACAAATCCGACTGAAGATCCCCGCGTCCTATATTGAAGATGCACCGCAGATGCACAGCGAGGTCGTCGCCTTCCCAATCCCTGCTTTGCGTCCACACTTGCGCACCGTCTCGTTGACGGTATGTACTCTTCCTATGGCTTTTGCTCTTCAGTCCCTCCTAGTTCCATCGGCATCCAATGGTCTAGCTATGCATGTGAGACACTGCTCCCGATGTTTAATAATTATTACAACCGTGTATTGATGGGATCGAGAGTGCGATGGACCGTCGGTGGTTTTCTTGGCGTTACATTCCGCTGCTATACGCTGTGGGCTGAAGGAGGTTGATATGAAACATGATTCGGACTTGATGGCTGTCTGGACTGATTGCAGACGGCCAGTGCGGACGGCGAGCGAATGCACTAGCGGATCAGTCGTTACATAAGCGTACCATCGAGTCTACAACCGCCTACGGCCTTGTCTGAACATCCTCTTATTCCGCATCTACATCTTCCTCCTCTTCCACAACAATGTCGACGGTTCCTTTGCGACGAAGCCTCTCTCCTGATCGCTATGCGCAGACCGTTGGCAGAAACCGCAATGCTCTGTATCTACCTGACGACCACGAGGATGCCAGTGATGTAGACACCGCCTCGCAACGCTCGATCTCTCTCTCCTCCCCTCCTGCGTCACCCCGCCAGTCGACACACAGTCCGGAATACAGCACCCGACGCGAATCTCATCCATACACGATATCTACCCTCAGCACCGAGCCTGAGGACTATGCTAGTTCTTACGACACGCGCCCGAGCTCGATCACCTCCGTCGACCTCTACGATGAGCCGAAACGCGACTTCAATCCAATGACCCCTTCTGCGTCCACTGCAACGGTGACAACTACATATCCTCCACCTCAACCACAGAGCGCAGGTCATTCCTCAGTTGATTCTTTCGCAACGAGCGTGTCTTCCCATTCGAAGAAAGCGAGGCCGGAGAGTTTACTGGTCGAGCCGCCAACAGGGCCACTTGTGTTAGGTATCGCATTAGTAGACTTCAATCATCAGGTACGTTCAATCATTTTGTGACTGGCCTAGTTCTCCATCCAAGACTTTGTACAGGTTGGCCCACGGATCGAGTTCTCGAGAGGCACGATCTTTGAGGACGAGGAAATAGCGAAGATACTGCCATTCCTCGCACTCCCGGATGGTGCGCATCTGGTGAGTGAATATTTGAAATTTTACACGCGCGTCTCATAGCCTTGCAGAACGTAGAGGATTATTCATACTTTCACCTTGTGCCGTCAACGCCAAATCCCAGTACAATATTCGGTATCTCGTGAGTCTTGTGACGATGGTGACATAACATTTAGCGTTAAAACTGCGCAGATGTAATCGCCAAATCGCTACGTCTGCGCTTCTTGTCAAGGAGCCGGACATGACGCGATCAACGGTGCAAAAGGCGGTGGTGATTCTCGCGTCGCGGCCGGTGTTCGGACCTGTTCGGTAAGCATACCCGTTCATGAGCTAGAATAATCTCACCGTTGCCATGCAGAGAACGCCTGGGTGCAATTACGTTGGCTCTGTTCGAGCAAAAGTGAGCGCGAAGTTCCGTCAATGGCGTTTACGCTGACTCACGGCGAACAGGGATTTCACAGATACTTCGGTACTGATTGATTTCTATGACTCTCTGGAAGGCTCTCTACGGAGTCAGCTCACGGAAAGCGGGCTTTACATGGGTATGTGGAACTAGTCTTTCGCCATATCACCCATTGATAATGTTGTCGCTTTAGGGACCAGCTTGTGCGAGCATGCCTCTCTATGCATCTAAGTAATTATACTGACAATATCATTCAATCAACAGGCGCGAGCTTGTCCACATATTCCGCCATCGCGTCCTGATTCTCGTAAAAGCCTTGATTCTTCAGAAAAAGGTTAGTCCTTCTGTTTCGATCTGTCCGCCCGCTTATAACTCTCCCTAGATTATGTTGTATGGTCACCCAGTGGAGCGATTGTGCACGTACCAATATTCCTTGATTTCCTTGATACCCGGTCGGTTTCACTCTTGAGATCCCTGACAACTGGCTTCTGAGACATCTTTACGTCCTCTGTGCAGGCCTTTTGCAAACCCTCGAAGATTGCGGATCTCCACCTCTAGCTACTCGCGCATCCACAATTGCAAGACCAACGTCATTGAAGACGTCGGATCGCAAGAGCCTGCTCGCGTATCTCGGTTTGCCACTCGACTTGTTTGGGAAGGTGCGTCAATCACACTGCGTTCCGTTTCAGTACCGCTCACCGAGGGCCCAATTTTCAGGACGCGTTCTTCCAACCCTACCTTCCACTTCAGCAGCTCGATCTCGTCAAGCCACAAACGAAGTCCTTCCTATGCGGCAGCACTAATGCAATTGTCACCCAGCAGCGCGAGATTGAATTGTTGGTGAATGTTGAAAACGGAACGGTGGAGTTCCGGGATCCAAAAATTGAGCGCGCCATCGCGCTAACTGCTGCTGATCGGAAGTGGATGGATGAGATTGTGAAAGATGTTAATGATGGATGGGACGAGGGGGAAAGCGCAGTTGGTGCGGGGATGCAGTAAGTTTCTCCAGTCTCTCTGCTTAGACATGACGACTAATCGGTACAGGAGGTTCAAGGGAAGTGACGACTATCTGAGAATCAAGGTGCGCCTGATGCATGTGGGAGTTCTTGGATCACGCTTATCAACGACGTAACGATGTTTAGTTCGAAGAGTACATCTCGGCAGCACTCGCATCAGTCAAGTATGGCGATTTTCTGGCGAAGGGAGAAGGAAGCGGTGTCCTAATCACCCCAGGCTCAGGTTCGCAAGCCTCAGTGATTATGTGTTGAGTTTCTCAACATTAGTTCGGGTGTTTTAGGAGGTGATGCGAACTCCTTGCAAGACTTTAATCCGGTCTGGATAGCCGAGTTCAAGCACACGAACGCTTTCGAAGTCTGGCAGCGTGTTACCGACCCGATGCTGTTCGATATCATTGAACCACGGTATGCCCTTGACTATCCATCATCTTTACCCTTGCTTAGTATTCTGGTCCATGCGTAGGCACCCGTGTAACGAGAAGCCGAGCGCAATATCAGACATCGGACTTCGTTTGTCTGAGGGAATTCAAGAGCTCAAACTCGAACAGCAGTTCGCGCCGACGCGCGAGGCCATCTCGCGGACCATCACCGCAGGGTCGACGGGTTTCTTCAAGGCTGTGGAGGGCGTGCGTGGGCGTTGGATGCAGCGCTCAGGATCCACCACCTCAGTTGAGAGTGTGAGCTCAAGCATTCTCGAGATCTCGAAGAGCGAGGTGGGAAGCCTCTCTTCAGCTTCCGCACCGTCATCACCCCCGGTCTCACCTCCGGCCGCACCTCCGCTGTCCGCGCGCTCCCAGCCACCGCCTGCGTCGCCACCGGTGAACGCGTCTCCAGCCAAGGCGGCACAGGTAGCGGCCGAGGCCAAGGAACAGATCGGCAAGTGGGGCGCAGGGCTGGGGTCTTTCTTCGCGACACGCGCGGCACGCTTCTCGGTGGTGCAGCCAGCGTCGCCACCCCTTACATCGAGTCCCAGAGGTAGCATTTCTGACGCCAGTCCACTGTCGGGGTCGCCCAGCCTACCACGGGCGGCTGAGGGGCCGGGCATGGCCGTGACGATTCCGCCACGGATGGAGGGCGCGAGCTTGAACGGAGTGCCGACGCCACGGCCCCTGATGCTGCAGCCGTCATTGACGCGGGTGCAAGAAACGGACGACAATACACCCCGGAGTGAAGAGTTCAGCTTGGGAGAGGCGGTGAAGGAGAAGGAGGTGGCGAAGCCAGTGCCACAGGAACACGAACCGGCCGTGCATTCGCAGGAACATCAGTCATACGCGCATGAGGAGCCGGTGCCCGAGCACGAGCAGCCGGCATATGTGCACGAAGCGGCGGCGGAGCACGCGTACGACCGCGAAGAGCCGGCGTACGAGCATGCGCACGAGCCCGAGCCTGAATCGTTTGGCCACTCCCATGAGGCGTTCGGCGAGTCGCACGAAGCATTCGGCCAGTCGCACGAGGCGTTTGGCGAGTCGCATGAGGCTTTCGACAGCTCACATGAGGCGTATGGGCATGCCGACGAGCATGCGCACGAGCACGAGTCGGAGGATGACGAGCACCGTCGTGAAGACGACGACGAGGACGAACCTGCGGCCTTTGGTGTTGCTCTATGATGAAATATACTTCTCCGTGCTCCCTCTCCGGTTTTTCTAGTTACAGTTACAGACATTGCATGCACATGGATATTTATTAGCAGTCAGGTAGTATAGCTAAGTTCAGGTTCTGTCATAATCGAATCATATCATTGTAGATTTTTGGTGACTATCGCTGGCAACGTTGAAGATATTCACATCGTTCTATTTCCCGCAGACTACGCTGTAGCCATAACTTACATCCTGTGGCCGGACGATGAATCTGCTTCTTTGAAGTGCGCCGTAAGTAAGTTGTGGACTCTTGTGGGTGCATGGAGTCGGGCCGAGAGGGCCGTGGCCAGTGGCTCCCGCGCTCCGCGAGAGTTCTCCGCACGAGGGTTCTGAAGCAAACTTGATAGAAACCGGATTTTTTCTCGAGCTCACAACCACAGTAACACGTTCGAGATCTTCGCGAAAGTTTTGCCAAGGGAAGAAGCACTTGGTCATGATTTCGAGCTGTGTGCCATGCATTCAACACGCAGCGTCGCTTTTGGACCCGCCCTTTCTCTGAAGCCCGGGATATACGATCGTGCCAGACGGGGTCTTGTAGAAACCTTCTTTGATCATGGGTTCTCCTATTCAAAGTGAGTGGTAGGTCCCAGCAGCGTTGAAGCATCCTGACGCGTGGATCTGTGACAGGAAGCTCACCGCACACACCTCTTGTGTGAACGCTTTAGCGTTCTCCTCTAGGGGTGGCCAGTGGTTGGCCAGTGCTGGGGACGGTATGCATCACGCCTGTCACCTTGGTCTATCGCAAACTGTCAATCGCGGACAGATCGCGATGCCTATGTTTGGAACTTGCATCAGGAGGAGGTCACGAAACCGTCGTGTTCGTTTCACGGCCACCGTGTAAGCCTTCTACGTGATTCTAGCGACAGCTATCTAACGTACATTGATAGTCAAATATATTCACTGTGGCCTTCTCTGCCTCAAATAAATATCTCTTCTCGTGCGCCCTTTTCTCGGTAATTGCCTTTACCGTGCTCATGCTTGGTCTTCGGTGTTCACTCGTTCAGCGGTGGAACGGATGAGATGATCTTCCAGTACGATTTTTCGCGCGGCACTGCTGATTCCCGGTCGGCCCCCTTAAGTACTTATACTCAACACAGCGTAAGTTTGAGTCTTGACCTCGTCGATCGTCTTCAACGTAAGGGATATACAGGGTGACATACGGGATATCTCGTGCCATCCGACCCATGACGAGATTTTTCTCAGCGCCAGGTGAGTCCAACGTCCACCATTATCATTTCAATCGATTGAGCTTCGGTGTTCCTGTAGCTCAGACGGGAGCGTCCGGTTTCACGACGGGCGTGCGGAGTCTAGCCTCTCTCGAGCACAGGCGACTTTGCAGCAGACAACTGAATTTTCGACAGCCCAGTTCCATCCGGTCATGGAGGACATCTTCGTGACGAGCGATAGTCGAGGCAACGTCTGCCTCCGTGATGTGCGCATGGCGTTTGGCCCTCGCCGTGAACGGTCGAAGGAAGGTGTCGTACAGAAGGTGCGTGCATGATTCCGTAACGCAGGACGTTCTTGGTGCCATGCCCAAGCTTCTTCCGTCAACACAGTACATCACGACTTTAATCAGAAAGTCCGACGGACGACACGCCGCGCCTGACGCGAGCAGCGTAACCTTCGATTCAGAAGGTGCGTCGACAGCTTCGCCGGGTTCTGGCGCTCATGCGAAACACAGGGAAGAAACTAGCAGTCGCGTTTCTGGTGCGTAGCGAGTCTGTCCCACGCCTCGCACGGACTTCAGCTCGGAACGATGATCAACCAATACCCTCTAGCAATACCTGCCGACTATCTACTCCCTCACGGACCCATACCCCCTAGCTACGTGCAGTGGCCGCAACCTCCCCGATGGCAACCCGACGCCGCCGGGCGCAAGAACATACGGAAATTGGACAACCATCAAGGTGGGCTCGTCGTCACCCGCCTATACTTATGCGACACATTGACAGTCTCTCGACGTCTCGCACCGAGCAGCATGGATCTTTTGGAGGACCTGGTATCGACGGCGATGGATACTACTCATTCGGATCCGATGATTTCAGAGGCTATGTGTGGAAGATCCCACCTTTAACCGTGCTCAGTGATAGAAGGCAGACCATCAGCGCTGACGATTGGTCGACCACAGATGGGCCCGAAGTCGTCGGTGTGTGTCCACGATGCTCTCGCTCTACGCCTATTGCTGATCGAGACCGCGTCTTGAATCATGATCTGCAGCGTTTACCGACGTGAGCAGTCGTCGGGAGGCCAAGATCGTGCCGCTAGAATTGCCTACCCCGCTTTTCCATCTCAACGGTGAGATCTCACGACGCTCCCGCCTCGTATGACCTGTCCGCTCAAGGAGGGCTGTGCAGGCCACAAGTCTATTGTAAACACGACGCTCATCCATCCTACGTACCCGCTCATCATGACCTCCGGGATTGAGAGACACGTGTTCATGCATAGCCCGACGCCCACAGCGATATGCAGTGAGCAAATGGCGCTGACGCCAACGGACGTCCGACCGCTGCCGGACCACACACCCGAAGCGGGGCGCCGGATCCTGCGAGCACTGACTGGTGGGAGGGAAGATGGGGATGACCCGAACGATCCTCTGGGAGAGGATGGCCTATCGATCACCTTCTTCGATGAGTGCGTGGGTATGGTATGTGAAGGTGAGAGCACTGGCTCATATGTTTTTGAACAGGATTCTGCGGCAGGAGAGCCTGAGCGAGGAAGACGTGTTTTCCTCACGAGGGCTAGCCGTTCCGGCCGAACCTGGGCTTGATAGCGATTCTAGCACGGAGAGTGTCTCGCAAGAAGGGGATACGGACGAGTCCATGGAGGCCGGGTGGTGAAGCAGGTCAGGGCCGCCGGCGCAAGCAGTCTGTGGCCTGGCAGGTTCGGAAAGAAGACAAAGCGCACCGCGACATATGTGGGAATTTCAGGGGGACTCAGGATATGACCCTGTCATCAAGCTAGGGCCGCCTGACGGCCGCGTTGCCAGTTTGACCGAGTATGTAAGTGTTCGGCGCTCGTCGAGTGGGACTCGACGTCCGACATACGCTCTGTGGGATGTTTTGCGCCTGTTGTAGGCGAGAATACAAGGACGATTTCAGATGCGAACTCTTGTTGAAGCCATTGTGATCGCATTATGATCTGAATTCCGCCCCGAGGAAGACACATCCGAGCTCAGCACGCGAGCTCAGCAACGCCGGCATCTGGGATTCTAGATGGCATCTGCCCAGTTACGAAATACAAAAGGGACAAAATTGCCGTCATTGATACCATAATTGCCACTTGGCGATTGCCCCAGGGTTGGAACATAACGTTATACCTTTGCCGCCTGCGCTATGCCTTTATAACGTCCTCCAGAGGCACGATGTCCTATCTCTTTCTCACATTCCTCAACACCGCAAACGCTACTCTTTCCCTTCTCAGCAACTAGCTGTCCTCTATCTACCCTTCACTACCCGATCATTCGCTCTCCCGGAGAGAACACAGACATCCGAGATGCCTTTAAATCTTCCCCACAAACCCCCGATGCTGGCACTCGAAGGAGACCGGAGTCAAAGGTGAACCATCTCTCCATCTCTCCTGGAGTACAAAAGCCAACTTAACCCTCGAAAAAGCCCGCCTCTCCACAGCGGAGACTCTCTTGTCAACGAAGACAACATCGCCTCAGCAGTCTCGTCCGCACGCACCCCAGACGACATGGACAAAGACATTGAACAACTCGAGAACGTCCTCCGCGCCCTCAAAAAACACCGAAACACGTTGTCGCCTATCTCGCGCCTGCCACCAGAGATCCTCTCCCGCATTTTCTCACATCTCGCCGCCCCTTCCCTCAACACCCCTTGGATGTGGCAGACCGTCTCGCACGTATGCCGGCGCTGGCGAGAGGTAGCCGTGTTCTCCCCATTGCTCTGGACTTCCATCGACTTCCGGTCTGCTGCGTGGACCATGGAGTTCCTGCAACGGTCGCAGTACGCCCCCCTCGCAGTCCACACAGGAGATCTGCTCCATCGGGACATCAACTCCGTCCAGTGGGCTCTGCACGAAATGCCTCGAATACGAGAACTATCCCTATCAGGAAATACCGACACCCTCGAGCGTCTCGAGGACCACCTGTTGGAAGAATCACCACTCCTCGAGACACTCTCACTCTCTGCCACCAGTCACGGACGCGGCTTCGACGATTGCTACATTGTTCCCGACGGACTCCTTGCCGGGTACGCACCGCGCCTTCGCAAACTGAGCCTCAGCATGTGTCGGGTGTCCCCGACACTCCCAATCCTGGCAGGTCTCACCCACTTCCATGCCTCCGTCCCAGATCCCCGTGGCTGCTTTCCGGTATCCGATCTCCTTGCCCTACTCTCCATGATGCCGCTTTTGGAGACGCTTATCCTCGAGCACGCCGTCCCAGCCCTGGAGACCACGGGCTGCACCGGCTCTGAAGAACCCGTCGTAACCCTGAACCGCCTCGCGTCCCTGCAACTCAATGACACCATGGCGAGCTGTGCGTACCTCCTCTCGCACCTCCGTGTCCCGGCATCGGCCGCGCTCCGTGTCATATGTGGCATCGAACGGCCATACGAGGACGACGAGATTGAGCTGCTCCCGCGTCTGCTCGTCTCCCCGCGCATCGAGCGCGCGACGCCGTTCGCCGCGCTCCACTTCCGCAACCTCTCCACGGCGGACGGCAGCCTGCGCGTCGCAGGTTGGTACACCGACGACATCAATGGCGACAACGATGAATCGAAGGCGGACGCCGTTATCACCCTCATGTGGGGCGATGGGTCTACCGGCATGGACACCCGAATCATCCGGGATACATGCGCGTCGCTCGACTTGTCTAAGCTTCAAACCCTCTATGTGTCGACGCAGGAGTCGATGTCCAAAGACTCCTGGATATCTTCCTTCCAGACGTCCACGCAATTGAAGCGCGCCTGCATCCGGGGCCGCTCCGTATACGGCTTCGTCGACGCCTTCGACGCCTCGCTCAAGACCAGAGGCTCATCGTTTCTCCCCCGCCTCCGCATCCTATCTCTCGAGAAGGCACAGTTTGCGCGCGCGAGCCACGCTGGCACGCTGTTCCAGCGGCTGTGGCGCGGGGTCAACACGCGGGCAGAGATACGGGCGGGTCTGCGGTGGCTGAACCTATGGGACTGCGACATCACCGGGCAGGAGGTGCAGCTGCTGCATGGCGTCGTCAGCAAGGTGTGGTGGGACAGCCGGCCGCGAGGTTGTACGATGTCAGCGGACGAGGGCTCGAGTTTCGATCTCTCTCATCCGGTATTGGATTCCCACCGGTGGTCGCAATCGACGCGACATCTCTTTAGTCACGAACAGGCTTTGGCCGACTTCATGCAGTCGATTCTTGCTGATTGAGTCGTGTTCCTTTCGTTTATATCTTTCTCCCTTTCTTGATTCGCTTTACTCTTCACTTGCATTCACATCCACATTCCCTATCACTCCATCATACCAAACACTGCACTATAATTTATCTTCTATCACTGCACATTGTCAAACAATATCAAAAATTCGTGGCTTTCAGAGCCTTCGTTCATCTTCACGATGGTGGTTGCCACGTTAGAGGACTCCCCCCTCTCCCTCTTCTCATAAAGGTGTGACTGAGCATACTGGCCAGCAAGGCGACGCTCCTTCAGCGATGCGTTCCTGCCAATCCAGACATACAGCGCCGGATGAACTCCGCCGACGCTGTGGTCCAACAAGAACGCATCGTCCGATGACAGCGATGCACGCGAGAAAGGCTCGACCGGATCGAAGGTCACGACACCCGTCGCGTCCGACAGGCGGAACAGCGACACACGCCCCTTGGCTGATGCAGCGGCCAACGGCGCTCTGGCAGGCAGTGCGTCAACCCCAAGGACATCCAGGAATCGCCCGGCCCCGACGCCACCTTCTTCTGCCAGCGGCAATCAACGCGTTAAGAATCGGGTTGACAACGACACATGTATGTGTATGATAGTGAGCACATAAGCAGCACTGACAACGCCAGGGTGGACTGCACGCACCGTACACCGTCGCCTCGCACCGGCCTTCCCTGTCGTTCACAAGTGATTGCACGAACTCTGCAGCCCTGAACTTCTCCTTCCCGACGCTTGCCTTCGTATTGAGCTGCCACACCTCCGTGCCCTTGTCGAGCACGAAGACGTCCCCCTCCGCGAGGCTGCGCGCCGCGGCGGGAACCTCTCTGACGAGCAGCGTGGCCTTCGTCGGGTGCGCGGGATCGTGCGCGACGCCGATGCGGAAGAGGCGGGGCACGCCGGGGGGTGGCGGCGCCGAAACGTGATGGAAGCCCGTGGCGACGCCGCCGTGGAGGGCGACGAAGCGAGGGAAATGGGAGAGGAATCGCGGGGACTCGTAGCCCTGTATTTCCCGGTGCTGCACAGGAAGGCCTTGGAGGTCTGATGGGATGTTAGCGGTACGATCAGGCCATCTCCTGGAACGCAGGGTGCCAGACGCGTGAAACGCACGATCATCAAGCTCTACGGTCTTGTACGCGGCTGTGCCAGCTTCGTCTTGTGTGGTCTCAGAGCCGAGCCAGAAATGGAGGTCGTACGATAGCGCATCCGCCTTGGGATCCTGCTTGTACGTCTGGAGAGATGCCGCGAGTAAGGCAGTGACACGTGCAGTGCGCTGTGCAGCGTATCACCTACATGCAAGACGATGTAAGAGTCACCGTCGTAGAACGAGCCATACCGGTCTTTCGGCCAGTCGACAACGGTGAATTTCTCGATCCGCCAGATTTGGAGGCCCGGCGAGAGCCCGGCGTGTTCCCAAGCCCTCTCTTTGTCGCCCGCGTGCTCGTGCACTCGTTTCTCTAGCTGCGGAAATGCTTGTACAATCAGCCGGACGGGTCGATGTCGATCAGGCTGAACATCCAGGCGACGTGAGTTGACGACGGGCCCTGCTTGCACTTACCTCTGATCCAAGAAGCGCGATGTTAGAGTCCTCGATGGTGTATACAGTGGGTTTCGTTAAGTGGGCCATCTCGTCAGTGGTAAGTAGCGAGCAAGCGAAGAGACTGAAATGCGAGCCTCGACGACCGGGCGTCTAACTATGCAACTCGGCGATCAGTCCGGATTCGGTAGATCTCATAACACGCGCGCTTTATCTAACTTGGCCACGCACTTGCAGAGGGTGCCATATTTCATTATAATCCACAACACAAAAGATTTGGCATACATTGGTGGTACATACACGGTCGAGCCTAACAAATCAAAGACGGGATACTACAGACATTTCCGAGACTAGGAAGGACAGATACAACAGGCATACATTGTTTGATACATTCGCTTCTGCAGGCTTACTTGGCGCCATCGTACGCGATGCGAGCACCCGCCCAAGCGTAAGGGTAGTTACGCTGGTAGTAGTTGCGCAGGGTGCGCCGCTCCGCGAGACGAGGGATAGTCGCGTACGATCCCCCGATCTGGTGAATCCATCAAGTCAATGCGAGGGCCGGGCGCGATGCAAGAAAGTACGCACCACGACATTATGATGCGTGTCGAAGAAATCCATCGAGTACCTGCAACGCGGTGTGAGCTCGGGTTCGCATCGCGGAGGAGGTAAAGCTTACCCAGGGTACAAGATAGACGGCTCAAACCCGTCATACTTTTCAAAAACAGTCGACGTCCACTCCCACACACCTCCGTTGTGCCCGCGCCCGCCGTCCTTCTCCCCACCCGTCGTCGCCCTGGTAAATCAGAGTAAGCATCCACGGCTAGTCCAAGACACGCAAGACTTACGGCACGGGGTGCCAGTTCCTAAACCCGATGTTCTTTCCACCCTCATATCCGCATTCAAACTTGTCGTAAAAGAGGCGCAGTTCTGGCTCCGTGGGGATGCGGCCGCCTTTGACGCTAGCATACGTCGAGATGCTGTTGTAGTCCGTCAGGACTGGCCAGAGGTGCGCGATCTTCAGCGGCACGGGGCCGTGTAACGTGCGGACCTGTCACGGCGAATTACAGTTAAAGAAGACTTTCTCTCTGCACAGAAAAGGTGCTCACCATGACCTCGCCGCCCTGTTCGACCCACGACTTTGGCATGGTCACTTTTCCGCTGCCTTCATTCTTCCAGAATTCGTAGAACTGGCCATTCGTAACGGGCCGCCATTCAATGCGGAACTCGCCGACATCGACAGCGCGCTGAGGGTGCTCGTTGTCCCAACCGAACGCGTGGTTTTTGACGTCGAGCGCCTTGGTGGGTTCTTCATCCTCCAGTTCGTTGTCGTCATGACCGAGCGACACGGTTGCGGGGCCGAGAGTCACCGTCGGAGTAGCGGGAACCGACTGAGCCTCCCAATTGGCAAGGAGTGATAACCACGGCGGTGATGCGAAGCCGGACGCCGACGGCGAGATCGTGCCCGTGCCGGCGCGCTGGAGTAACATATACAGAAGAGTCTGCGGACCGAAGAGTTCAGCTGGTGCTTCACGTCAATGTAGTGCCGTCACTGACCTCCGCATGGAACCCTTCGTGCTCCAATGTCAAGAAGAGGACGCGCGCCATCTTCCTCGTCAATGGGCGTTTGCCAGACTCGATCTCGTCATAGAGGTTACGAAGCCTCTGGCGCACGCGCGATTGGAACTCCATGATGCTAGTGAGCGAGGGCCAATCTTCATCTTTCTGTGGCACCTCCGAGTGCGGCTAGTGCGATTTCAAATTATCAGGATGTATAGATGACAGTCCAAATGAAATCACGTACATGACACTCGGTGGGGTCATCCACGTTCGGGTCAATGCCACGCTAAATGAACGATATAATTGAGTGTGATGCATCTTGTCATTGATTCGCGATGCATACCTCAAAGATGAACTTGAACTCATCAGGTTCCGTGTGAGGTTCCTTCAGCAACCTCGACAGATGGATATCCAAGAACGTCGGGATGTGTCCAGTGTAGAAGAGACAGATGTGCCTAAGATCAATTGGCTTCTGGAACAGCATCGAGTCTGGAATCATCTTGCGTGTGATGAAGTCCCAGGCGGCCCACATGTCTTGGAAGTCCTGGAAGGTCGGCACCCCAAATGGCGTCGTGGACAAGGGCGAGGCTGGCGTCCGAAGGAGCGGAAACGCGAAGACGGGACGCTCGAGGAGCCACAGGGAGTAGCCCGTGGCAGGATCCGTCCATCTCTGGATCGGACGCAGGTTCGCGTCAACGAAGAGAGTGTGTGCGTCCTTCTCAGTATACTATGCGGGGATAGAAGATCGATCGTTAGCCTCTCACGCACATATCGAAGTTGACGGGAGAAGGCGCTTGACAAAGGAACGTACCTTGTACGAGACTTCCACATGTATGAGCTCGTCAGCAAGGAAGGCAAACTCCTGCTGCGTCTTGGAGTCGCGGACCGTCTGCGCAGCCTTCGACCTGTAGAACGCCTCGTGACGGCCTAAAATATCGATGAGCACAGACGTAAGACAGATGGCGCCATCGCCAGTTCGAGCACACTTACGTTCCTCCTCGTTGTACCTGCCAACATAGTCCCACTTGTCCTCGTCGAACAGGCCCTCGTCTCCGAGGGCTCGGCCGGCGCCCTTGAGCCCGTTCAGTATGAACTTGCGCGTGATGCCCTTCTCGTCATCGTACGCCCTCTCGATCTTCTCTTTGTCGACCCCATGATCCAAGCCTAGCAATAGCGTATCTCCAGACCCGGCACGCAGCGGCAGGCCCTTGAGGAACGCGGCGTCCGCACTACGTGTGAAGTTGCCCAGGGAGGAACCGAGGAAGAGGATGTGGAGAGGCGTGTCGGCGGTCGCGATGTCGGGTGTCGACGCGGCCGTGTCCAGCGACTCGCGCTCCGAGGTGCTAGTATGCGTGCCAGTGGCGGACGAGGTGCTGTCGGCGCTGCTCGATCGGTTCCTGAAGGCGGGTAACGTCTCGGAATTTACCGCTGCCAAGTCGTGCGCGGGCACAGCGACGCGTTCGACCGAGTTGCGGCCACGCAGCCCACCCTCCTCGATGAAAGCGAGGCCCCCGTCGTAGGTGCCCCACATGCCCTTCGCAGCGACCTTGCCCTCAAGCTCGGGGCCAACAGGAGAAGTAGACAGTTGCTCCAAGGTGCGTTGAAGCTCGCGCTGCTCGAGATCGAGCGCATAGTATGTGATGGGAGCAGGCGACATTGTGTGTGGTACAATTTTCGACAGTGCTGATAAGATGTGTGAAGTCTTGCGCAAAGATCTGGTGAATCAATGGAGTGAGCACGGTCACACTTATACATGCTGAGAGAATGATAGCATGATCCGGGCCCGACTACGCGGTTCGCTAGACGAAGCGCTCGAATAGATCGGCGTAATTTCAACGCGTTCAACGAAGCGCTGAGCACTCTGTGGCATGCGTCGTGAATGACGAGAAAGAAGGGCCCGACGGCCACGGATAACGAAAGGAAGGCAGACATCTGTAGGCAGGCGAGATAGATTCGGATCGGGGTGGAAAACATGGACCGGTATTGAGATCGACAATGGGAGACTTTATTCATCCTTAAATGACCATGCCAGGAGACTCACCCAGCACCAAGCTCCACGACTACTGATTCCGCAGTGATGCAGTCGTCGTCGCGCGTATGCATGATCCGGACGATCGAGCCGGCATAGTTCTTCAGGATGTTCTCTTCGGCAGGAAACAGATAATATTCGTGGGCGTCCGTCGTGATTTCGTCGTAGATTCTGAGGCCCTGCTCGTCGTAGAGAAGTAAAGTGGGGAGGGTCCTCTGGCCGGCAGGCCGACTGAGCCCGGCGAGTACTTCAGAGTGAATATCGGCCTCGCCATTAGCGGCCTGATCGTTAACGCGCACGTCGACGATCTGAACGTTTGACACAGACATGGCTGTGGTTGGAAAGGATGGGAGTTGATTAACGAGACTGAGCAGGTGAAGAGCGGACCTATATATACAAAGGCGGTTGCTCCGGTCATGGACAATCCACAGAGCTGGGCCACTTGCCCAAAATGACATCAATCGGGCTTAGTCATCCTCAATACCAAGTCCGGCCCGCACCCCCGCCCTCTCTTTTGCAATTGCGGCTCCGCCTTCGCTCGAGGAAAGCCTGCGATGGGCGCATCAGCGCGCAAGATGCTGACTGAGATAGGCTGCTTTATCAGACAAAACGTCAGCAAGCCCGCAGGAAATGCCGAAGACGATTGATAATCGCTGAGGGAGACGGCTAGAAATACTCACCGTGAAAGACTGGGCACTCTCCCAGCTCGTTAAAGAACGCTGAAGGGACGTACATGACCTTCTCTGCAGGTCCATCAGAACAACAAGGTATGCATCCAGCTCCGTCCGTCAAGCGCCAAGGATCTCTTCCAGGGAAGACGCGAGACAACAAAGTCAGATTCACAGCCGTGTGGAGGCGGCCATGAGTGAACGGGCTGCACTATGACACTCGCATGACGAAGAGGGTAACGGCTGAGCGTTTAATAGGGACGGCGCGCACTGGGCGTACGACGCACGTTGGACAAAGCTCGCACGGGGCGGCAAATCGGGGTCCACAGTGCATGTGAGCGGCGGAGAGTCGGATCGGATTGCTTGCGAGGCGCGGGATGCCATGACATACAACATGGACGAAGTACGAACGGCGAGAACTAAGAGGGGTAGCCGAGGGTTGATACACGTTCACACGGATGTAAACGCACACCGGAGTGGGAGGAGATCGGGCCATTCCTGCTCCAAATCAGCGAACGCACGCGCCAGGATAGAGGACCTGTGAAATGCATTCAGATGAACTAGCACGGAAAAAGACAGACATCACGACTCTGGAGTGCGGGAGGAAGTTCAAGCAGGCATGAGCGCGAAATCCTTATATACAGGTTATTCTGCGATGGCGCAATATGTTCGCAACCTGTGCGCAATTGCCCGTACACGTACTGCTCCTGCTGGCAGGGCCATTTCGGTAAGTACCGTGGGCGATAGAGACGTGAGTGACCAAGAGACGAGCCCCAACGGGACGAGTTTGGCTGCCAGTACTTGCCATGACTATCACACGAGGCTGCCGAAACCACGACTCAACGATGCCCGACCCACCGAGAATGGAAGGCTGTTGTTGACACCGAAGCCAGATACCTACAAGCTAACAAGACATGGACATGTAGGAGATGGGGAGCTTACTTACGGGAAGAGAACAAGGGCCGGGGTCATCGTCGCGTGCAGCGTCCACTGAGAAGAACCGAGTTGTGGCAAAATCCATTCGGAGATTCACACGCTTACAGCTCAGCGCCGCTCAGCGCGCGCTCTGCCAACTTGCTGCCAACACAGCAGCCAGCGGCGGCTTCCACATATGCATCGAATCTGCATCGAATAGACCAGTTCGAAGCATGCATAGCAGTGCTGGTAGTACTCCGTATCGAAACCCGGCGGAGATCTTGGCGTCGCGTGCCTATGGAATGCATTTGTACCAATACCGACCGCACCTCTGAATCGACCGAGTGCTATATTGGAGCACAAACTGAAGGAGATGATAAGATGAGAGAGTACGGGACGCTGCGGGGGCCAGCGAGCCATGCAACCTGGGTATAAGTAACTTAGGACAGAAAGTACAGAGACAACTTAATTTGTTGCGCGATGATCGCGGCGTTCGAGTCGCAGCGCAGTTCAGCCCGTTCTCTTGTCCTATCCCTTTCCGTGCGCGATATACTCATCTCCTCCGACCTCCCGCTTCACTGTCAGAGTCACCTCGCTTGTTTCCTGCGCAGTCAATCGTGTTCCCCACGACATCTTCCAAGTCGATTAGATCGTACTGCGGACAATCCAAGTGCATCCTCGCCCCAAATACACTGCGCAGTCCAACGTTCTCCAACGTTTGTGCTTCGCAGCAGGCGTCAATCAACTTGACTCGGACGCCAGAGTGAATCGACGCCCTTGACCCTGTGATAGAACCAATCCTATCAGTAGGAATCCTAGTATCCGGGTCATGCCACCAGTGGGCGTTCAACGCATATGAGGAGCTTGCTTTGTTTCAACTGGCTGCCTCTGTGCAGTCAGGAGCTCACATTGATCATTGTCTCTAGGTGAGAGGCAAAGCACGCCACCTCTCTCCATCATCCCCCTACGACCCTCCACAATCTCGAACTCCTACACCTCGTCGCGGTATGCCAGACGATCAGCCTGCACCTGCCGAGGCCTCTGTGATCCCGATGCCAGAAACGCGCGGTTACCAGCAGGAGATGCTGGAAGAGAGTCTCAGGCGGAACATCGTCATTGCTCTTGATACTGGCGCGGGAAAGACACATATTGCCGTTCTCAGGATGAAGCTTGAGGCCGAGCGAGTGTCCAATAAGGTGCGCATCCCTTTTATGAGCATATGAGCAAAGGATTGAATTTGTATCTGCTCAGGTGTCTTGGTTTCTTGCGCCTACTGTGGCTCTTGCTCACCAGCAGCGCGAGGTCATCGCCGGGCATCTTCCGGTGTCTGTTGGCATGATCTCGGGATCCATGGAGCCCGACCAGTGGAAGGATGCTGGCTTGTGGCGTCGCATCCTCCTGACCCATAGGATCGTAGTGACGACGCACGACGTCTTGCTAAATGCGCTTCGCCACGGGTATATCAACATGGGGCGCGACATCAACCTCCTCATTTTCGACGAAGCCCATCATGCTGCCGACAAGCATCCGTACAATCTCATCATGAAGGAATTCTACGTGCATCTGCCTCCACGCATGCCCTCGCAAGGAACACACCACCCCGATCCTGGCAACTCCGTGCGACCCATGATACTCGGTCTGACTGCGAGCCCTATCTTCGGTGGCGATGTCGAGAAAGCATTCAGGTTCGGCGTTCTTCGTTCCAGGTGGACACGATATACTGACGGCTCGGCTGCAGAAAAATAGAGAGTAACTTGGATTGCACCATTCGCGCACCTCTACTCTTCCGCGAAGAGCTCGCCGGGTTCGTGCACCGTCCGGAATTTAAACACGCTGTCTACGCTGCACCGACGTACATGATGGTTGGGATTCCTCCTTCAAAGAACCTGTCATCGTTGGCCAACGTGGTCAATGCGCTCAATATCGAAGACGATCCGTATGTCCATAGTCTACGGGAAGAGCTGCGCAACCTGGCCCCTGGTCCCGAGCGGACTCGTTTGGATCAGAAACTCTCCAAGACCATCAACAAGCGAGACACGTACACGCACAAGGGTCTCCGCGACTTCCTTCGAGCTGCCGATGAGATATGCATGGACCTCGGCTCGTGGGCGGCAGACTGGTACATCCAGACGGTTCTTAAACAAGCTCAGGTTGCAGATGGCGACTTGCCAGATGTCGCGTCTATCTGGAGCAGTAGGGAGAAGTCGTACCTTCTGGGCACGCTGTCGAAAGTGGCGATCACGACTGTGTCATACGACCCGGTCGACATCGTGACCCAAAGCTCGGATAAAGTGAGGGTCCTTGTCGAAACGCTCCTTGCCGAGAAGGCCTTTTTTGAGGCTCACGACGAAGACTATCGGGGCCTCGTCTTCGTCACACGACGCGATGCCGTCCTTGCACTGACACAAGTGTTGACGTATCACCCACAGACGGCTGAGATCTTTCAAGTCGGCAGCCTTCTGGGCAACTCAGAGAGCTCCTATCGACGTTCTTTCCTCGACATCACACGCCATCTTCTCAAGCAACCAGCCAACGAGACTCTTTCAAGCTTCAGGATTGGCGAGCTGAACGTGATCATCGCGACAGCCGTAGCCGAAGAAGGCTTGGACATACAGGCGTGCTGCAGCGTCGTGCGTTGGGACCCTCCGCCAAACATGGTCAGCTGGGCACAGAGTCGTGGTCGCGCTCGCCAGAAGCGCAGTACATTCACTGTGATGTTCTCCAACGACACGGTCCATCGAGAGACCGTTCAGAAGTGGGAGCTCTTGGAGAAGGAAATGGTCCGTCTTTACAACACCAATAGGCTAGCTGTCTCAACCCCGGAAGAAGATGACCTCGACTCCAAAGAGCAGGTGTTGAGGTTCCGAGTGGACTCTACTGGGTATGTCTTGAGCGGCTTCTCTAGGTGCTGGCTTCCTGACCTTCCGGTAACAGAGCTTTATTGACCACGAATTCAGCCATCGAACACCTCACTCATTTCTGCGCCATCCTGCCTCATGGGGGGCGAGGCAATCATGCGCCTGTCTACGACATAGACCCGCCAGACTATCCTGCAGAGTGGCACACATACGGCGGCGCTCGACCACTATACGAAGGTCCCTACGGCTGTACTGTCACCCTCCCGAAGCTCGTTGACCCTGCGTTCCGCACTTTTTCCACACCCCGTGTCCATCGTACGAAAGTCTCGGCAAAGCGGAATGTAGCTTATCAGGCGTATCTCGCTCTCTACGAAAACGGATTGCTCAACGACAATCTTCTCCCGTTGACGAGTGTCCTGGAGCCAGAACTGGAGGACGAGGTGCGGAATCTGTTGAAGGAGGTTGAGAAGCGGGATGGCACGGCACGGGTCACCACTCAGATGGATCCTTGGTTCGTTGTCGGCAATCCGGACATATGGTGGTCAACGGAGATCGGTATCGAGGGCATGCCGAGCATGCAGCTGCTCAGTCAAGCGAAGCTCCCCCCACTGCACGATGACGAGATGCCCTATCTGCATACGCGGGAGCGCGCTCCTTTCAGAGTTCGAGTTGCATCCCAAAGCTCTCCGTTTCCTGTCTCCGGCGACATACTCTCTCGTGCCCGAGATTTTACTCGCCGGGTCCTCTGGCCTATCTATGGCGCACGTATGCCCTGGGATAGGACAGACTACCTCTGCCTGCTCTTGCCCGTCGATGACCGACTTTCGTTAGAATGGGATGCGTGGAGACAGGCCTACTCTGTGGAGCCAGATTCCCAGAATAGCCCTTACAAGTCGTTGTTCGCCCCTACTGCGTGGTTCCGGGATCATTTCGGACGTCAGAAAGGTCTCTCTGTGGTGAATGCTGCGGGTCGCTTTGGCAAGGTCTACCAGTTCCTTCGCTGGCGGACGCAGCCTGTGTCAAAGGAGGAAGAGGCTGAACTTCTGGAAAGATACGCGCCTGACGGTGGCGGCCTGGAAATTACGTATCCATTGCTCCAAGTGAAGCCCCTTGTCAAGAGGAATTTCATCATCCCGATGCCTCCGGAAGCGAAAGGGACGGAAGCCGCCAGTCAGAAGCCATTTTTGCTCCTCGAGGATTCATCGGCAATCGGTCTCTTGTCTCCCGATGAAGCGAAGTATGCGCTGTGGTTCCCATCCCTACTGCGATATCTGTCCATGGCGAGTACTGTCATTGCCATGCGCACCTCCTTGTTCGCGGATTCACCTCTAGCGGCTATTCCCATGCACCTACTCCTCACTGCCACCACAACACCTGTCTCACAGGAGAGCAGCAACTATCAGCGTCTCGAGACACTCGGAGACACAGTCCTCAAGTACGTAACGAGCATACAACTCCTCGCAGAATATCCGCTTTGGCATGAGGGATACCTCTCCCGGAAGAAAGACCATTCGGTGTCAAATGCTCGCCTCGCGAAGGCCGCGATCGGGCTCAAGCTCTACACGTGGATCATACGGGACAGACTCGTGCCGAAGAAGTGGAAGCCACGATATGTTACGAACACGGCGGAGGACCTCGCCGCAGTCGAAGCCGACTCCGTTCTCGAGAACCCAGCGAAGAGTGAGAAGGAGAGACGGAGGGCGAAGGTGAAGCAAGACCTTTCCACGAAGGTCCTCGCGGACGTGGTCGAGGCATTGATTGGCGCGGCCTATCTACACGGCGGATTCTCCCTTGGTATTGAGTGCGCAAAGCTGTTCGATCTGGGTGTTCCTTGGCGCATGCTCCCTGAACGCATAGACTCGATGCTTTCACGCGTGATAGAGCTCAAATACTATCCGGCACAGCTCGAGGCCGTTGAAGCTATCTTGGGGTACAACTTCCATAGGAAGACGCTACTGGTCGAGGCTTTGACACACGCCAGCTATCAAAGTGACTTGGAAACGATCTCGTACGAACGAATGGAGTTCCTCGGGGACTCCGTTTTGGACATGATCGTCACGGACTACCTCTATCATGCCCCGGGGAAGGAGTACAGTCCTGGCCAAATGCACCAGAGGAAGTCAGCTATCGTGAATGCACACTTCCTAGCGATGATATGCCTGCGCGCGTGTACCGAGGCATCTACAGAGATGCCAAGATGGAGCCGACGCGGAGGCGTTACGATCGAGCGGAATTCGCACTTGGTATACCTTTGGCAGTGCCTCCTGCATTCCAGTGTGCCGGTGCTGGATGAGCAAAACGCGACGTTTTCGCGATGGGAACGGCCGACAGGGAAAGGCCACATCGAAGCAGCGCTGGCGAATGGGAACATCTTTCCATGGGCGGCTTTGACCTCACTCCGAGCGCCGAAGTTCCTCAGCGACATGGTGGAGAGTCTTCTGGGCGCAGTGTTCCTCGACTCTGCGGGCGATCTTGATACCGTGAGGGACGTGCTCCGTAGATTGGGGGTGCTGCAGATTCTCGAGCGCATCGTGGAAGACGACGTCGACGTCCGGCATCCCGTGTCGCGCTTGTTCAACTGGGCGAGCAAGCGCCACGAGAAGGTGCAATGTGGACCTTCGCAGAAAGACAAGTCCACTGTCAGCTGTGCGGTACTCTGGGAGGGCTTTGAGATCGCGAAGGTCGAAGACGAGTGGCGCGGCCGCATCAGCCAGGAGGACGTGCGTTTCAGAGTAGCTGAACAAGCTATCGAACTGCTGGAGCATCCACCGTCTTTCTTGCGCAAATGGGCTAACAAGCGCGGCCTGGAAGTCGAATTTCAAATGACGAGCCAGGACGACGACTTGACTTGTGCGGTGATTATCGCTGATCAAGAGATATTCACGATCCAATCGCGGGGCCAAGCGAGGACGGAGGATGTGCAGTCGGTGGCGGCCGTGCATGCATTAAAGATACTGGAGCAGTCGGTCTCGTGGCTGCAATTCCTGGCTGCGCGGCACAGATGGGAAGTAGAATATGTCATATATGAAGAGGATGGAATAGAGGTTTGCTCCGTTTTTGTTGATGGACGGGAGGAGGGCAGATTCGAGAGCGAAGGGCGTGGCAAGGTTACCCCAGAGGACATGCAGTCTGCGGCGGCCAAGGATGCGATCACCACTCTAGAAGAAAGGTTGGCGGAGACTGTTGATGATGAGGGAGATGGTGCTCTGGACTGGACGACGGAAGCGGAAGCAGACTCTTGGGAATGATGTAAACATAATTACCTGTCAGTTGGTTCACCTCAGGTTCTCTGTAATAACCCAAAGCCATCTGTAGATTTTTGTTTTGCGACTCCCTTGCATGTGTAACAAATATATGTAACTTGCTTGCTTTCTCACCAGTTCCGTAGATGATGCAAGATGCCCCGTCATCAAGTTGAAGCCGACATAGTGGCCTCAATTTCGAAGTAACGTCTGTCACGGCTACAACGCAGTATCAATTCGCGCAGTGCAGGGCCAGAAAGCCAAAATATGTAGTGTACTTAACAGAACCTATATACGGTTTGCACAAACACTCACTACCAAGGCACTGGGATTCCGGTCCCATCCCATGCATGCTATCGCTTCGCGGGTTTCCCTCGACGGGTCTTTTTTGCCTTCCCTTGCGACACATCGGCTACAGCGTCTGCGCCTGCTTTCCGCTTCTGCCCTGCCTCGGCTGTTTTCACGCTGACCAGCGTCGACTTGCCGGTCCCGCCCGCCCGGACCTGCGCCTCGGCTGTCGACCAATCCGCCGACGCATCGTTGATTGCATACCTGCATCAACCGAGGGCCGAGCTGGTGAGCATCAATCCCTGGACAACCGCGCACATGGGAATAGTGAGGTAGGAATGCTCACCGGCTGAGGTCCAATGCGTCGATCATAGCGCGCTGCTTTTCGCGCAGAGCGCTGTTGACCTCGTTCCCAGCCTGGTTCAGCTCCGTCTCCATGGCTTTTAAACCTTGTTCCGGGGCCACCTCTAAGTCTTTCCTGGGTTCTGCGAGGGAGGGTCGAGCGGCAGGTGTTGGGAGCTCCGCGCTGATTGCAGCCTTCTGTATGTCGAGCAGTTTGGTGGATATTTTGCGAATCAGTTTAACGAAAAGGGCAAGAGCTTGTGACACCGGCAACTGAAGCTCGGTCTGGTTTCAAAAGACGTAAGTTCTGTGTGTTATGGCCAGAATATAGGAGGTTCACCTCAACGTTCTCGACACTCTTCCGTTGCAGACCCATGCCGAGCAGTATGCTGCTCTGAATGGCGCTCAGGTGAATTCCCTCGCCTAGCTTTTGTTCGAAGTATAGAGAAGCGACAGTGGGGAGCAGATCCAGGATAACGTGGTAGTCCAGGGCATTCTGGGCGTACGATTCCAGTCGCTTGAGATCGAATGGTGACAATAGGAAGGATAGCTCTGTCGACGTGAGTTCTGGAAAGGTTCATTCGATGAGGATGATCAGATCTTCAAGAGTAGCGTATAACTTACCGGGCTGCTTCTTAGATTCAAGATATTTGACCCCAGAATTCGCAGCTTCGAGGACGCTCAACCCCATGACGCTCCCAAACTCTCGGAATTTGTAAGAAAGCAGGGCCAAGAACCGACGTCGGAAGTCTGGTGAAGATGTGGATTGTGAGCATGTAGGTGTTTGGAGGAGTACGTAGAAGGATAAACCTTTTGAGAACTCGCCGAGCCATTCCAACTCTCCCGTATCGGATGAATTCAAGCCTCGGACCATGACGATTGAATGTTCGCCAGTCAATTCGCTCTGCGTTTGCCGTATATATAAAGGAATATACCCTGCACGTTTCCAAAAGCTGGGATATCGTTGAGCTTTGCTTGATCAATTTGAGAGAAGGGAGACCGACCGTAGGAGTTGTGGTGTCAAACCATAAGACACACCAAGATAGTCGAGAGCTTCTGGTTTTCGCTCGGTTAGACGCTGAAGTAATGGTGGCATCGCAGTTGGCGAACGGATTGTTGGATTGTCAGTCAAGAGACTTGTCGACTAAAGATCGCAGACGTTGTAAGAACTCTGCACGCATCAAGACAGAAGTGGCACGCACGTCGTCGATAGCAGCTGCATCGGGGTACGACTCTTCACCCTTTGGTGCCTCATCGAGGTTAAAATACTCGCCAGAGTAATAAGAATTAAGGGCCTTCAGGGCCCGCGCGCCATACCCCATCTGCGATTCTGGAAGTGAGTCTTCGGTCCATAGACATATGAGACGATACGCACGTTTGCATAATCTGGATGCGTCGCTATCCGCACGACTCTCGCACCGCTCATCAACGCAAACTTCCCTTCCTGGTACTGCTGCGCGACGAGCCACGGTATCATATCGCCGCCAGCTCTAAGTCCACGATTCAGCCCGTCCATGATCGCTTGCCGACTGATGTTCCCTTCGAGCGCCACTTGCAGTACGACGAGGGGCTCCGGCAGATGCGTCTCGTCGTCCTTGATTGGCGGGAGGAGCACGAAAAGGTGGTGTGCCGGTGCATCGGACATCAACTGCAGGTCGTTAGGCTGGTTCTTGTAGTGCGACGCGACATAAAGCGCCATCATACGCTGCAGGAACACCTCGGAGGCTGGGTGGTACGAGAAGAGGGTGTCGCGAGAGACATAGAACAGCTCGCACTGCGACGGGTGCGGGGTTCCGTGGAGCCCCGAGCGCGGCGTGATGGTCGCGTCAAGGCAGAGCAGGCCATTGAGCCAGCGCTCTATGCGGTCGCCCGCGGAGTACCGAATGGGTGTTTCTAGTTTGATTTCGCGTAGGGTGCGTGCTTTCAGAGGTGCTGTGTGCGAGGGCTTTTTGCTTGACGACGTGGCGTCTTCGGAGGCGTCTTTTGACAGCGATGGGCGCGTTGACTCGCGTAGTTGCTGGATGAGTTTAAGGGAGAGGGAGCGGCCAGTGCCCTCATAGCCGTTGATTGTGGACGCGAGGAAGACAAGGTAAGGTCCGATGAGGTTGCGGACTAGAGGGAGAGGGATGGCGGCTGCTTCATCGATAATGACAAGCTCAGCCTGACCCAGTACGTGGGCGTCTTGAGGTTGGATATACTATGTCGAAGCATCAGACATCAGAAGAACATCGGAACAGTAGAGAAAATTGAGGATCGGACCTGGATCGTTTGCCGATGCTGCCTGAAGACATTGACGCGCACGATGGCTTTGTTGAAGTCTGGGTTCGTACTCTGCACGATGTCATAGTCGAGATGCTCCTCGTAACCCAGCGCGTCCATGCCTTTAAATATGAATTCAAACAACGTTTTCAGATTCTCGGGGCTGGGGCTAGTGACGAAGATGTTCGAGTAGCCGTGGGCAAGTGCCGCAGCGATAGCGAGACCGAGCGCCGCAGACTTGCCGCGCCCACGACCGGCGGTCAGTGTGACAGTCGAACTTAGAGTCTTTTCTGCGATTGCGTCCACGAACGTCAAGATTGCCTGCGCTTGATCAACGGTCTTCGCAAGCTTGACGAGCTCGCCTGCGGGCTTCGTGTCCGCCAGGCTATCCCTGAGGTCCTCCAGCTCGGAATGCTCCTTCCCTTTACCACGGTCCTCTTCAATGGCAGTGATATCCTTCCCTCGCGAGATAGGCAGGACGTTCAGTTCATCGTCCAAAACCAGACAGTCATCGCAAGAGCCAAGAGAGAGGATGAAACGCTCGTTGAAGCGGGCTACAACATCGTCGTGAGACGACGTTCTGTACCGTGCATGCACATCCTAAAACAGTTCAGAAGCTGCTTGGACAGTCAAAAGAAGAGCTCACCATGGTCATGTTATACAACTGACGGAGAGAAGTCATCGTTTTCAGCAGTAGCACTACTAGACCTCCACCCTCCACAGTTTCGATAGTGCGGGCGAGCAAGTTGGGGGTAATCGCTTCGAAGTCTTGCAAAACAAGCATTCCGTATGTGTTTCCGAGAATCTTTTGGGATTCTTTGTAGTAGCTGTAGGAGTTGAGATTTCGAGTATGGAGTAATGGGAAACTCGGACGTACGTATAGCGAATATCCGTGACCGTGACGAAGATCTCGAAGGGGTCCTGATCATTGGCTTCCCTCAGGCCGCGTTTTACATCGCGTTTTATCTTTGCCTCGCGTTTCTTTCGATGGCTGGTGAGGATATTAACCGCGATTTAGATCTACAGAAATCGATACACGCACCTGGTGAAGCCGAGCTCCTTCTTATAGCACCATAGTACGGATGGACGCGCAGAGACCCTGGCTTGGGACAGCAGGAAGTGTAAGTTGACAACCTGGTCTCTTCCCCTGTCTCCCACTAAGACTATGAACGACCGATGGTTCTTCTTGACATTGTTATTGATGAGGATAGGGATCCGAGGGTCCAACTGCTTGCGCATCCCACTGTCTTACTAGGCGGTTCGCCGAAGACGAATGAATAGAGTCAGATACACAGAGAAAGGACACTATGGCCTGAATCTAAACCGGTGAGATTGTAGAGGACTGTGAGGGTGGAAGGCTGGCGGTCGTAGGATAGGTCAAGTACTTGTTTTTTGGGTATCCTGCCATCGGAGAAAAACTGGCTCTGCGGCCCGGCTGCCGTCACGCGCCGGGGCGCCGGCGGACACAAAAGGCACACCCTCGCCGCCACACTCCTGCAGGCCCGGTGCGCACTCAGGCGCACTCCAGTGCGGTCATCTTGGCCTCGTCTCGGACATCTTCCGCCGCTCTTTAACACGGCCTGCGACGTCCGTTTTGGTTCTTCTTTTCTTGGTCCCTCGACGCCCTGACGAAACGCTATCTACGAACCAAGCCTTTTCCCCAACCTCTTCCCGAGACCGACGTGACTCTACAGACTCCTTTCGCATCGCGGTGAACGTTTGGCTCGAGTTGAATTAGCTACCCGGCAACATTGTCCTCATAGGTGCTTCCTATCAAGCATATGTTTCACAACGCGGTCATTGCTGACGTCGGATCGGACAGCATGTCTGACACCGACATTCCGCCTTTTATTCCGCCAGATGAAGATGTCCTGTTAGACGATCACGACGAAGAGGTCGCCACTGTTCACCTGCTTCAATCACCACCTCGTAAGCGCGCACGAGTTCATGAAGAAGATGACGACATGAAGCCTTCACCCCGTTCTCCATCTCCTCGTTCACCGTCTGAGATCGTCCGAGATGACACCTTCTATCTATCGGACGGAAGCTGTATCCTTCTTGTACAGAATACGCTGTTCAATGTGAGTAAGCAGGTGTTGCCCCCTTCGGGAGACACATTGACGGCGATGCTCATTAGGTACACCGCACTATCCTCTCGAAGGACTCTTCGTCTTTTGGCACTATGTTCTCTCTGCCCCAAGGGATCAACGCTGCTGAGGGTCAATCTGACGACAATCCTATCATTCTTTCTGGAGATACGGTTGCGGAATTCCGGAATTTCCTGTGGGCTCTTTACGCGCTGTGAGCATTTCTATCGAGTGACGGGTCATCGGGATCTCACGGGACCGTAGCCCGCACGAACTCATCCTCGTACATTCAACACAGAACAATCTTCCGCGACTGATGGATATCGCCCGTGTGGCGAACAAGTATTCTTTCAAATCTCTCGAGACTTGGGCGCTCGACGTCATTGTCGAAACCGTGACCCGCAAGACTTCTTCTAGCCACCCTTTCCCCAATGTACCTTCTTCATCACCTCAATCGTCACACGGACAGTCCTCCAGCCAAGGAACGCATACGACCAGCAACGATCAGACGATAGCTCTCGTTCGCCTCGCTCAGTTATGCAACCACGAGCGCTTGTTGAACACCATGGTCGAATCGTTACGCAAACTAATGACCAGCTCACTGCAGAACGCCTATATGGCCATGACGCTTGCCGACGAGCTCGATCTGCGCGTTCTCCGCGGTGCGGCGTATCTCGAGGTGATGCAGAAGGCTATGGCTGCCGTCGTGGTCTACCGCCACGAACACCAAGCCGCGAACCTCCATCAAGGGCAGCTGGACAACAGAGAGCGCTTGATAGTATCCCCGATGCAGCACATGCGGCTGCTGTCGGGCTACCATCGCCTTTCGCTGGCCTGGGAGGAGCTGCGTCTCGCGCCCCCCACATTCGAGCATGCACCGTCGTGCGGCCTCAACTGGCACCAGGGCGGCTGCGTGGGGTCGTGGTCGGAGTTTTGGCGAGAGAAGTCGAAGAGTGACGCAGTGCTTGGGCTTGGACTGGCAGATGTCCTTGGGCGGCTGAGGGCTGTCTTGAAGGAGTTCGACAAGTGGGGGTCGGCGACGTACATGCACCACGATTGCCGGATGCTCGCGCGGAGGGCGATCAACGATAAGTTGAAGAGCATCCAGGATACATTACCAGACTATTTCTCCGACGATGATTGAACATTAGCCATCATCTTCGTTGCAGCCTACCGTGTACTCATATTGACCTACTTCGTTGCCTGCTGTCAGGCATCCTCGTCCTAACGGCGAGCCCCATGTTGTCGATGGTTGTCGGCTCCACTCCGCACGCCCTCCACGCGGCCAGCTCAGTCAGCACTGAGCACGCCTTACCGCTGACATGCTTCCAGGTGTCGGATCATTTGTTGCTGATAAGAGCGCGTCCGCGACGCGTCAATACCTACAAAGAACGCGACCCGCCGGCCGGTTTATTAGCACGAGGCGACGCGACGCGTCTAACTCTAACCTTGTTCATGGGTCCAAAATCGGCGCGCAGCCCCTCGCTCACCGCATCCGTTATTTCCGAAAAACGCCCCTATAATTTTAACGATACGCTAATGCATGTTTGGAAGAAAGCGGCAATGGTCCGGTCAGGCAAGCGAGACGCAGAGGGATGGTGAGGTCAATCAGACTCCGACAGAGTGTGGCGCCGCTTAGTCACACTCCGCCCAGTTAAAACTCTCCTCGTCGCGTTGTTCCTCTTCCCATCTCGCTCTCCTCTTTCCCCTACCATCTACCCGCCATTCCTAGGTCGTCATCCACGTCATTGTCTTCATAGCCTCTCGCGAGTCACTGTATCACATCTGCCATGGCTTCTTTCGTGTTCAAAAGAGGTGAGTTGGCTCGTCGCCGACCTCTCCTTGTTGAAGATGTCTGACGTGCCGCTTCGCGTAGATGGGTTCGTACATCGCGCACGACGCGTCCGATGAGTTGTCAATGGATATGAGACTGATCACTGCCCTTATAGACGCAGAGAACGCGTTCAGTTTGACAAAGTACGCGTCTAGTCGCGTGTGTCGTTGGCGCCCATTGACGCGTCGCAGATCACGTCCAGGATAAGCAAGCTTTGCTACGGCCTCGACAATAACCACGTCGACCCAGTCGAGTGCGTTGATCCACGCGTCTAGCACTCCTGCATGCCACTGACACATCGTCAGAGTTGCGCAGAAGGTGATTCAGGGCGTCTACCAAGGCGTGACGACCAGCGAGTTGGATGTGCGCCTGCTCCTCTTCTTTGTTTTACGCGATTTTAACCATATTCCTTTAGAACCTGGCGGCGGAAACGGCGGCCTACCTTACCACTAAGCATCCCGACTATGCTATCCTCGCTGCTCGCATCGCTGTCTCCAATCTCCACAAGGATACCAAGAAGAACTTCTCTCATGTCATCAAAGATTTGTATGAATATGGTACGTTACTCATAAGTCGCCACGACGCTCAACTTATACGGGTCCTCAGTCAACCCCAAAACCGGTCGTCCGTCTAGCATGATTGCACAAGACGTGTACGAAGTGATCATGGCCAATGCTGAGGCCCTGGACTCCGCGATCATCTACGAGCGTGATTTCCAATACAATTTGTATGTCAATCATAAGATGCTCTACGCTGGCTGTCGTGAGCTCACGTTCTGAATAGCTTCGGTTTCAAAACCCTCGAACGCTCTTACCTTTTGAAGATGAATGGTCGTACCGCGGAGCGACCACAACATCTCATCATGCGTGTAGCTGTTGGGATCCACGGTGCCGACATCGACCGCGCGATTGAGACTTACAACCTGATGTCCGAGCGATACTTCACCCACGCCTCTCCGACGCTATTCAATGCTGGTCTTCCGCAAGCGCAGATGGCGTCGTGCTTCTTGGTTGCGATGAAGGACGATTCGATTGAAGGCATCTATGACACGTTGAAGACTTGTGCTATGATCAGCAAGACCGCGGGTGGTATCGGTCTTCATATCCACAACATTCGTGCTACTGGGTCCGTTCTCGCCGTCTTTCATCCCCTTATAGTTAGTTAACCTTCATGCAGTGCATACATCGCCGGGACCAACGGATACTCTAATGGCATCGTCCCCATGCTTCGTGCTTTCGATGCCACTGCCCGTTACGTCGATCAAGGTGGCAACAAGCGCCCGGGTGCCTTCGCTATCTACCTCGAGCCGTGGCACGGAGATGTCTTCGAGTTCCTCGACCTCAGGAAGAACCATGGCAAGGAGGAGGTACGGGCAAGAGATTTGTTCTACGCATTGTGGATTCCCGACCTGTTGTACGTATCTTTTTCTTGCTCAACTCCAGGTTCTGATCATCTTTGCAGCATGAGACGCGTGGAAGCTAATGCCGACTGGTCGCTATTCTCTCCTGACGAGGCTCCCGGTTTGTCCGACGCATATGGACCAGACTTCGACGCTCTCTATGAACGTTATGAGCGTGAAGGTCGCGCACGGAAAACCGTTTCGGCACAGAAGTTGTGGTATGCAGTCTTGGAGGCTCAGATCGAAACGGGCGGTCCCTTCATCTGCTACAAGGATGCGGCCAACTGTACGAATTTTCATGTCCACTGACGCATCAGTCTTGCTAAACAACATCTGCAGTGAAATCGAACCAGAAGAACCTTGGCACCATCAAGTCTTCCAATCTTTGCACTGAGATCATGGAGTATTCCGCGCCTGACGAGACCGCCGTGTGCAATCTTGCGTCCATCGCCCTTCCGACATTCGTCGTCAACGGTGTCTACAATTTCCAGAAGCTGCATGACGTTTGCAAGGTCGTGGCCGTCAATCTCAATCGTATCATCGACCGCAACTACTATCCTGTTCCCGAGGCTCGCAATTCGAACATGCGCCATCGTCCTATCGGCCTTGGAGTGCAAGGTCTGGCGGATACGTTCATGATCTTGCGCATGCCCTTCGAGTCGCCTGAGGCCAGGCTGCTGAATCAGCAGATCTTTGAGACGATCTACCACGCTGCCGCTGAGGCCAGCTGCGAGCTAGCTGCCGTCGAAGGACCGTACTCTTCTTACGAGGGTAGCCCTGCGTCGCATGGCATCCTTCAGTACGACATGTGGGGTGTTGAGCCCACCGATCTCTGGGACTGGACGGCGTTGAAGGCGAAGATCGCTGAGCACGGCCTACGCAACTCGCTCTTGGTCGCGCCGATGCCGACGGCATCGACGAGTCAAATTCTCGGATTCAACGAATGCTTCGAAGCGTATACTAGGTATGTTTTCCCTCTCTCTGATCGGGTTCGACTCGTTGACATGGTTTTACAGCAACATCTACACTCGCCGCGTCCTCGCAGGTGAATTCCAGGTCGTTTGCCCGTGGCTCCTTCGCGAACTCGTCAACCTCAAGCTGTGGAACGACGACATGAAGAACCAAATCATTGCTCACAATGGTTCCGTGCAGAACATCCCCGAGATCCCGGCTGATGTCAAGGCGATCTACAAGACCGTCTGGGAGATCTCGCAAAAGAAGGTTCTCGACCTCGCGGCGGACCGCGGCGCGTTCATCTGCCAGAGTCAGAGCTTGAATATCCATTTGCAGGCGCCCACGCTCGGGCAGCTGACGTCGATGCACTTCTACGGCTGGAGGCGCGGTCTAAAGACTGGCATGTACTACCTGAGGACGCGACCTGCGGCGCAGGCCATCCAGTTCACGGTCGACCATGCGCTCTTGGCGAAGGTCAAGAAGGATGCGGAGGCGAAGGATCAGGAAGCACCGAAGGAAGTGGAGAAGAAAGCCCCCGTCACTCCGTCTGGGACGCCGAAAAAAGCACGCCGTGCTGGCGCTGAGAGCGGGATCGTCACACCGCCGCCAGAGTACCGCCCATCGACTCCCCCTGCTGTCATCGTGAAGGCTGAGCCTGTCTCCCCTACGCTGCCTGCTGCCGCGCCTGTTGAGGTGGTGAAGGCGGAGCCAGTGTCACCGCCATCCCCCGCCCTTCCCATTACACCCTCCGATTCGCACGATCTCCTGGCTGGACTCGACGAGAAGACGCGGCTGGCTGCAGAGAGTGACCCCGAATTTGCCGAGGCGCTGCTGCGCAAGCAGGCGCGCGAGCTCGAGCAGGCGAAGTTGATGTGTTCGCTGGAGAACAAGGAGGCTTGTGTCATGTGCTCTGGTTGAGTAATTCTACCCGCTCTTCTTTGACTGTTGGACTGTACAGCATCGCGCATCTTCTACTATCTCATCCATGTTCTCTGCATCATCTCCTATTCCCCTCATGGTGGGTCCCGATCTCGTTATGTTGTGCCACTCGTTCTGTTCGTATAATATCGTGTACCATCTTTCTCTGAATGTCATGTATTCGTTTCCCCATTGCCATCCACTGTAAGCTTTGGCATCCGAAGAGGGAGAGCGGTGAGTGTCTCTGCTCTGTTAGCGCCTGTCTTAGATTGCATAATCAGATCACAACGGTCACGTTACCAGGCGCGTCGTTTCGTGCGACTTCATCTCTGCTCGCGACATCTTGCACGTTGACCATTCCCTCCTGATACCCTCCATGAGATTCGACGACATTCACCAGCGAGGATGATCCTGAATTTTTTCGGTAGCTCTGCGTTGACGACATGCCTCCTGGAACTCCATTCCATAGCTTCATCCCTCCCTTCCCCATTAGAGTCGACGAGTTCAGCTCCCCACCGACCCTAACGACGACTCCCGCACTGTATCTTCTAACGCACACCCACTCGGACCACGTCAATGGCCTCGCAGCGAAATCATTTGCGTCCACAGTTGTCTGTTCTCACGACGGCAAGGAAATGCTGCTCAGGCAGGAGACCCACTACGCCCGCGCCCTCAAAGCCATGGATCTGACGGCGGAGACAAGGTTGTCGAAAACGTACGGGCATTTGAAGATCCCGCCTCTCAGGATTGGAGGATGGGTGGACTATCAAGGGAGCAGAGACCTTCTGGTGAGCATGGCTTGTTCACGGCCAAAGCAATAGCGTGGCTGATGAAGCGAGGCAGAAACCTTACCCCCTCAATAGTCCGGCAGAATTTGAGCTTTCGGCAAATGAAACAGTCACAATTACTCTACTTGACGCAAACCACTGCCCTGGTGCCGTTATGTATGTGTGCATATATGCACACCTCGATAAAGTCTGACGCTCTGGTTAGGTTTTTGGTCGAGGGCGACCGTGGTGCTGTTTTACACACCGGGGACTTTCGTGCAGAGCCGTGGTTCTTGGATTCGATATCTCGCAATCCGATTCTTGAACCCTACCTAGCGCTTCCAGACCTCGAGCCAGGAGCAGTAATCGCAACGAAGGATGCCGCACCCATATTCAAGCAACTCGATACCATCTATTTGGACACGGCTTGTCTGTTTTCGACAACCGAGGTACCGAGCAAGGTAAGAGTGTGTATCGCCACACCACTATATAGCTTCTGAAGTGATGGCTACTCAGACGGAAGGAACGAAAGGTCTCACCCTCCTCATGTCCTTACTCCCTTTAAACACCATCTTCTTCATCAACGCATGGACTTGGGGCTACGAAGAAGTTCTCAAGGCCATCGCCCGTATGTTCCGGTGCAAGGTCTGTATATTTCCTGCTGTTTCTTTGCCTGTGCATTGACACGTCGTAGATTCACGTTGACGACTACAAATACGACATATATACCCACCTTTCAGACCGGTTCCTAGGCTCAATATTCACGAAGGACCCTACAGAATCTCGGTTTCATGCTTGTGAACGCTTTGATAGGTGTTGTGAGGCCGCAGAGCCTACACCGGGTCTACCGACCCATCGCAGGGTAGTCTACGTCAATCCCGTGACAATGGGGAGAGTCAAATGGTCGTCATATCTGGCGCAAACGGAGAGCCAGTTACGTCGCGGTGAGACCGTGGATTGTCTGGTACGACAGTTGCCCACATATACACCACTCTCCGCTTACAGGATACTAGCTCGTCCCGTTATCCAGGCACTCACCACTACCTGAGCTGCGTGCTTTTGTCTCACTTTTCCGTCCCAAACGAATCATCCCGAATACTCTTGATCCTGCACTCAACGGCTTGGACTGGAAATGCCTCGACGCGATGTTCGAGGGCTGTCTTGCGTCTGTTCCTCGGTTTGGACTCGTCGAAGGAAACCTGGATCAGGCGGAACTAGATGAAGGGAATGATGGAGACGCAGCGCTGAAGAACCTTCAAGGCGACGGCATTGTTGAGCTCGTTGCCGAATGGGCCGAGTCCGGGAGGTCACGGCAGAAGCTCGAAGTGATGGAGACGTACTTGGTCGGTGAGGAGAGAGCCATCGTCCGGCGTCTACTTGGCAAACCTGCGGAAGAGCAAGAGTCGGTGGGCGTCGAACGACCGGGCGTCAGCATCATGCAGAAAGCACGCGATAAGCAGCGAATTAAGGCCTGCACTGCAGCACCACAGGAGAGTGACGAGGAGACGGACGACGAACATGACGAGCGCGGACGGACGGCACACGCGCTGTTCGCGCATTTCTCCGGGATCGCGACTCAGTATTCCGATGCCGAAGTGTCCTATAGTTCCGACAAGGGCGGCGAGGATACTGCTGAAGAGGATGTCGACGGCCCTACCGAACCGCGTTGCAACCTGCTTACTCCCGGACCGTCCCAGGCTCCCGTTAGGTCTTCGGGGCACGGTGCAACATACAAGATAGGGGCACAAGAGATCGATAATCGCTTGTTCGCTGAACCACTGTCTCCGCCTCCGACAAATCCACGAACTGTGCTCCAACCGTCTATTGTACCTCAATCATATATTCTCTTAAGCCCTACAACCGAGTTATTCGCATCCCGAAAACGTCTCGTTCATGAAGAGGGCGATCTGGACCAGGACCACCACCCGCCCTTCGTCAATCTCAAAAATATACCAACGGCTGGACGGCAGCGGTCGCAAGAACCGGTGCCCTCGCCTAAGCGGCGCAAAGTCGAGCGTCGGCCAACCGAAATGTCTTTTTCCATTGAGCATTTTCGAGACGCAGACGAGAATTCGTCCACCAGCAGCATCATTCTTACCTCCCCTGCTGCAAGGACCTCTAAGCATCAACAACGCCGTGGTGTGGAGTCGATCTCGCCTGGCGATCGTGCGCTTCCTCTTTGCGGATCCCCGACGGTCATCTCTGCGCCGCTGCACGGATACTCCTCTCCTGGTCCCAAGGAACCTCTTCGCAAGCGCACCATCACGGAGCAGCTGACTCTTGCGCTGCCGGCGGTTGCCTCTAAGCCCAAGTCTCGTCATTCAGGCAAGGACGACCGTCGGAAAGAGCTTGAGGCTGGGACTAGCCGCAGAAGCTCGGCGTCTCCAAAGAAGCTGACAGCGGCGTCTTCGTTCAAAAGCGTGGATGACAGCGCGGATGAGGGTGCGGTGGACTGGGAACGGAGTCGTGTGCTCGCGGAGCGAATTCGTGATGACGCTATCAGTGGTCGGACGTTGTCTGTTCCGCGTCTGGAGTGCTTGGAGAGCCAGGCTCCAGATACGTTTGAAAGGTGAGGTTCTTTGGCAATGTGGAAGGATTTGCATGTACTGGGACGATGAGATGGCGGGATGGTAAATTATCGAGTATTCTATATGGATGTATCGGCCAATGAGCAGTGACCTGGCCTCGATGTCGATTCAGGAAGGAAGGACAATGTCAACGAAGTAAAAGACAACATCGTCGGGGGAGTAAACGAGATGACTGGCATGTCAACAATCGACGGACGAGTAACGACGGAGTCGAGGGCCTGTTGGCTCCCGGCGCCTGTGGTCCGCAGCTAGCAAGGATACGGTTAGGCGCGCGCATTCACTGCCTCAAAACGGTCGTACCATTCGGAGTCGCTGCTGCATATCTGCCTGCCTTCGTCGGCTCTGCAGCTTCAGCAGTTTACTCTCGCAGTGCAAGATCTTTGCAATCTCACACCATGTCGTCCACCCAGGCGTCACAGAACGCCACAAGGTATGTTATGATCTACGCTCGTCAGCGAGCGTCGTCGTACTCACCACGGCATAGCTCCTCCGCCCATGACTCAGATTCAGTGATACTTCTATTGAAGGGTGCGTTATACTCGATGCTTTTCATCGGTTGAAGACTCACTTGCTTGACATTCTCAGCGATCGAAGGTGTTGACGTCCGCTTCTCGCGGGGAGGTGCACCGAGCACCTTTGCGGTTGTGGTCGTCGACAAGGAGACCAAGCACACGACGAAAGTCGTCAAAAGGGAGACGAATCCCCAGTGGATGGTCAATGAATCGGTCAAATTGTGAGTACGCTCGTACTCCGAGTCATTGTCGATGCCGGCGAATGACGAGCATGTCGATTTGTAAGGTTTCTCCGTCCTTCGTCGACTATACAAGTCCAAGTCCACCGTCAAAGCCGCTTCCACCTGGGACGCAAAGGCGAGACCTATCTTCTCGGTGAGATTTCCAAGCGGTTGGTCGATCTCGCTTCAATAACCGAGCAAGGTACCGTTATCTTTCCAATTCTCGTGTATAGTGTACCGCTGATCAAGGCCACATCCTTCCTGTAGGTTATACCTATCCACTCACGGTCACGGGAGAGTCATCGGGATCAATCAGGATCACTCTGTCTGTCGAGCAGACCATCTCTTCTCTCGCCGAGCTTGGTCTCGCGTCAGCAGCAGCGGATCTCGACCGCGCAGACCACGCGCTGGATCGATTGAACAAACCGAGCAACACCTCAGGGTTGCTCCAATCGGTCTCTGCTGCAGTCGGCGATGCTCAGTCGGTCGACGCAGCAGTCCAGCAAGTCACCCGTGCAACGGGCACCGAGATTCTAGGGAGCGCCTTACAATTCCTTGATGTCCTCGTCCAAGTTGTGGATGGCTTTGCAGACGTACGTGTTGAGATACTCCTTTTGCGAGTCTTGACGCGGTGGTACCTCCAGGTGCATCCAATATTTCGACTCTCTTGGACTCTCCTGTCAACGGTATACAAGGTATGAATGCCCTACACATAATCTTTCAAATGATCTCACGTCCAAATAGACGCTCAAGGCTCAGGCCGTCGAAGACGAGGCGATGCGAGATCTCGCCATTGATTTGCGCGACATGCTGGGATATGCTCGCCGCTGTACGAACGTGAAGAAGATCGACGGAACTACGGATATCCTGGTCGAGGTTGGCCGACTCGTCTCGGACGGAGCAATTATTATCGATGAGCGTATGAGGCACGGATTCATTGGCAAGTCCTGCCTTCTCGAGCATATTTCCTGTTTGATAACATGGCTACAGGTCGTACAGTGACCTCAATGTACCGTGACACCCAGAAGCGTATCCAGGATTGTAGGGATCGTCTGAGCAAACTGCAAGGTAAATTCAGCGTCAGCTTGCAAATTGGAATCCACGACACGATCAATCAAATCGGCGATAAAGTTGATTTGGCTGGTGAGTGTCCATGTTAACCTGGTCTCACCTTCAGATGTTGCTCATTTATTTCACAGATATACGTAGTTTGCCTGTGGTCTCATCTGCTGCTTATGATGGCAGAAACTTGTGCATGGAGGGTACTCGTCGTGAAATCATCGATGAGGTGATGACATGGGCATCTAGTCCCTCAGATAAAGAGCCTAGCATATTTTGGCTGCATGCTATGGCAGGCGAGGGGAAAACCTCTATTGCAACTAGTGTTGCACATGCATTGCATGATAAAAAGATCCTTGGAGGATCATTCTTTTTCTCTCGAGACTATGCAGAATGCACTCGAGTTGATAATGTCTTTGTGACATTGGTATCCCAGCTTGTGGACCACATGCCTGAGTTTACTCCATTTGTTGCACATGTGTTGCAGGGGCAAAGAAGTGAAATCATCTCTTCTGCCCACAACCAGTTCCACCTATTGATGAAAAAGGTTTTCACATATGTTGCAAAGGAACCTGTGGTCTTTGTTCTGGATGCTCTTGATGAGTGTATCAGTGGCAGAGATCACAGAGAACTGTTACTATCTTGTTTAACTGCAAGAGAAGGTCTTCCATCAAGCTGCAGATTTTTTCTTACCAGTAGACCAGAGGATGACATTGGCTCACAGCTAGAAACACTTGACAATACAGTGCTGCATTCTGAATCCCTGCGCAGCTTCACAGGCACAACTATTGATGCAGATATACAAATGTTTCTTCAAACATCACTGCAGAGAGTTGCAGCTCATTCCAGAAAAATCCGCAACTTGAAGCAAGCTAACTGGCCTGGTCCAGAGAGGCAACAGATGATGTTAAAGCAGACATCTGGTCTGTTCATCTGGGCAGCTACTGCTATCCGTTTCCTAGAAGACACATATGTAGCAGACCCAGAGAAGCAGTTGCAAATAATTTTGAATGGCTCATCTTCATATCAATTGTCTATGGGCTCTAGAACACCCTCTGATTATCTTGACCAGCTCTACATCAAAGTATTGGATCACGCATATCCTGGCTGTATGACTTCAAATGACCATGATATATTGGGAGCTATTGTCCTTATGCAAGAGCCATTATCAGCTATATCTATTGCTCAATTACTTCACATCTCAGTGCAGGATGAAAATTCTGATGCAGCATACTACAATGTTGTTTATGAGGCTATTTGGCGACTGCAATCTGTTTTGACAGCTCCTACACATATAGAAAATGCAGCTACACCTATCCATGTCCTTCACCCATCATTTCCTGATTTTATGACTGTTGAAGAGCGATGTAGTGAGAAATATTACATCAATAAATCTGAGCATCACGTGAAGCTAGCAAGAGGATGTCTTCAAGTCATGCAAGACTTTCTACAGTTCAATATATGCAGGATCAAAGACATTTTGAAGGTCAATGCTGAAATTGAGTACTTGGATCTCTCTATTCAAACCTACATTCCAGAATGTCTAAAGTATGCATGTATATTCTGGGCTGAGCATGTTGTAAAGGCATCGGCTTCAGAATATGAACAACTCAAGTCTCAGATAAAAGACTTTCTTCAGAATCATTTATTGAATTGGCTGGAGGTACTAAGCTTGTTAAAGTCATTACAATCTGGCTTCTTGTCTCTTCAAGTCATTGCAGACTGGGCTCAGGTATGTTATTAAATTACTTTTCTTATTTGGTTGACTCATTGATAGTTCACAGCCTAAAAACAATGATGACTTTAAACAGTTATTGACAGAAGCTATGAGGTTTCTGACCACATTTTGGCAACCAATGGAAGCAAGTGCTTTGCATGTGCACATATCACTGGCACAGTACATACCAACAAAGAGTGTCTTGGCTAAATATCTTCATGGTTTCAAATGTCATGGGATACATGTCACAACTGGACTTGCACAATTCTGGCCACAATACCATGCTGTATTGACAGGCCACACATCAGTGGTGAAGACAGTAGTATATTCTCCTGATGGTGCTTACATTGCCTCTGGATCCTGGGACAATACCATCAGAATATGGGATGCTAGAACAGGTGCCCTAGTGGGTGAGCCTCTTCAAGGCCATACATATTCAATAGAAATAGTGGCATTTTCTCCTAATGGAGCTTATATCGCATCTGGCTCCAGTGACAGCACCATGAGAATTTGGGATGCTAAAACAGGAGCTCCAGTGGGTCAGCCTCTTAAACATGATTCATCAGTCCATGTAGTGGTATTTTCTCCTGATGGTGCCTACATTGCATCTGGCTCTAGAGACAAAACCATCAGAATCTGGAAAGTTGAAACAAGAGAATTAGTAGGCCAAGCCTTTGAAGGCCACAAAGATGGAGTATGTGCAGTGACTTTTTCTCTTGATGGGGCCTATATATTATCAGGCTCCAGAGACAATACTATCCGACTCTGGGAAGCTCAGACAGGAGTTCTAGTGAGTGAGCCACTTGAGGGTCACGCATGGTTAGCGTTTTCTCCTAATGGAGCTTATGTTGTATCTGGTGCTTATGATAAAACTGCTAAAATCTGGGATGTCAAAACAGGAATTGCAGTTGGAGAGCCCCTTGAAGGTCATACTGGCCCAATACAAACAGTTGCATTTTCTCCTGATGGGATGTACATTGCATCTGGTTCTTGGGACAAGACCATTAGACTATGGGATGCCAGAACAGGAGCTTCAGTGGGTGAACCTTTTCAGGGTCACACCAATTTAGTAAATACAGTAGCATTTTCTCCTGATGGTATCTACATAGCCTCAGGTTCTTCAGACGATACTGTCAGAATTTGGGAAGCTAAAACCAGATCTCCAGTAGCTAAGCCCTTTGAAGGTCATACATCTTCAGTTAGTTCAGTAACATTCTCCCATGATGGGGCCTACATTGCATTTGGTTCCAGGGACAATTTGATCAGAGTATGGGAAGTCAAAACAGGAGCTCCAGTGGGCAAACCTCTTGAAGGTCACCAGGATGAAGTCTGTGCAGTTGCATTTTCTCCTGATGGGGCTTACATCGCTTCTGGTTCACATGACAAAACTATCAGGATCTGGAATGCTAAAACAGGAGTATCAGTGGGCAAACCTTTTGAAGGCCACATAGATGCAGTCAATACAGTTGCATTTTCTCCTGATGGAGTGTATATTGCATCTGGTTCTCGAGATAGCACTGTCAGAGTCTGGGAAGCCCAAACAGGGGCTTTAGTTCATGAGCCTCTTCAAGGTCATACACATTGGGTAAATGTAGTGGTATTTTCTCCAGATGGAGCCCACATTGCAACTGGTTCCTGGGACTTCACTATTAGAATCTGGGATACCAAAACAGGAGCTCAAGTTAGTAAGCCCCTTGAGTATGGTCCATTTTCCATAGAGACTCTGGTATATTCTTCTGATGGGGTTTACATTGCATCTTGGTCCTCATTTGACCAAAACATCAAAATATGGGATGTCAAAACCTGCAGAATGCTCTTCAAATGTACACAGCTGAGTATACTCAAGGGTGTCAATTCTCTTGTTCAAGCAGCATCAGAGTATAAATGCTGGAACAAAAATGCTGAATTATCTGGCTGTTGGTTCAGAGATATTCAGGATGGATGGGTTATGGGTCCTAACTCTCAAAGGGTGTGCTGGATACCCCTTGATTCTCTTTCAGGCCCTTTTGAAATATGTGGTTTCTGTATGGTCTGTTTTCCCAGTCAAGGAATGCCTATAATTCTTGATGTATCAGAGTGCTTTCATGTATCATGATTTTTTTTTTTAAATCCAAATTTGAATCTATTTAGGCAAAGCCTACGTCTAGACTATATACCTGTACAGTAGTCATGAAATGTTTCTGACAATGATAGATAGGAGGGAATGGTAGTTTACTTCAACTGTAGTCATTCTCCTTTATCTCAACTTGAACATATCACTTCTACCATTGAAGCCCTGCCAGGTTCAGGCTGCCAGAAATTGGCATCCAAAATATCCCAACAAGACACTACTCTCCAGTAAGCCCTCATCGTACAGTCATTGACATGCCAGTCAGCTTTGAGCATTCATACTGATATGATTCTCATAAGTACAGTACTCAGACAGGATGGCATGGGGAACAGGGTAAGCTGTTGAGCCCCAGCATAGTGAAGAACGAAGCAAGGTAAGTCAATAAGGAGACACACACATCACCTACCCAAACGGTGAGTCTGTCTCATTGTCGGACGACAGCTGCAGAAAAAGGTTGCGCATTCAGCACAAAGGTGCACGAGCTATGCAGCATCGCAGTCGCCAGCTCTGATCGGTGTGATCATCGGGCGATGCTCGCCCTGCGTCGTGATGGACGACCGCGGGCGCGAGAAGTAGCTTCGATGCGATTTTCGGCACACCATTCGCGGCCGAGCCATATGCCCAGCCCCCATCCTCGAGCAACGGCTCCTCGACAGCATGTCCGACGCACTCCGCGTAGTGCGAAACGTTGTACATGAGATGCGCGCCAAAGAACACGTCCGCTACGCTTTGCACGCCGTGGAATGCCCGGTGATACTTTCCGCGCCCTTCGCCCTTCACCTCCTTGCCGAGGACAGCACGTCGGTCTCAGATACGATACGAGCCTTGCGTCCACTCCGCCGCAAATTTGGCGGGTTGTCCAGTGTCGACTCGACCTCGGGCAAGACGTCCCCCGATCGTGCTCATGGCGCGCGCGCTATAGGACCTCGAACTTGCCGCCGCCCTTGTCTTTTGCGTGCTCCGGCAACTTCTCTACAGGTGTCAGCTCGCCGTGGTCCGTGAAGCGGAGTCGCAGTTGATGGTCCAATATTGACCCTGTACTATCACACGCACGCTCGTCGCTCGGTCGGACACGCTCGGATGGCACGGCCATATTGTCGCCGTCGCGCGCTGACTGAGCCCAGTGATCGCCCGTGGAACGCGACGGCGACGACGGAAGGTGAATATACGCGGCGAGGATCGCAGTCTGGCCCAGCGACAGGTCTCGCGGTTTGTGTAGCTGCTGCCGGCGGCGGAGTGACGATCGCACTAGCATGCGTGTCAGCCACTAAAGAAATCGAGAGACGGCTTATCCTGAACTGACCGCTGCAGAACGTCTCGCAAAAGTCCTGGACATTGAGGAAATATTTGTAGACGGTAGTGTTTGAGAACTACATACATGTGCCGACGAACACGAACATCTTGACGTTGAAGAGTAGGGATCGATGGTGCTCGAGAACACCTCCCATCTGCTCGTTCAAAAATCCATCCGACTGGAAAGTTGTGCCCCGGTCGTTGTACCGAGAGTGAGCAATGCGGGGGCGTATGGTCGCGACGTACCAATGCCAGTCGATGGCATATCGCGCTCGTTCCGATGCCGAAAGCTGAGATCGAGCTCTGCGCTCCATGCTTGCCCGGGTTCACCTTGTCTATGCTAATTGACATCAGCAAAATGATCGCCGACATTGACAAAACGCACGCACTGGCGCTGCAGGCATGCGATCATCGTGCTTCCACCATTGCATGCCACGTCGGAAGGGGTGAGGCATGTTGAGCGGCCCATGATGAGGCTGGCGGACGCAGACTAGCCCTAGAAGCGCCATCGGGTGTCTGAGTTTCGGCGTGCGCGGAAGCGAGAGGTAGAAATACACGCACCAGAATCATGATTAGCGCGAACAAGGACAAGCTTGCTTGATGGTGTAACAGACACACTTCGGCAGTTCCAAGCAGATGGGGAAGACGATGTGCGTGAAGTCGAGCTGGACTTCATTTGTCCCGCCAGAGTGTGCAACACGCTGTAGATACCTATGCGATAAGCGGTTGGTTGTGGGTATTGCATAGGGAAGAGCCAGGAGAGCAAAAACCGTATACAGAGGCCTCCGCGCAATCGTCGTCCGCACTTCCTCACGGAACGCCAGCCGATTCCTCGGTCAGCCATATTGACCAGCGAGTCCCCCTCTGACCTCGCATACCCAGAAGGCAGACGAGTAACCGCTCGCGCCGTGCCGCTCAACGACTGGACACCGCCCTCGCACCCGAGAGACTAGCGGGATTGCGGGAAAGCACTCACCAGTAACAACGCCCCAAAGAAATGCCTAGTATCGTCTCACACATCGAAGTTTTGGAAGTACAGGGAATCTATGAAGCCGAGCCTAGGCGATTTCCGCCTATGATGACGGGTGAGGATACATGGAGCTTCAAGTATGTGTGAGTGGCTGACATGCAGGGATATGTGGCGGGAACATGCGACGCGAACGGGCCAAGGTATGCGTGCTGGCGATGCATGGACGGAAAACTCGGGCCTGAAAGTAATGTTTGGGCTGTGCGATGCAGCGAACGGGGCTGAGATTTGTCAGTGAAAGCGTGAGGCCGGGGGATGGTGAAAGGAGACGATGGAAAGAGAGGACTCTGGGGAGACTGAGCAGTCAGATGGATGCTAGATGGATAAGCAGGGGACAGGAAGTGGCCGATTGTCGTTCAAAAGGGTTATTAGCGTGCAGGGCACACGTCCGAGTCGCTTCGGAGGCGCGCACTTCAGCTGCGGCAGAAGTCGGTAGATGAGATGGAAGTAAGCAAGAGACAGGAAGAAGCCGAATTGTCGTTGAAGGTGATGGGTTGGTCATGGAGACGTGAACTGTGAGCGCAAGCGTGTGGCTTACTCGCGCAGTAGTAGCTGCCGTCGACGACTGCGGTACTTTGGGAGTTGCGCACCGAAAGCGGCTCGAGCGCCATGTCCCGCGACACGGCCCGGCCGGCCCGGCACCCCGATCTATGTGCCCCTGCGTGTGTGTTCACTCAGTCGTGAGGATCTCTTTCACTGACCAGCAGGCTCTTACGGACGCAGGTGCGATCTTCTGTGCATGCAGCATCGTGTCATCTTGCATATTACTTCGGAATAACAACAGAGGTCAGAGTAATCAAGCTTGCGCCGCCAAGACCAGGCCCCACACGGCCGTCACCGTCTGTATGACCGTGCAAACACCAAAGAACACGGCCAGTATCGCGCCATAAAACATGAACGGCTGGCCCTCGCGCTGGTCGCGCACGTCGCGCATGAGCACGCTCCACCACCGCCGGCGCTGCGCGACGAGCCTCCGCAGCGCCGCCTCGCGGTCCGCAAAGTGCTGCAGCACAACGCGTGAGTCAGCGCGCTGCGCACGGGACGGCGGGCGACACGTACGTGCGGCCGGATGTTGTCGAGCGCCTTGAGCATGAGCACGCCCTCGATGAGCGAGCTCTTGTCCTCCGCGAGGAGCCCGCGCGCGCGCATCTCCGGCTCGATGGTGCGGTCCCCGAGCAGCGCGGCCCACGACGCGAGGATCTCGTCGCCGACCGTGTCCAGGTCCAGCGCCCTGCACACTCAGACAGATGAGTCATAGTGCGATCGCGCAGCATGGCGTACTGGCCTGGCGATCTTGTTGCCGCGGTAGGTGTTGAGCGTGCACGCCCTCTCCGTGTAAAGGTAATAAAACTTGACCGTGTTGCCCTGCACCAACAGGTGCTCGTGCAGGAGCCGCGTCGGGCGGAGGTCGAGTTTGACGGACAGCAGGTCCTGGAAGGACACCTCGAAGCTCGCCGGCGGCGATCGAGCGGCCGAGGGAGCGGGAAACAGGCCTTGCACGATGCTGTGCACGGTGTCCGTGTCGTTGTACTTGATGCGGCCGCTGAACGTCAGCGCCAGCCCGATGACCTGCCAGAGGTACGCCGTGGGCTGGCCGTCCTCCCGCGGCCACTGCTCCGGGCACGGCCTGTTCGTCTTCTGCAGCCAAGTGTAGAAGCCCGGCATTGGCATCGGGGTCGTCTTGCACGCGTTTAAAAAGTCGATGATGCACTCCAGATGGCGCAGTTGCTTCGCCATGGGAAGGCCTTGGTCATTCCACATCTTCATGTACCCGAGCATGAAGCTCTGGTGGCCATTGTTATTCTCGTATTCTTCGACGTAAAGCACACGGTTGAAGGCGGTTTGATGTTCTCGGCAGAATCGTTGCAGGCTGGCATGATCAGGGAATGTAGAATTGCTCCCTACAGACGTCGAGGGACCTGCACGTGCCAATTAGTGATGAGTCGGGTCATCGAGATGATTGGAAATATTCGTATTCACCTTCTGTGGACTCGCGCGCCGGAGGGTGTGGAGGTTCGCTGCGTTCCTCTGTCGGACGGAGGGGCGCCTCTTGGCTAGTCCTTTGCTTTAATTCCGACGCCATCGTCGCGACGACTCCAAGCGTGAAACAGATCAACTCGACCAGCTTTTTTGATTCGGCTACAATGACATGCAGGATATGAGCGGACAGCGTGTTTAAGTGACCGAATGCCATGACCATCGAAGTGGTGCTCTGCGTTTGAGCGATTGGAAATCAGGTCGGGGGAGGGGCCTAGAGGCACAGGCAGGGACTCGGATCGGTCAGTAATCACGGTGACTTATTGTGAGCTTACTGGCAGCATCTGCGGATTCGGTGGACATAACGCTGAGGATCAAGGGCTGGCGAGGACGAGACTGTCAATGCTGTTTTCGATGGCAAGCAGAAGAAGTGGATGGAATATATACATACCCGCGAGTACGCATCGCCACCGACAGAGCTGATGAAAACCCATGGCCCTGGCCACGCGATGTCTAGCTGGCCACTTCCATTGGAAGAACTGGATGTATCACTCCTGGCAGGATGTGAAGCGCATCACTGTGCACACCTGCGGTACTCTCGATCGTCACAGCAATTACGAGGCATGCATTCTCAAACAAGATCGAATCCGACAAAGTCGAGCACAGTAGTAGAGAGGTCGATAAGGGCGAGCACTTCCATTTCGTAGAATTGTAGGCGCACGCATCATGTCCTGGTCAACACAAGCGTACACGCTGTTTCGACGGCGCCGTATACACTTGAACTTTGCCAAGTTCTAACGCCGATAGCGAGAACGCGCGTGGAACAAGCTTAGCTTCGTCTCTGTAGCTGATGGTTGCATGCCGCGACCGTGCACCAAGGACCTGCCACGATAGTCAACGAGATGGATAAAAAGTCGCAGAAAACGTGCGTACCGAAGCCAGTGGAGCTAGAAAGGTCTCCATGCAATCGTCCACGCGGAAGATCAGTCGTTTCCTTGCCTGCAGGGAACTCCTACCCTAGCTTCGTATGTGCGAAAGGCTTGCGAGCATACAGGTAGCCGCTGGTGGCAAGTGGTACCTGAGGGTTGTCCACGACAGCTACGGACCTCAATAGGTGCGCCTCCAAAGGACTAGCAGACAAGGAGAATATATTCACCAATGATGACCCGGAAGGAAACTTGAAGGAAACTGTGCGGCATGCGTCTCGACGCCCGGCCAAGCGAGAGCACTGCAAGCGCCCGTCGTCGGACAGACTCAGAGTTTGCTCCCAGTGGGTGACTCTCTGCTCGTTCTCCGATTGTCGCGCCAACCTCGATCGATCTCGACGTCTTCGATCGCCGCGCCTATTCGCTACTAGTACTCAAGTACTCAATCCCCGACGGACGTGCCCAGGTTAACAAGGTCGTCGAGTCAGCTCATGGGACTCTACAGGGTCAGTTTGACCTATCTGTTTGAGACAGTCCGACTCACGAACATTCAAGCTGTCCTCTGGGTCCGTCGTGCGCTTGTCGCAGTCGAACAGCGACGGCTGACTCAAAGTCGTCATCGACGACCGTCTGCAAATCCTACGAATCCCAATGCGCCGATGCTCACGCTACCCACGTCCCTGCATGTGTGAGGCTCGAGGCGCGGCCTCACGGACTCTTTCAAGGCGCTGCCGGTCTGCTCGTGGTTGATGGCGTGCTCTGGGAAATGGTCGAGGCGGAGCAGAGGCAAGATAAGAGGTGATGATAGAGGAGACATGGCCAGCCACGCAGCGGTGCGCACTGCACTTTATTCTCTCATCCCTCCGCTTAATCCTGCATCCTCTTCTCCATCTACAAAACTCAACGACGCGCTCTCGCGAAGACAATGTCCCGATTTCTGTCCTCCACGCCGTCGATCCGAGGACGGTGAGTGGCAGGCGTTCGAGAGTGGGTGGATGGAGTATGGTGGACCTTCCCGTGAGTGCGGATTGCGTCAGAAATATCCAGAGCTTGCGAAGGTTCAAAAAATATCTGTAAGTACTGGCTTTGGGAGACTAGGATTGCGTCTAGCCCGAGGATAGTATAGCTGACCATGCGCTACCCAAGCCATCTCCTCGAATAATTGACAGCAGACTCGGAGTGATTTGAAGCAACTTAGCAAGACTCTATATCACCCGAAGTCATGTTCTGAGTCTATATGCAGCATTCGAATGAGCTAGTGCCGTCGATCTGCACATTCGCGCAGAGCCTTGCTTTTCGTTCGTTATCCTATCTTCAAGTTCAAGTCCCGATAATTTTGGACTTTGAGGCGAAGGTAGTTACCACAAACACATCGAAGTAGCTCGATACTGACAATCCGTGGCTTAGGTCTTCCCAGTTATCCCGAAAGAGTGCTTGAGCTCGTCGCCTGTAGATTTCCGTGGAAGGTGTGGATATTCTCTATTCGACTTTTATCTCGCTTAGCATCAATACCTCGCTGATTTTCCATCATACCGCGTCGCAAGTTGTGTGGTGTGGTGATGCCAAGTCAAGTTTGTGGTACTTCGAGTAGCCCAACTGGTTTCGGCATCATGGCGAGATGCGAGATGATGTATGGTGCGAACGAGGCTTGCGTACGTGCTAGTCCCATCCACGAAGGGGATACATTGGCTCATTTTGGCGGTCCAGGCACTCTCGGATCCTCGATCTCCGTGCATCGGTCTTGCCTTTCTTCCCCAATCTCCCTTCGATGCAGCACTTGCAGGTCGGGTTGTGCATACTGCTGGAGGTCCGACAATCCAAAAACTGCACTGAGATATTCAGAAAGCAAAGCGGGAATATGTACTAAATGATATAATATCAAGCAAACCAAGCAAACGACCATCTATACACAACAGCGAACACACACGCACTCACGCACTATACCCCCGCGCCAAATCAAATACCACCCGCCCACGCGGCGAATCCTCCTCATCATCCGACGGCGGCTGACTCGGCGGCGGCGACAGCGGGCTGCGCGGCGTGTGCGCCCCACCCCCGAGACCACCCACGCCGTCCGCGAAGCGAACCGAGCGCCCCGGCGACGGGTCGCGCGCGCCCTCGCTGCCCCGCAGCGACTCGAGCCGCAGATGCCGCGCGCGCCGCGCCATCGAGCCCTGCGGCGTCGCGGGCAGCGACCGCCCGCGCGCGCTGTCATCCCCAGCCGACGACGCGGAGATGGACGCGGACGTGAAGCTCGGCTGCCGAGGTGAGCCCGCGGCGGCGACGGACGTGTCGATGCGCGGCGGGCCGCCTTGAGCGACGGGGCGGTACAGCGGGCGCTGCACGGAGATGGAGGACCGGCGGCGTCCTGCGCGAGACACAATCAGAGGGGTTTTCTTCTTGCCTTTGGCGCGTTTCTTCGGCTCGCCAGACGCGCTCGTGTCGGACGCCCAGCCCTCCTCCTCTTCGTGTCGTGGCTCCTCGACGGTGCGGCTTGACTCCCCGGCACTGCTGGGGGTGCTCGCCTCGAGCGCGTGCCCAGCGTGATGCGCCTTCTCCTCGACGGCGTGCCCGAAGTCCTTCACGGTTGTCTCGATGGCTTCGCTCGCCTGGTGTGCCGTGTCCTCGATGGCCTGTCCAGTTTCGTGCGCGGAGTCCTCGACGGCGTGCGCGACGTGCTCGACCTCGTGCGGGGCGTTGCGCATCCCAAGCCCGCCGATGAACGCGTCCGCCGCCCGATGCACGTAGTGATGTTGTCCACGGAACGCCTGAGTGATGCGCTCCGTGTCGCCGGGCCCGAAGAAATTGCGTTGCACCTCGACCTCGACCTCCTCGCCAGGGCCCCCGCGGCGCTCGATGATGCGATGCGGGCCCTCCTTCCACTCCGCCACTAGATCATCGCCGTCAGGCGGGTTGTCCGGCTTGGGCGTTGGCTCGGCCGCGTGATCGCCATCGTGCGTCGCTGCCTCGGCGGTCTTCTCCTCTCCCGACGTTTCGCGCTCGCGCCGGATCTCCTCAACCTCGCCTACGCTGGTAGACTCGGTGCGCTCCGTCATCTTCTCTTCGGGTGTAAGCTCACCGCGCTCCATCGCACCAGGGTCGCGGTTGATGACGATGTCCTGTCCACGGACGATGGGGCGCGTGTGCATCGCCCAGTCGGGAACGCTCGGCTGGCGAGACCATGTCCTTGTCATTGTCGTAACGCGCCGACTGAGCGAGAAGAACGGGATGGAGAGGCCGTGGATAGCGATAGAGGTGACAACCATGAAGGAAACAATGGGCTGGATCGTGGCCGCAAGCATCTCTGTTTGACCCTGCGGCGGGCTCTGAGGTCGAGGAAGTTGCTCCGCGGCCAGTGTCGAAATGAAGATAGCACCTGCAAATGATTCTCAGCCACGAGAACCAATAACAAACTTGTAAGTCTCACCGATACCCATGGGCCCGAAGTGCCCGCTGAAGAGCGCCTCGCGGAAGCTCTTGACGTCGGGAATCCACTTGTACAACGCGATCATCGCCGGTAAGCGTCGTAGCATCAGCACGAGCAGTGCGATGACCACGAGTCGCCAAACGCTCAGCGACAGCGCGGCATCCGAGAACTGGTTGAACGGTGTCCATGCGCCGACGAACACGAAAGCAGCGACGTTGAACAGCAAGTCGATCACGCTCGAGAAGACGGCAGCCTCCGTCTGTCTATTGAAGAAGCCGTCCCATGCGAATGCTGTGCCGCAGCAGAATGCCGCGAGCAAGTCGTCCGAGCCAAGCAAGGTCGTCGAGCCGATAGTGAGCAGCGCGAGGGAGACGTACTGCGCAACGTACGACTGCCTGTCGATGAGGTCTTTGCGCTCGCAGAACTTCATGAGGTGCCGGAAGCCGAAGCCGAGCATTGCGCCCCACACGCATCCAAGTATCACCTCGTCTGAGGTTCATTAACATCAGCATACACGCACGGCCACAGAAGCTACGTACAGAGCCATAAGATGAGAAACCAGTCCTCAATCGCGTTGCTGGTCGTGCTGTCGATGATGAGGTAGAGCGATATGTAGAGGAAGGGGAACGCGGCGCCGTCGTTGCAGCCCGACTCTGCAGCGAGCAGATGCCGGAGGTGTGCGGGCACGTGCTTGTCAGCGTACTTGCCACCCACGACCGCGGCGGCAAGGATGGGGTCCGTAGGCGTCAGGCACGCTGCGACGGCTAGAGAGGAAAGAAAGTTGAGATTTGGGATAAGCGCGTATATGAGGCCGGCCGACACAAACCAGCCCTGCATGCGCGATCAAACATGTGAGCCCGGCGCGTGCGCGTGCGTGAGAGGCGCGGAAACACGCACCCATGTCATGACCGGCACTAGCAGGAAGAACAAGCTCTTCCAATGACGCTGCATATACGCTTTTGGTAGTTCCACGCCAATGGCGAAGACGCCGATGGCGAGGACGACGCGCGTGAACTCAAGGGTGATTTCATTTGTCGCGTCTATAGTTCCGCCCCACGAGCGTGGGTCAAAGATATTCGCACCGTAAGGACCTGTGTGAAAGTGATGAGTGACTGGTGACGAGGTATGGACGTGTGGAGAAGGAGCGGAGCCGGCATAGCTCGCCGTTCGCTCTGCGACCACGATTCCTCGCGGGCTACCCTGTAGGCTTCCGGACCACAACAATCAACGGGTACTGAGCCCCGTATGCGCGGAAGCAAGCTGAGCAGGAGAGGAACCGTCTTGCGCGGTATCCTTGCAGCCCTCCGTAGTTCGGCCGAGGTGCCGAGTCTCCAGCACAACCAAGGGAAGGCACTCACCGATGATGACCCCGAAAAGAAAGGCCCAGCAAGCTTCTCCTATATACAACTATCCGGAAGTTAGTTTAACAAGGATTTGAAACCGGCCGAGGACGCACTTTTTCTCTTATGAAGAGCGAGAACATGCCGAACTTGAAGCAGAGTGAACATCTGACATGTCGGAAAGAAGAAGGACACGCACAAAGACGACGAAACCACCAAGGCATGCGTAGACGATGTGAGGGGTGGACACCTCGAACTGAAAGACGGTTAGATCGCATGTAGGCATCGCTTGGTGATGAATCGGAGCGTACGGGATAGAAGTGCACCATAGCTAGTGTACACTAAGAGTCGTTTCGGTCGTAAGGTCGTGAGGAGGCGGCCAGGGCGGGAGACGGGTACGCCAGCGAGGGCGAGGAAAGTCGAGTAGATGGTGGAGGAGGAAGAAGGTGAAACTGAAAGAGAAGGAGCGGATAAGCAGTCGACATCTTGGCGCGGCGCGAACGAGACGGGATGTAAAGCCGAGGCACGCGCCGAGCCGCAGATCGCGATCCGAGACAGGGACTTCCCACGGCTGCAGTCCGCCTTTACTTGGCTATTCTCTGGCTCTAATTTCCCCACAAACGACGCCTTGCATCCGCTTTACGGGGCAGTAGAAAGGGCACGCAGCGAGCAGGTGAGGGCGAGGAGTGGCAGTTCTGACTGGCGGACGACAAGTAGACGCGCAAGTAGGCGCCGGTGCAGCAACTCGACAAGAGGCCGTTACGTCATGGACCCGATCTGCTCCGCGTCGACGACTCGCAGGGCCACGACTCTTGACGCGGGTCCATCACGCCTTCACCGCCTTCACGCTCGCCAGCCAGCCCAGCCCACCACGTCCCGACAGTGCGCGACGCCGACCCTGGTTGCAGCCAATGATAGCGCCGCCGTCTACCAAGCCATGATTGGTGGTACCCGTTCACCGCCATTACGAAACCCTCGGACACCTGACAGACATCCTGCACCGCCCATCCACCCCCTCTGACCTACGGAGACACGCTTTACCCTCGTTCTCAACAATTTCGTGGTCACATAGCCTGCGCCGAGAGCGCCGTGAGGCACCCGCACGCACGATGCATGCGGCACTAATGTGTTTTCGTCGCCAGACGCATCCCAGGTCTCGTCTTAGGCGCGGACGACTACACCAGCTGCTGGTCAGGCGAGTCCTGGACTCGTCGATAACCTCGCCTTGGTCATACAGAGCTTTGAGAGAATCTAACTAGAGCTGATCGGTACATTCCGCTGTTACTTTCCTCGCTGATATCCGCCTCTCCTCCACACAGATACTCAGCTATCTTCCGATCCTTGACAAACTCCGGCCTCGTTTCTTCGGCCCTGGTATCGCTTCTTGCACTCCGAGCCGATTCATGACGGCACCACGCGGCCTCAATTGCTTGTACGCAGCGATGGCGCAGCAATTCTGCGCCAAGTTGTACCGCACAAGATCCATCTGTCCCCAACATCGTGTGTTCGTTCTCTTGACTCTTGGTATCTGGGTCTATTATCAGAACATATCAGCTTCCCTTTAGCCTGATTTCCAGCCGCATATACGGGGATCAGAGTTCCCGTCGGGCTCTTTTCAACCTCCGTCGGTATAAACTCTGTCGTACAGCTGGCCGTAGGGATGATCGTCGGTGCTGACTTGTGGTGAAGGGTTGTCTCCCGTCGCGCACCTGCGTCAGACGCGAAGCCCGTGGACGACCCCCTCTTCTTTCGTCTCGAGCGCGGAGCGCTTCGTATTCCCATTGAGACTCCCGCCCTGGCAGTGTTCCCTGGCCCTTTGAACCATAGCCGCGCCATGATAGCCAATGAACGGATATACTTGGGCTGATGCAGGCCGAGGATCAAAGCCAGCGGGCGCCTCCGCCTTTCTGGTCGCCCATGGGTTGGTCGCTTTCAACACCTTCGGTTGGACGCAGGGAGACGCCCTGCACACCGGCTGCTTGTGCCCCAGGAACACGCCTCTGCAATGCTTCATACGCCGGGCCGAGCACTTCAGACCGGACTCTGCCAAGTGCAGCAGATGCATCATAGAGCCGGCTTCCTCGATCGCCGTCCATGCCACAAGCAGTCTGTTCCGGCCCTATTCTGGCCAAGGGCACCCGATCGGTTGGAAGTCGAAGGTGCAGCTGGCGCAAACTGCGAAGACGCCACAAAATCGGTGCGTAGGCATGTACTATCCCTTGTCGGTGTGAATCCTGAAGGAGTTGTTACAGATAAGGCTACGCATGCGTACAAATCTAAAGGCGCCATGAGCTGACCGCACCGGTGGGCGGTATCGCGTGGCTTCCCTCCGCCGTCGGAGTAGACGCTCCGTTGTGTTTCGTTTTCGTGTGTATGTAGCTTCCAAGGTGCAAATGAACGCATGGGCCGCAATGTCCTTACTCCTGTTTCATGCAAGCGCAGATGAATGCCGTGAGCGGTCACTTCGACAACCTTGTATACACAACGGCAATCCGTGTATTTCACAACAATCTAACTACGACAACACCACGAGTCAAACATCGTACAACAAAAGTCCTGTTCCAACGCGACAGCTCATGACAATACTTCCCATCATAACCCTATACCACAATATGCATCAGTTACCACGACCGCGCTCAGTTGGTCTCCGCATCCGTGAACTGCGTCGTCGCGAGCCCAACCTGCGAGTTCGTCACATCGAACACGCTATAGAAACGCTGCAAGAACGCAAACCCGTCTGCCCAGCGCATCAGCACACTCCACCACACTGTGTACACACACAGCAAAACAAGCAAGACGCACTGATAAAGTCGAGCCCGCTCCCCGAGTTGCTCCCGAGGTCGCTGACGACGAGGTAGATCTGGCCCGCCTGCCCGCCGAGCGTGCTGTTCAGCTCGCGCGGCCAGATCTGCGCGTTCGGCGTCAGCTCGTACGCGACGCCGCCGATGTTGAAGAACAGCGACTGCAGGCCTGCGAACTGCTCCGCCGTGACGGTCAGCAGCCCCGTCGCGCTGTCGAGCGTCGCGCCCGTCGCCTGCTGGTACGCCTGGAACGCGTCTGCCAGTGCACGGTCAGTTAGTTAGTGTAATAATGACGGAGCGGGGGGCGGCGCGTACCGGTGGCGATGAGCACGAGCGTGGTGCCCGTGTCGACGATGCCCGCCGTCGAGTCGAGCAGCGTCGTGCTGCCGTCGCCGTACGAGATGCTCTGGTCGATGCCCCAGTACTGGCTCGCCGGCGACGTGCTCGTGATCGGGACGTAGTTCACGTCGCCCGTGGTCCTGCGCACGTTCGTTCGTCAGCCCACAGCACCCGAGCATAAAGACAAGCACACGCACTTGCTCGTGTCGACGCCGCCAAAGTCGAGCTCGCCGTTTGCCACGGCGTCCGCGGTCGTCGTGGGCACGTACGAGATGCCGATCGACTCGGTGGAGATCGTGCCCTGCTGGAAGAGGTTGTCCGTCACCGTCGGCACGGGCGTGCTGCCGCCCACCGTGCCGTCGGTCAGGTCGACGGGGCCGATGCTGCGAGACGGCATGCCTGTCAGTCGAGGCGCAGTGCGCAGGGATTGTGCACGTACCCGAGGATTCCGTCGACGTCGCTGAAGCCCTGCGCGGTCGACGCGACGCCGATGCTCTGCTGCTTGATCACGAGCTCGGACGAGAGCGCCACCTGGTCCGTGTCTGCATGGGGAAGACGAGATCAGCGAGATCTACGCGCCGCAGGAAGCGCCAGCGGGAGGCAATTTCGCCTTACATTCGGTGCCGGAGAACGAGCCGGATCCGTAGCTCACCGACTACAAGGAAGCCCGATGCCGTGAGCGACGCAAACACGAGGCAGTGGAGCAAGGGTGGGTACGTACGACTTTCTTGCCGGTGCTCTTGCTGGTCTTTGTCTTGTGGTACTTGGTACCTGCGCCAACCCAGGTGTTGGAGCTGCCGGTATCGATGAGTAGAGTGTACTGCGTGGCAGGGCTGCCGACGCCGACTGATGCGGTGTACGTGACGGCTAGAAAACCGACGTCAATATCTGTCAGATCCATAACGACGTAGATCTTATTTAGGAAGAAATACCTGCGTCGGTGACGTCGATAGTGTCGCCTGCAGCATCGTTGCCTACGGCATCAGTCGCCGCCTGCGAGGTAGGGGTACCCTCCGCGTTCGCGACAGCCGCGTGGTGGCGGGCGAAATGGCTGTGATGGTGGTGCTTGTGGGCCCCGCGAGTGCGCAGATCCTTGGTGTGGAAAGCGATGGGCCCATGGGGCTGCACGCCCGCGAGGAGCTTCTGGGCGCGAGCACGGTCACGTGCGAGGATGGCGCGCGCGCCGTTGTTGACGACGGTGGCAGCAAAGGGGAGTGAAAAGGCGGTGGACATGGTTGCAGTGGAAATGAGCTTTTGCGTCGGGGGAATATGGGGATGGAGGAGAGGAGATGGGGACGGATTTATAGAAAATGCGAGTGGGTGATAGCGTCATCCAGTGTTTCTGGCGTGCTTCTCGCTTCGGTCTCAGCTTGTCGAGTCGAGATAGATAGGTGTGCGTTTCCAGAAATAAACCATGACGGCCAAGGGGCACATTGGTACGCTTTTGGCGAGCGCAGCCTTGTCGTAATCGTATAGAATCTCTCACCGTCTCCCTGTGGACGGTTCCATTGATGCGCCGCAGGAAGGCCCTTGTCCCAGCTGGACACCCGCATTCCTTCCGGCCTTGATACTTACCTGCGTTGCGAGCGGGCACAGAGACAGATCAGGTTCTCGGAGATCTGATACCCACGTCGCCGCAGAATGATTGGATGGGGAAAGCGGCAAGCCGCAGAGGTGCACCGACTGAACACCTCTGCAGACTCCCAGGTTGCGGTGCTGCCGCACCTCGGACGTGATGGAGACGATGCATCCGACTGCGCAGGACCAGTAGAAAGCACCGGGAGAGATGCAAGCATATCCATCTGTTCTGATTCTCTGCAGTACCGGCGACTCTGAGTAAAGGGGCATGTTGTGCAGATAATGTGCATTGTCTTCGCCATCCCGCTATCCGTACGCCGCGGCACAAAGTTTCCCACCGATGTACATGGAGAGTGGCAGACGGTAACGCCGCAGGATCAGAAGGGCCTATTCGCAAGAACCACCAGTTTCCATTGCACAGCGGGCGTGACAATGCAATGCTCTTCTCTCCCCGGGTCCTGACAGAGCGTCATCGGACGCACGATAAGCCCCTGACTCTTCTCAACGACTCCAACTGGCACGCACCTTCACAGCTGGAGAGAGACCATGACGCCCCGCTCGACGTACCAACGTACGTCGTGTCCGAGAACATGCGGCGCAGAGCCACCCCTTCGCTGCAGACTGGTGACGTCGCTGAACTAGAAGCCGGAAGCAGTTTCGGAAGTAAATCTATCCAACAAGAACCATTCGAGATCGACACCGTGCTCCACACAACGAGCTCTGTGCCACTCCCAAACACCCGCCTCGGAGCCCACGCTGCAGCGGACGGCGTACCAGCTCTGCGGGGTGCGGGGAAGGCAGGTTTTTGACGTCCGACGTGTCCCAGGATGGCCACGTGGGTGTTTTTCATGGGCTCCATCTTCTCCAACACAGGATACATGTACAACAGGCAAGATAGGCGGCCCCGCGCCCGAGGATAGCCAGTGAGTGGAAGAGAAGGTCGGACACCGGGACCGAGTGTGGCACGTACACTGGCCGGTTACTTCCGTGCGTACAATATGTACACTAACGTAAGTACACTCCTTACTCTCACACTGAGACTGGCAAAGTTGAGCAGCCAAGTCTCCTCGCCAGATTCTCTGGTTCACCTAGTCAAACGTATAGATAATACGCAGATATGAAAGGAAGCTTATCGCCATCGTGCGGAACGCAGTCGGAACTGATCGATTTTTACCGCGACATCAACTTGCCCATGAGATCTCCCGACCCGGCGGACATCATGATGGTAACTCCCTCTTCTCTCAGTTCTCTCGCCCCATATTGCTCTCCCATCGTGATTACGACGCAAAGGTCCCCCTTTCCCCACTCTTCATTCCCACCTCTCGCGCTGGCTGGCACTCCCCCAACGTGTCGGTCGACACAGAAAAGGTCTAAGTTCGTGACCGTTAGATAAAGGCCGGCTGAAAGCGTTGTGTGATTAATACAGAGTTCTTGTTCTTTGTGTTTCCCTCTGCGGCTGATATCGATTTACACTATACTGAACGTAAGGTATGTAAACGAAGGTCATGAATGGGGTGGAGAAGACAGACCTAGTACGCGAACCCTTCCCGTTTCACAGAGGACACATCTACCCCTACATTTTTCAGCCCGACCAGCACGGCCTCCTCGAATTCTGAGGGACCGCACACATACGCCTGCCTCTCTCGCAGACCGTCCTTGCTCAGTTCCCGCCAATACTCATTTGATATCCGGCCCGTATGCCAAACGAGATCTACGCCAGGGACCTCCACGTCCGGAGCAGCGTGCTCAGTGAACACGTCCACCCGAACCTGTAGCCCTGGCACTGCGTCTTCACCCCGAGCTCGCCGAATGAGGCCCACAAATAATTTGGGTTCGCGCGTGGCCAGCGCGAGCACAGCATCTGCGGGCGTCCGCATCTGTACGAGCCTCGCCAGCATACTGAGAAACGGCGTAACGCCGATCCCGCCCGCAACCCACAACAGCCTCCTCCCCTCCCCCTCCTCCAGCACGAACTCGCCCGCAATCCCCACCAAATCAATATCCAGCTCAAGCGGCCGCGCATCGTCAAGTATATCCGGCCGATGCTCCGCGAGCTTCTGCGCGATCGCGAACAGCGCGCCCGTGACCGCACCGCCCTCCTTCCTCCGCATCGTCAGGGCGAACCGCCGCGTCTCGCCCGCATGCGCGCTGGACACCGTCCACGTCCGCACGCGGTCGTCGTTCAGCGCGGTCGGCTGCCCCGGCGCCATGTGCTGGTACGCGGGCTTCCCGAGCAGCCCGGTGAAGTCGAGCACCGCCGCCTGCCCCGCGTGGATGCGCAGCCCCGGGCTGTCGCCCAGGAGCTCCCACTCGAGTGTGGCGACGCTCGCACTGTGCAGTTCGATGTGCCGGAGCCGTACCTGTGTACCCGCGTTGGCGGGCTGCATGAGGCCTTCGCTCTCCTCGGCCAAGAGCTTGATGGGTGGGCTGTACGGGCTGCGCACGACGCTGCTTCCGGGACGTTGCAGTACAGGGAGTGCATCGCGCACAAAGATGGCGCCAGTCACGGTGAGCGTCGTGAGGGCGTTTTGACGCGGCATAAGAGCGAGAGCGGGAGCGCCGACCAGATTCTTGGCGTGTCCGGTGACGTATAGGATCGTACCGGTAGTGAAGGATACAATAGTGAGCGCGGCGAGGGGGGTGTGTTCGATGTTTCCCAAGGAGCTCATGAAACGGTTACCTGAGAGTACTGTCAGCCCAATAGCTCTAATGAACCACAGCGAAGAACGTACCTGAATAATCCGGCACAACGATGGTGTGTCCATCGGATGGCAGCACCCGCACGAAGCCGGGGAGGCCTCCGCGTTGATTCGCCCCGACGTGTGAGGGGAAAAGTTTCGCATCATTAGGGTCAGCTTTGTATGTTGAACCGATGAAGATGGTGTCTGCTTCAAGAATGAATGATATGATTTCGTCTGGGAGTCGGCCTCGGACATCCAGGTTCTTGTAGGCGATCTCCGGGCGGGCATCAGGATATGGCTCCAGGTCGCGTATGTTGATATACTTGGGGCAATTGCTGTGTGCGACATTAGAAATCATCTCAAGAAGATTTGTAGCACATACCCTATGGCTTGATTCACATGGAGCTCCAGCTGGTAGTCCCTCTCACCTGCCTTCCGCGCCTCCGTGATCCATCCCGCGAACTTATTCCTCCTCCTCGTCGAGAATTCAATCCCGATACCCGCGGCCAAGATCTTCTCATCCTCACCACGTCTCTGTCCACTCAAGAGCGGCTCGAGGTTCTCCACCCAAGGGTCTCCATCCCATGCCCTTGCCTTGATAACGAGCTGCGTCTCGTTCGGGCTTCGTACGAAACCCGGTTTCCCGTCGGCGCCGGCGAGGATCGACGTCCAGGGGCGCCCATCGGCGTCAAGCGTCGTCACGGGGATAAATGGCAGGCGTGTCGTGTGGAACACACGGTGCTGCTCATCCATGTAATTCGTGATGTGCATCCAGGAAGTCGCGCTCGCCTGGTCGAACGCGAGCTTGCGCTGGATAGCGACCTCACCTGGGTGCCAACCTCTGAGATCGGTGGACATGTCGGCTTGAATGGTAACGGTTCCGGCAATAATGGGGTGGTAAGGGATCGGTGGCCATGTCGGTGAGTGCCCCTATTTATTCGTGGGTTTCGAATTGGCTTTCAGACTAGCGGGGATCGAGTAAGCGCTCATGTTGATCAGCAATCGTCGGGCTTGGTCAAGAACTTGGGAGGTAAATTCTCATTGTATGCGAGGAGTGTATAGCGAGAGTCTGTGTCGTCCTTATAGCTACGTCCCGGTTCGGTGTAGACAGTGGTAGGGTCGAGTTGCAGCTGAAGAGACGACCTTGACAGTGAGCTCAGCGCTTCGAGATAGCGGACGTATGCCGAGATGCCGGATGCGTGAGAGATCTGGTGAGTGACCTCTCCTGAGTCTCCTCGGAGTCTATTTTTGAATTCTCCTTCATCCTGCTTCGCCCGAATAAATGCGAGACCAGAGTGCTTGCTCGGCATTCTTCCCAAGTCGACAGACGGCGGCAATATCTTCCTCCGTCATAAATTTCGCGTACGTATCGTTCCAAACCGTCGGAATGCTGATACTCGCCATTTGCACAAGTATTCGCTCTATGCTGATACTTTGGATGTGTACGAACTTCAGGCCACGGACGAGTCCACCGAGGACGAGAGATTCTATGGCACGATCTAAACGCGCCGCTCATGGCGCCGATTTCAACAGGCGAGCCTCAGTGGTAGGGATCCGAGTCAAGTGTGAACGACGTCTCTTGTGAGTCTCATATCTCTCCTGTCGATAGCCCCAATCTGTCCCAGTACAACAGGTGGTGTAGTACCATGAAACATGACAATCACCAAGGCAGCACTACTGAGAGTCTGTGTTTTCCGGCCTCTCAACCAACTCGTCAATTTCAGTAACCAATTCGTTTCTCATTCGCCCTGGAATTTGCAATGAAATCCGACCGTGTTATGCCTGCGCGTTTCTTGCTGGTTATCCTGCACACCCTGGTAATATGACATCTGCACAGAACACGTTTAGCCCGCTTACGTGCAGGTGTCGTGTCCCCCGCTTTCAACTCGAGCTCCCCAACGATACACTCACCATTGTTTAGCTTCTGCGTCTTGGAGGAGGTCGCCGCGAACAAGAGCGAGATCGCGCGCATGCGGGGCGTCATCAACGTTCTAAAACTGGAGACGAGCATAGAGCAACTCGAGATTTACTCTGCGCGGTTCGATGCCACAGTTCCACATGTGGGGCTGTCAGCGTTCTCGTCTTGGGTATCTGCACGGGTTTACCTTACTCGTCCGAGCGTCGTCCGAGCCAGAAATCGGTGGACAAATCTTCTTGGATCTTCTGTAGGGAACCCAGGTGTAAATTTATCTTGTCAGTCTGGAGCATTGCGTCTAGCTGTACTGTGCAATACTCGGTTTTGTGCTCGCCGGGTTTTCCACCAGGAAGGAACTGTGTCCTCTTACATTCCTGCGTCATAGTATAGGGAGCTCAACGTGGGTTCAGACAATTGAGTGTCCTTCACTCTACCTGGAGTAGACTGCGAAGATGTGAGCAATTTGTGTCGCACTGTAAGTACCGCCTGCGTATAAACTCCAAAGTCCTAACTCCCGCTGATCATAAAGCAGCTAAACTCGCAGGAACCATTCAGGCTGGAAGTTGATCTCGTCCTCTACGCAAACTTCAGCTGATTCTTACGCACTTAGGAAACACCTCCGCGTCCATTTCACCTTCTTCCCACCACCAACACAACTATGTTGCGCTCTGTACGAATATTTCAAACCCGGGTCTTACACTGTCGACTCATACCTGCCTTTCACCGCGACAGGCCTCTCCTTTCCCGTAATGTTCTCTTGCCATTCTTCGAAGCTCTCATCAGCTGCTAGTGCACGGCGGCCTTCTGGTCCGTGATGCGTGACGCTCCATACAACTTGCAAGCACATTGATACTTTCTTTGCCTCCGTACAGGTCGCGCGGCAAGCTGCCGGCGTCAACGTGATTTCGCATATTGACACGGGGTCTCGTCCGATTTTTCCAGAATCTCGTGTGCAATGCCGGTTTGCAAATTCACATACGCAAAGAATCGGCCTGGTAGTGGTCTACAGGTCCATCAAGGGCTGCTGATGTTAGTTATTGTTTCGATGCGGGCGATGCTGCAGCCCGCTTTCGGCACAATCGCGGGCGTAACGACACAGGCATAGCAAGCGGATGCGTGACATCAAAGACAACAGTGTATTGAAAGGATGTGTAGGGTATAACCTAAAAGCTGATACAAAACATGTAGACGAACAAATAACAGGACACATCACACGAGAAGAAACGGGGCTACGTGAGGTCAGAGATCGGACCATAGATGTCCTCGTTCAGCTCCCAAAGGCGGCGGCGAATCAGCTGGAAAGCAGTCTTAGTGCGTCCTTCGGCATCTAGAAGCTGCAACCAATTGTCCCCATGGAACAATGGCCTCAGAAATGGAGCTGGCAGTTCGTCTGCAAGCGCGAATCCACTGCGTTTGGAAGATGCGGATCCAGATCCGGCCGTCGTGGAACCATCGGACAGGCCTGGAGAAGGATGGTAAGGAGGGTGTTTGCGGTCAAACGCAGACGGGGATGGCGTCATTTCTGCGCGATGGTGTTCCACGTAACTCCACAGGTCGCCCACGCAAAGTAAAGTGCCTATAACTTGCAAGTTAGGGTCTGACGTGGCGGCGGCAAAGGCATACTTGGCTTGGATACGCGTCTGTAAAAGGGCATTCACAAAAAAGAATTGAGGAGTCCGAACGCCCCTCGGTTTGACTTCCGTGATGAGAATGATTCGGCTATGCTCAACGACGGGGGGGTTGACAGGTTGACGACCTTCCATGAGCAACTTGTGTGCCAATTCGACAGCGTCGGGTACTCGTGTGCTGCGGGTTTCTTTGGAGTGGGGTTTCTTGTCGGATGTGAAGGCGTCAAAGGGTACGGGTATGAGTGGTGGAACACGTCGATCAAGTGAAGAACGAGCATTAGTCATAGTGGGACTGATCATCATCGACACGGGGGGTTTGGTGACAGAGATGGCGGGCGGAGAGAGATGGGGAGCTCTCCCATAGATGTCGCCTTTAGTCAAAGAGGGCGGTGTCGACAGCATGTCAACATCCATGCCCTCCTGTGGCGGTGACGGCGTGAACAAGCTTCCAGTACGAGCGCGAATGAAAGCAGGAGGTGAGATACCGTGCATCTCATCGTCAACATCAACGTCCTGTTCATCTTCAGATTCGACCTCATCTTCGGATTCCACTTTAGATTCAGATTCAGCCTCGTCTTCGGATCCAGCCTCGGTGTCAGCTTCAGACTCGAAGTCTCCAGCGTCGTCATCCATGTCTTCGTCCTCGTTATCTTCTTCGACATACGTGTCGTAGGTACGCACAACGGGATACTGGGGGTGGGTGACGGAGTATGCCTGGGGGGTCTGGAAGCCAGCGAAAAGATGGTCCCGTTGAGCGATGATCCAGGGGCCGTACCAAGGACCTTCCCTCCTCTCCTTCCTCACTGCGGCTATGGAAATGCTCAGGACCCAGTCCTCCGGGGCAACTGCAACATTGGAAGGTTCTTGGGGGGTGTCAAAAACGTCACCTGCATCGGCATGCTGTTGGAGAGCTGGGGTTAGCTGGAAAGGGGAGGCAAGCAGCGGGGCAACGCCATGTAGAGGGCGGGAATTTGGAGGGGTAACGGGGAGCATATTAAGCACGTTGGGAAGAGGGTGGATGCGAGGAAAGATGTACGGGACGATACACCCAAGAGAAGAGCCCCGTCCTTAAATAAAGGCATCGCGACACAGTGGCCGCTTTGAGGTCACCGGTCACCTACTGGCAACAGTGCAAGAGTAGTCACAGAGAAGGCCGCAACAGCTTGGGTCGAAGAATGCGAGGGGATAAATGAGAGGTTCACAACAAAAGAAAGCTGAGCTCCGGGACAGACAGAACAAAGGGAAGCTGCGACGTCGAACCAGCCGCAGATTTGAAAGTTGAGACTCGGAGTCATACTAGTAGCTTGGCCGCGGTGAGCAGAAATTGAGCCCGGGCCTGAGGCGCTTGAGCGCTTGAGCGCTTGAGCGGTGATCAGCCACGCGGTCACGTGCTCTTGTTCGTTGAGATAAAAGAGCCAGCGGCAATCGGCCGTGCCAATTCTCCTTCCCCACAACATCAACTCTTCATACGACTGCCACCCCCTGCAATATGGAGCATCTTTCCGTACCTACTCAATCAGTGACAGTAAGTTCGAATAACCGGTTGTACACTGGATATCCGTTCACCCTCGTGCAGACATCGCAGCGCCACATCCCCAAACGCTATCCCCGCATGCAACTTTCCCTCCCTCCAAACGCTTATACATACCACCGCCTTCAGTTCTATGGCATTTCGGTTACACCCCAGTGGCTCTGCGACTACGCTCGGTCCAGAGACCCTCAGGGCACGATTGATCGCAACGACGTGACACTCATGGCGAGGGCACTTACCACCATCATTCGTAAGACTGGAATATCCACGATCACTTTCGAAGCCTCTTTATTCGACGACACGGTCAAGATTCCAGAGGACGTCGAAGCTCGTCCTGTTGACGATCTAATTCCTATCATCGCCGTCTGTGATCAATACACATACAAGCGTCGGCCGAGCGAGAAGAAGATGAAGAGGTTGATTAAGATCCTGGGCGGTCGCCAGCCAAGGTGGTGGGTGGATCAGCAGGATTGCTATGATTAATGGGTTCAAGTTCGTCGCATCATGCTTTTACTTGCTTTCGTACATCGTTATCCACCGTTTCCCCCGTGTTTCAATGAACATCGACTTCTGGTGTGGATTTACGTGGCACTGTCATGTCGGATAAGTTATAATGGTCCGACACTCGCCCCGGAGACACAGTTGTGGCCGGGGTGTGATCGTGCCACTGCTCGATCGGCAAAATTTAGCCTCTGGTACTACAAAAGAAACTCACGAACTTGTCGTAGACCAACCTACCGCTATTGTTTGCACGTCGTGCCCGTGGACGAACATTTACAGTATTATTCGTCGGTAGGCTAAGGTGTACCATGGAACTCGTTGCCTTTGTTCCGTCCGCTCGTCTTACTGTATTCTGTTCGAATTCACCGGTCTGCATTTGTCAGATCGTTTCACAACCTCAGTCATAATGGAGTCAAAATGGCAGCGACAGTGCCAAGCTGGTGCCAAGATCAGTAAGTAATGCGCATTTTTAACGGTAGACCAACGGTAGACAGGCTGAGAGCGTGGGAAAATACTCGAGTACTTGAAGGCTCCAACAGGCTCCAACTTAGCCGCTCCCATCGCCAACCCACCGCCGCGGCTCTTTGGGTTCAGTATCCAGATTTCATCTCAAGATTTTTTGCCGCTTTTTATTATAAGCCAATATCACAGCATGCAGGTGCGCTGGCTTTTTTCTGTTCATCAATATTCAATCTTTACGCAGCTACCCTCTGGTGATCACTTGCAACAGAGTCGCACCTCAGCAGCGCCGCGCCGCACTCCCACTGGACCCCAGTTCACCCCAACAACGGCTCCTAGTCTCAGGACTGACCGAGTTCAACACTACGGCTACGCCATCACCGATGCTTGGCTTCTCGATTATTCTCGAAGGCACGAACATTTCTTGCAGCCTGGAGAGCACATCGACGATGAATTCGACCGCATGTCATTGACTGTAAACGTCCTTCGCATACAAACGGGCATTCCAAGACTCATATGTGAGTGGGCTCGTCCACCCAAAGTACTTCCTCCGGGCGTCGAGATCGGGCCAGATAAGGAGATTCTCGTTCTCTCTGTCCTGTCGACGACTGTCGAGTCTTGGGAGACCCGCCCAAGCCAGGCGCAGGTGGACGTACTGCAGTCCATAATGGGGGACAAGAAGCTGAGATGGTGGAGGGATTTCTATCATCCGTCGCAGTGCTAGGGATGGTGAATGTCACGGATGTTATCTTCGTCTCGTGTGCTTATCTTGCTGTCAGGCTTCCGCCACGTCCTTGCATGTTTCACATTGTATCGCAACCGTTTTGCAGCGTGTGTTCATTAGTATTTACGTTCTGCTTCCGATGTGAACATTATCCCGATACGCCGTGAAGCATGATGGCTGACATTCTGTCTACTGACATGTGGATGTAGCCAATGTGTGTTATGACGACGAACAATGTGAGTGGGAACACAGGTGCCTCAACGACGTGTGGATTGGATGGGTGTGGGAAAGTTTGCGAGCACTTATAAAGACCACCCGTACCGTCGCACAATGAAGACGAAGCCAATCCAGTTTCACAACATGCAAGTGCGTTAGATCGTGTCCACATATCGATGTCAGCCCCGCAGAACTCATCTAACTTTACACGCAGCTATCCCCGGGTACTCATCTGCAAATGCCACAGCTCCGGGCAGCGTTGCATCGTATCTCGACTCGACGGCAATTTATTCCGCGAAAAGCTCCTTATACTAACACCGACCGCGTTCAATATTACGGCTACGCGATCACCGATGCCTGGCTGTTTGACTACGCTCAAAAACATGAACACCTCCTACGGCCTGGCGCCAAATTGGTTGACGATTTCGGTCGCATGTCATTCGCCATCGATGTTCTTCGCAGTCAAACAGGGATGTACAAACTTCTCTGCCACTGGGGTCGTCCCCCAAAAGTCCTTCCGCCGGGAGTCGAGATTGGGCCAGACAACGAGATTCTCGTCCTCACCGTCGTTTCGACTCGGGCGGATTCTTGGGAGACCCGCCCGAGCCAGGCCCAAGTGGACCTGCTGCAGTCCATCATGGAAGACAAGAAACTGAGGTGGTGGAAGGATTGGTATCCGTCAGAAGGTTAGGGCAGGAGAGCTGAGGATAGTATTGTCTGAGTCTTGCTGTGTTCACGTATGTTCTGCCATGTTGTCATTGTTTCGCATCCGCTTTCACGATATCAATGTTGAGTTTCATCGTCCACTTCAGTCTTCACTGAGCCGGCGAACCACTGATTGCGCTACCATGCTGCCACCAAGATATCATTCCTCTCCTCGGGCTAAGTGTTTGACATAGGTCGACAAACCAATGTCCTACACTACATTTCTCATGTGTCTTTCCTCCCCAATCTTCAAGATGTTCTCAAGAAGACTCCCATCATACCCCGTCTCCCTCATCCACTTCTCCAGCGTGTACCCGTTCGGATTCACCTTCCGCACCCACTCCATATCCTTCGTGATCACATCGTCCCGATACGCCCTGAAGAAATTCCCGAAGTTCTGACCCCATGTCGTCGAGCCGGGCGCGCCCATCACCGCAACAGGCCTATCCGTGTCCGGGACGTGCGCGAGCCACTCATCGACCGTGAGCCGCTTGTACACTGCCTTCTGGCCGGTCACGCGCGTGAACGTCTCGACGAGCTGGTCCCAGCCGACCATCTCACTCGCGACCTCGAGCGTCTGCGCCGACGTGAGCGCGCGGTGGTCGAAGGTGTAGCGCGCGAAGAAGCCGATGTCCGGGAGCGCGACGAACGGCGCGTGCCCGTCTCCGATCGGAGAGGCAAAGACGACGGTGCCGTCCTCGAGCTTCGTCGTCGGGCCGAAGAGTTTCTGAAATCGATAGGTAGTGAGTTTGGTGATCGTCGGGTGAAAGAGGATACAAGGCTTACGGTACTGAGCACTTCGAGGTATGGCCCGGTGACGACGGTGGTCCACGACATGTTATCGTCGCTTACGACAGACTCCTGCATCTGGAGCCATTCGGCGACGCGTCCTTTTGCGTCGAGGTGGTCGACTTTGTAGATGTCTTTGTAGCCCCCTCTCTGCGAAGAATCGCACGATGTCAGCGTCATCTTGCAGATGATCCGGCGGCTGGGTACTAACCTTGAACGCATACGGCAGACTGCTCCAAACATAATGTCTGATCGTGCTCGTCTGTTTCGCGAGCTCGAAGATCCGGATACCAGCATATATCTCCCTCTGCTCTCCGACGGTGAAGCCGTCGGTATTGATCCATGCTCCATAGACACCATTCAATGCCGCGGCGACCGACGACAAGTCGTTGGTATCTCCTACGTGATCGGTGAGTTTCAGGAGCTATCGCCAAGGAAATACAACAAAATACCTTTGAAGATCTGCACGCCTCTGGCGGCGATGGCTTTAGCGCGCCTGCTTTCAGGGTCACGGGTGAGAGCGCGGATGGAGTACGGAGACGGCGTGCCGTCTGCGGCTGGTGCGAGCAGAGCGTCAATGACGGCGAGGCCCTGTGCACCAGTTGCGCCTAAGACGAGTATGAGTTTGGTGGACATGTTGATGGATGCAAGTGTGGGACGTGAGTGTTTCTGGACAGATGCCAGTGATTCTTCGACTCTTTATATCCATGGATCTGCAGTAAGTACAAGCTACCCGGTCGATGCAAAGCCTCGACAGTGTCAAACCTTTATTTTCCCATCACGAGAATATGATAAGTCAGAGTAATGATAATCCAAAAGGAACTTTATGCAGCCAGGCGTCTAAGGGTTATCATACCCGAGGCCGACCCGTAAAATAATTCTGAAGAATTCGCTATGAGTGCTATAGTCGGGTTTCGAGAGAGATGCTGACCTGCTGTTGCTTCACGTCTGAATAATCCGATGGGACTTTGACAGTGCCATCACATTCTTTGTGAGCATGAGGGCCAAAACGGAACGGCTAGAGCACGAGAACGCCTTAGGACGTTCACGTCTCCCGATATCATACGCTCCTCTGACGCATGATGACTGGATAGATTGGATAATCGAGTGTAAGCAGGAGCAGGAGACGCGCGCATTACACAGAAACTGTGGGAAGACAGCACTCTGTTGGCCCGTCGCGGAAACCACAAAATAGGCACTGTATGACGGTACACAAGCGGTGGCTCCAGCGTGCACGACACTAGCCAAGCCAGGGGAAAAGGTCGGTAGCTGGCTATCAAGCATATGGGGAAAGGGCAAGCGACGAGAGGCTTGGAAGTCCAAGATACTTGATGTTGAGACAATTCCGCGAGATAACAGTCTCTCACAGTAGTTCAATGCCAACGAAGCACAAGAACCCGTGTCATCTGAACAGAACTCTTCGATAGCTATGCATGTTGTGCATGGGAGAGGAGAGCCCACGACCGCGCCGCATCCTGGAGAAGTACTAAGGAATGGGCGACATAACAAATTTGCATCGCACTGCATCGCGTCCGATTTGGCTCGACCTAGGATACTCCGGAGTGCAACCCTCACAGCAGAAGTTGATAAGGGGCGCAACCTATTAGACGGTAAGTGACAGTAGCAGACCAAGTGGCGTAGGCGGAAGCGGATGCGCCAGTTGATGCTGCTAGTGCAGGCCACCCTATTTTTGCTTCCGACGGTCAATCATATAGCACAGGTCCAAAGGACGCTCTAGCGGCGTCGGTAGAACATTCTTTACGTCCGCCTCGAGCTAATGGAGTGAAGAAGGAGACGCGTCGACTGACATTAAGACTTACAAGGAGCGAAAGACTCGCCGTCGACAAACGTGCATTCGCAAGGAAGCATACCCCTGCACCAACGCTAGAGACTGGTACTGGGCCCCGAGTGACCGTTCCTCACGCGCACAAACAGCCGGGGAAGTCGAAGAATCGCGTGCGAGCGTCGCGAGCCTGACGTTCATAATCGACTCCCCGCACCAACACCGCCGCACAGCGAAGGGTTGAACACTGCTTCTTCGGATTCCGCCACGGAGAAAGCGAGATCGAAAAAGCAGGGCAGCCGGAGTCGGCGTAGATCAACAGCAGTTCTGCCGGCTCCGGAAGTCCACCTAAGTTATCCCGCGATACGAAGCAATTCCATCCACAGGCAACGACGTACGGCATACAACACATGACCACGGTGAAAGGTGAAGTCGTCGACGCCTTGATACGCGCGTTCACGCGCATTCTAACCCCTGCACGCTCGGCTCACATGGTGGCGCGAGGACTCGGCCTTTACTGGGCTGCGTCTTCTTCTGAGCTGACGTTGCGACATGTAAGCTGCGATGACTTCTATGACGAAAGCATGTCGCAACCATTGAGTATCTGTTGAATCAGCACCGTGAAGATCCGCTGAAAACGCCTCGATTGCTCACCTGCCTGTCATGAAGTATATTCTTGAAGGACCCGCGGAGCTTCTCCACCGTTCGCGTCCGAAGCCGAACACCTTCACTTGAGATCTTCACACGCTTGCAGAGCCGCGGCATGACAGACAGGCGGAACGGACGACGACCAAGGCGAATGTACTTGTGGAGGACGACGGTGACAAGACTCGGACGTCGACGGCAGGGCGAGACGCGCGGAGTCTGAAAACTCAATTGTCTGCCGAGATGACGCAACCCGATTTTTATCAGATAACAAATCGGAGATGGCGAGTGTCTCTGCGACTTTGCTGCGACTGAAGTCGGGCTCAATCAGTGTCACGCAGAAGTCGAGAAACGAGAGAAGACCGAAAGAAAGGTCCCCAGAGGGATGCAATCAAACCACCAGACGTGTCATTCCAGCGCATCACCGGCCACCGGTCACCGCTCGTCATTGATAGCAGCGGGAGAGAGATTCGGGCATGATAGCTCCCATGGTGCACTTGAACAGGCTGGCCGCGTGGTGCAGGGTCCACCTGGCGTACGAGCGGCCTGGAAGACAACCGCCTGACAGCGGGGCGTCGCCAGGAGCGCCATCTGTTGTGCCGGCAAGAAGGTAATAATACGTCTGCGTGCCCCAACACCCGCCCGGGGATGATGAGCGCGGCTCGCCCATGAACACACTTACCTACACAACACATGTAGGTGATGCTAGTCAGGCCGGGGCCGGGGTAAGCGCTATGAACGTGCGGGGCAGCGCGGGGGCGTCCGAGCGCCCGGAGCCCGCGCAGAGAAGCACGGCGGTATCATGCCAGCCTCGAAGCCTCGATCGCAGCCCTCCTTGAAAGTCGCCCGGGCTACGCACCCCTCGACGCACCCGAGGCGCGGAAGAACAAAAGAGTCGCATCACCTGGCGTGGTGACGGGGGCCGCCCGTGCTCGTCGCACGCGGAGACGGTGCGTCTCGCCCACGCGCCCGCCTTCGAGGCCTCGCGCTCGCCCGATGCCGCGCGGGGCGTACGTGAGCGCGCTTCTGCGCAGCCGCAAGCGGGGGATCCGTGATGAAAGAAGGCAGCGGGATTGAGGACGCCTGGGAGCGGATGCAGCGCAGTTGAATACGCGTCTCGTCACCAGGATGGTGTGAAAGATAGCCGGGGATTCTGGACGCGCGACGTGGAACTTGTGACGGCTTTGCAACGCTTGCGTGGGGTCAAGTGGCAAGCGACAAAATTGACCACACCTGCATGCCGGTACGTCTTCAATGTCAGCGCGCAGGCTTCCAGCATGTAGCCTTGTGTAGCCGGGCTGTGTCCCTGGAAAGGCCGTGCATGCGCACATCGCCGACGAGTGAATGCTCGGAACTATCCCTGATACGTTTGATCAGTTGGCACAGTGCAGTAAGTACATACAAGCAAACGCTGAAGATCGTGACGAAGTGACAACATGGAGTACTGTACCAAGGTACTGGCGAACAGGCGCAGGAGGGCAGAGGGTAGTACGGCGTCATCATCCAACGTCCGTGCACACCGACTGGCAAAATGTAGACATCGCGAGTAAGTATATCGAGCCAAGCCCAATAAATACACTACTAATACGAGTGGATGGGGAATGGGACAAATGGTGTATATGAGAGAGGATGGAGCACAAAGGTCCACAGTGGAGGCATCGAGTGGGGGATCTAGTCTATAAGCGGGGCAGTCTTTCTATGTATGCAAAATTCTATAGCTTGAGTTTGTTAAATAGCAGGTGCATTAGGGGCGGGGGTCGTGAACGAAGAGTGAGTCGGGATATCAGAGGGAAGCAAACAACAGTGGATAAGGAATCGGGAGTCCGTCCATCCACTCGCCCATGCATAACAATTCCACAACACTACGCAGCACCTATCCGCACGCCAAGGCCCGTCGCGGTCGCAGCCTCGACCTCGCTGAACCCTGGCAGCGCAACCTTCTTCCGCTCAGGCTCAACCACCTCCATCGGCTCACCATCCGCTGACTTATCGCTCGCGGCGCCGTCCACAGGTGACGGCATCCTAAGCGGCGGCAGCCGTATCGGCGGAGAGCTGGCGCGCGACGCGGGTACGGAGGACGAGTACGCCGACCCACCTGTGGGTGCTGCGCCCCGCAACGGCGTTGTGCCACCCGAATGCCACGCACGTTGCCCCGCGCTAGAGTGGGCGGTCAGCGAGTGCGGAGGATGCGGATGGATCGGCGTCATCCCGAACGCGACGCGCACCGAGTGTGCGAGGTGATGATGCGGCGGGGACTTCGCGGTCGTGCTTTGCGCGTGTGCGGGCGGGTGCTGCGTGGACGACCACACGGGCGGTGACGGCGGGCGCGAGCTGGATGCGCTGAGCGTTCCGGCGGCAGGTAAAGGTGCGCCGGAGGTGAGGGAGTGCGGGTAGCTCCCAGGGCTGCTTCCATTGCTGCTGGGCCCACTGGAGAGCTGTGGCGTGGAAAGGGTGTGCGAGTGAGTTTGAGAGTGGGAGGGAAGGGCCCGTTGATTTGAGAATGTATGCTGGAACGCGGGTGCACTGAATATCGATCAGCATACATTCAGTCAATATCACAAGGACAGTATGAGTGCATACCTGTAAGGCTCGTATGTGAGGTCTCCCGAGCTGTTCCGCTTCCGACTCAACATCCCGCTCCCGTTCGGCGGGCTTTCCGCGACACCCCTGATCGGTTTCCTGAAATACTCCTCGACGGGACTTGCGCCGTGCGCAGGCGGTGGGAGCATGATCGGAGACGGTGCGCGGGAAGGCACAGCGGAGTGCAGATTGAGCGTCGACAGGCCGCCCAAAAAGGGGCTTGTGGACGGCGTCGTATATGGGTACGGGTGCGGGGCGTGGCCAGACATACGAGGCGAATGTGAGCCCCGCTGGGCAGCGGCCGGGAGCTCCGAATCGGTGCTGATAGGTGAAGGTGACTCATCCTGGGCGCGAGTCCGCGGAGGTGGGTAAGGATGCGTCCAGCCGCTGTGCGTCCGTTTGCGCTCGTTCTCGACGACATGCCCGGAGGCGTGCGGATGTATTGGGAACGCCTCATGTTGCCAGGCGCTTGAACTGGTGCGCCGTCGATTGTGACTACGGCGTTCATCCTCTTCGCCGTCATCGTAGTACTCCGCAAAATACCCCTCGTGTCCGGCACCAAAGTACGGTGTGCCGACGGGGCTCGTCGCTGCGCTCTTGGACACGCGGCCGAATGTTCGCAGGATCTCCGCATGCCGGGCCGCGTGCTCAACCCGTCGGAGGACGGCGTTGTGTCTTGCTTCATACTCAGCACGCCGGATGGCCTCTTCCCGCTCCAGGGCATAGAGCTCATCGGTAGCGACGCTGGAAAGAGCGGAGAACGCAGAGGGGTGTACATCGCCTTGTGAGGGTCGTCGCGGAGCCGGGAGTGTCGTGCGGGCGTACGTCTCCTGTAAGTCGATCGATGAGAAAGGGTATCAATACATACAAGACAGGGCACGCACCTCATCGACACTATTCGCTCGACTCCGTGCCTTCTTCTTGGGTACTATCTCCAGCTCCCTTTCTTCATCATCCCAACCCTCAATCACGGTGAGACCCCGATCTTTCTCCTTCACTCGAGGTCCACTACTACTTGCCGAAACCGATGCTCGATGGTGCTCGTTGTTGTGTATGCGGGAGTGGCGTGTAAGTTCGTCGGATCGCGAGAAACGTTTCTCGCATGTTGGAAACGTGCATACAAACGGCTTCTCGCCAGTGTGCGTGCGGATATGACGCGTCTACGGGGTTAATTGGAGTCAGCGAAATGAATGATGGCGGGGTAGATAAGGATAAGAATTGCTGCTAGGCCTGGACCCTCTGCGTGTCTGTATGCGCTCGGATACAATGACCCACGATCGGTGGCAATGGGCTCACGACAGATACGGTCTGACATGAGGTCCCTAGGACGCATATACGCTGTGGTGGCGAGCCACAGGGCCTCAACCAACAAGCTGGCCTGAGCGATACATTACCTGGCACGACGAGACGGCGACGAAGAGGTAGATGGCATGTCGAAGGGATGGGGAAGACCTGGCAGCGCTGAGGAAGCATTGAACGTACCTGATGCTCTAATCTGCTGAACGCCCGTCCGCATAGCGGGTATGGGCACTTGTAGGGTCGTGGAATGGTCTTCTCGTGATGCGCAGAGGCAGTGGCAGCATCCATTGCGGTGGAATGCAGGTTCTAGTCGAGAGATTAGAGGTATAAGTACGGCGGCGGAGAGCCAGGCGTCGGGGGATTGAGGCTACAAGATTAGGACGCGGGAATGTCTAGAACGCGTCGGCTGGGGATGTGGACCAAGTGGGACCAAGTGGGAACGGGGAATCGAAACGAGATGAAGAAGGGTCGCGTGTGAGCCCCAGGGAGGTAAGGGTGTGGTCGAAGAGGAAGAAGGGAAGAAAGGAGGCTCGTCGAATCTTCGGGCGAAGAATATATAGGGTTGAGGACTGGGGTGCTGATGGAGGTGCGGGGGTGTGGGGAGGGCCGAGCGAGGAGACGAGCGCCTGACGGACGCCAGAAAAAAGATTGAGAACGTGGGGATGGCACAGGGTTTGGTGACGACGCCACGGGGAGGCAGCAGTGTGCAACGGAAGCGCAGTATCAGCCGAGTGGGGGTGGCACGGCCGATCTAGGGTGCCCTCGGCGGGGTCTCGAGCAGCTTGCTCGCCGTGTGCGGCGGGGTCGGGGATGTCGTGGACGGGGTCGTCGAGGCCGTCGAGGTCGTCGTCAGAGACAAATGGGCGAACAATTGTGCGAGCAAACGTTTGTACTCGACTCGACGCGGTCCCGTTTTGCAAATTTACACATCGCCGTGGCCGCGCCGAAAATCACAGCGTCACCGCACAAGCGCCCGCCGCAGTGCCCGCATATGGCAGTTATGTGACGCCCCTGCACCATATATGGGCATACTGTGACACTATTGCCGCCCCTTATCACATGCGAAGAGATTTCCCAGGTGCGGCACGGGGAGTCGTCGGGGCTTTCCCCGCATAGGCACCGGCGCGGGAGTCGTTTCGCTTGCTTTCGTTATCTCATGCCTCGGCGCCCGGCCCGCACACTCACATTATCTCTTCATCGTCCGCGACGCCGGCCTGCCCTGGTCGCCGTCAGCCTTTGTCGCGCTCGCTAACGCCAGCCCGCAATATCCTTCGCGCCGTCTTCCATTCGCGCTCAAATGGCGAGGCCGTCGCCAGGTTTCACCTTCTGATCATCAATCAGGGTGAAAGGCGTCTTGACACTCCCCAGACGTATCGCTCTCGACGCCACCGCAAGCCACGCATCATTTTCAGCGGTAATCCTCGCGCCCTCCCCATGATCGCCTCAGAATATTTCTCCTGCCCTCTCGATATATTGTTTACAGGTCACCGTCAGATGTTTCCATCTCGTGATCTGTCCACGCTTGACCGTTCCTGTTCTCCGGTCATGGTCAGACATAAGCTCAGGCAACATTCATGCATTCTTATCGTCTTCCGAGCCCGCCCACGCCCACGCATGCGCGGGCCTGCTTCATTTATTTCCTATCAGCCCTCCTAGGCCCTCCTCCGTGCGTCATCACCTGCCGCTACTTACCTACGTCTACTGCAGACGTACATACAAGCTTCGCTCCGATCCTCCTGCGCTCATCTGCCCATGGCCACCCTGCCACGAAGGGCCGAGCCCACGATCACCAACAACGATCACAGCCGGTGTGTCTCCGCGCTTGTATCGCCATTCAAATCCTCCCCGCGTCTCCATGAGATCCAGGTGCACGTCGCTTACCCCGCATTCGATGTCTCATCTTCGATCTCGAACACTCGGCTACCCTATTTCCTCGGTCGAATAACGGAGAATAACTACGGGATCCTCCGCTTCTCTTCCACGTACGTCGTCGCCCAAGGCTTGCTATTTTCTATCTAATAGTAACACCCTCCCATGCGCGGCGCGACACTCTGGAAAGCGTAACAACACTTATATTACAATGCAACTGGCGCACAAACGTACGGCCGCCGACGTCTGTTCCATTTCGTCCTTCTGCATCACGCATCTGTTCGCGGCAGCCACGAAGACTCTCGAGAAGCACGGCGAAGACTGCATGTATGTGCGGCATCGCGCGGGCGGCAGGGCCTCGACACCGCTGCGTATCGTCCAGGCACACGCCGAGGCGGCTCATCTTTCGACGCCCCGCACGCCCAGGATGATGTCGTCAACGGTACGCGCGACAAGCGCGGATAGCACACGTCAGCCCGCGCAAGTGCAGCGAGGCCACCCTTTCTTCCGCGCGATATGCGTTCTCCTGGCTTCTCCTGGGCTCACCTGGATCGCCTCGGCGTTGGATCTCCCGGTGGCATTTGGGCACGAGTGCTTGCTTCTTTTCGCGTGTGTCGTACGGGCTACCTTAAGTTTGTTTTGGGCGCTCGGGGGTGTCCGAGCCGCGAGGAAACGGTACCGGCGTACCCGAAGTTGACGTATCTGGCCACGGTGTCTGTCGTGCGCTGTAGTGTGGGGTCTTCCAGGCGCATACGTCCTCTGCTCAGAGCGCATCAGCTGATAGTGAGTTGGCAACGGGTATTTACCGAATGTGTAGTGCCCACGGGCCACAGCCATCGCAGTGGGCATATCATATGAAATCTGAAATCTTCCTCGGTCACCTCACCGAAACACTCCAGGCCCCGATTTAGACACCTTTATGGGTTGGGTGCGCATTTTGCAATATGTATGTCCAGGGATTGTACAACTACAGTGTATGGAGGTTGGCCTTATCGCCGTTCTGTGGTGTCCGTGAGTTTGTTATCAGATCAGCTGGAACTGCGTCATAAGAATTCAAATATTCAAGTTCCGCGAGCAGTTCATTTGCGTTCGACTCGGATGATATATGCGCTCGCACAACCGTACCTGCCCACACATGCACCTCCCTACACCGCGCCCACGAGCGCGCCTGAAGAACTGTATACAGCCAGAGATCACAGTCAGAGACAGACACGTATGTCAGAAACTCAGGCGTTTGTTTCATGAATAAGCTTCACCGCAGGTACGCAGCACTCCTTTTCCGGCGGATCTTTACGGCGGTGAACGCCTGAAACTTTGCGTGCTCGACATTTCTTGTCCTCGACAACCGCTTTCGTATCACAGCACGCTGATTGTGGCTCTGGTTGTGGCGCGGGGCATCCGCGGAGATGCACAGACGCCTCCGCCCCTACCCAAGCCTCGTGTTCTCAGCATCTATGCAGGGGTCGCGAGGCGCGGGACCGTCGCGTCCGCGTTCCAGGATCGCATACCGCAATAGACATGCCCTTGGGGGTAGGGTTGCCATCCGGGGCAACTTAGGTGTTCACGGTAGGCACTGTTATGCCCAGCGCATAGGTAATAACTCACTTGGGCGGATCAAGCGACGCGCCGTCCACGCTGTGCGGCACGCCGAGGATTTCCGCTACGTATATACGCACGCATCAGGCTCCGTCGAAGCTTGGGGTTTTCGTCACGCACAAGAAGGCCTGACGGCCTCCAAACGCGGCCGAGCAGATATGGAGACAAACCTGCGAGCACGGTCGTTTGCGCAGCTCTGCTCCACGGAGCGCATGTGAGTGATACTACTGCCCTCATACCTAGTAGAACATTCAATAACCATCGCGTCTTCACTTTACAGGCACACCTTCGGCGAATAGCCAGACGGTGTGTTGGGAAGTCGCGGGTGTAGATGCGCTACACGGTTGACTAGGGTCAAAAGAGACTGCACGTACTGACCATCGTTTACCGTGTAGGTAGCATTTCGGCGTATCCTAGGCCGTGCTGCATTTGTCAGTACGCGATGAGGCTCATCACTCGCCTCGCTCATCCCTGACGCCACCTCTCGGGACGAGCGAGGAAGGGCTTCGTAAGTATAAGTTGGAGATCCCCGCGGCGGCGAAGAAACTACTTCAACTTGCTGGTTAAACTGAGGAGAATCCGCGGGTGGATGCGCGGCTGGGCAATTTAGACCTAGCGTGCAGGTATCATCTTCCATTGCTTGGACGTGTCGCCATCTAGGGCTCCTCCTACCCTCTCGATGCCTACCGTCATGCACAGGCTGAACGGAAGCTCTATGTCCCAGCACTTTCAGGCTTGGCGGGGTGGCGTTGACGTCTTATGGCTATACGCTAGGATGACCTACCTCAGCCTACTTATCCAACAAATTACTTTGCTATGGCCCTTGGCGTGGGACTTCACTCAGCTCGCTGCGTCCTCTAGCGCCGCCTCCTCGTGGACTCGGTCTCTCATGATTTGCCGCCGCTTTGCAATCGCTTGTCGTTCTCAAAGCACATGGACGTCTCGTCTATCCCGTGCAGGCCTATATTTGTTTGAATTTCTCAGTCTCGGCCATCATTTTGAAAAGCACTGGTCGATATCGGGATGGACGAAGCTTCGTCCATTCGCCTGAACAAGGCTCGGATTACTCCCAGGGGCTCTCTGGAAATTAATCAGATATAGAAGAGGTAGGTCAGCTGTCCACTTCCACAGCTCAACGACGACAATCATGGTTGAGTTATGCCATAAATATTTCAGTCGGCCTCGGGGTGGCCTCGGGGATGAAAGGTTAGTCGCCGAGCTTCATAAGTAATACTGTCAGAATTATTAATAATACCCCGCAGATAGGAAAATAATTATCTGTCAAACTCCTCAAAGCTTCGCAAAACCCGCACACCGAATTCTTCAGCGTGAAGGGCGGGTCCGATAATCGCAGGGAGAAATTGCATAAAGAGTGGACGAATTTTCAAGGTAGAGTCAAAAACACCCCCAATTTTTCCCGCACACAAATCACACTTGCATTCACACCCGTTGTCAACATCATGTCGACTAAGCTCATACTCGTACTAGGCGCGACAGGCGCACAGGGATTCGCTGTCATAGACGCCCTACTCGCACCGGCCGCCGATGGCACGCCGTCCCCGTACTCCATACGTGCTCTCACGCGCGATCCCAGCAGCGGGCGTGCCAAGGAGCTCGCCGCCAGAGGCGTGCAGATCTTCAAAGGTAAGGATGTTCGATATGCCTGCCAATAGGCCTTCAACTTATTCCTCACATAGGAGATGCTACCGACCTGCCCTCGGTCGCGGCCGCATTGCGCGGGGTCTATGGAGCATGGATCAACACTGACGGCTTCACCCTCGGAGAACAGAGAGAAATATTTGCCGGTATGAGGATATTTGAGCTCGCGAAACAGGCGGGAACGGTCAGACACTACGTGTGGAGCAGTCTGCCATACGCGTTCAAGGTGAGAAACCCCTTTGCGACTTGTTGACAGGCGCTGACTCCAACGCACTCTTACCACAGAAAGGAGGCTACAAGGACATCTACAAGGTTGATCACCTCGACGCCAAGGGGCGCGTCGGAGAGTGGCTCCAGATGCAGGAGTCCGTCGTCAGCGACGACAACATGTCGTGGACCAGTGTGGTCACCGGTCCATACCTTGAGATGCTCAGCAGCGTAAGTTCATGTTCCCCTCAATCTCGAATCTACCAGCTGACTCGCGCAAAGCCTCACACGCTCGTCGGTCCGACTTCGAAGCTCGCGGACGGCACCTTCGTCTTTGCGCACGCGATGGGCGACGGGCACGCGCCCTTCATCGCGCTGCCGGACATCGGCTTCTTCGCACGCTACACGTTCGACAACCGCGAACTGACCTCGGCGCAGACGCTCGATGTCGCGAGTGAGATGGTCAGCTGGGACCAGCTCGTCGAGACGTTCACGCGCGTCACCGGCCAGAAAGCGGTGTACAAGCGGATCACGGTCGAGGAGTGGGTTGAGAGACTCCCGATCAAGGACAAGCCCGTCGCTGTGCTGGGCGGGCCCGGCTCGACGACGTGGGGTCAGAACTTCGGGAATTTCTTCAGGGCTTATCGGGACGATGTGATCACGAAGGATATGGAATGGGTGCGAAAGGTGAATCCGAACGGGTACACGCTGGAAAAGTGGATGAGGGAGACGGGGTATGATGGGAATCTTGGCAAGGCGGTGTTGAAGCTGGAGGAGATGAACAATGTGGCGTAGGCTGCCGACTCGGAGCTATATATTCAGTGCTTTTCAATCGATATTTCACACCAGCCACGATCTTGGCGGTTCGGACCTCGAGTTCTGGGATGAAAAGGTGGCCGTTGGCATGTCTCTCCGAGAACTCGCGACAGGAGCATCATTGGGTCCTTATACAAGAACGACTATCTTCTTGTAAAGGTCAGCAACGGAGACTACATTGGGTCGTCATATACTCAATTGAAAGTACACACCGCGGCTCGCTGATGATCCCACGGCGTTTTTACGGCGTATAGCGTCGCGAACGTGGTGTCAGTCGCGCTGCTCTACGGACACAGCCGCACGCGAGCGACGATGCAATCGAGAACGCACGAGAAGGGTCGAGCATGAGCAACACCGTCGATGCCACGGTGCACTGGTAGGGTGGTTGGCAGGTGAATGAGAACGCACCCATGTGCAGCAGGGCTCGGTAACCGGTTGGAGAGAGGGTGTGGACACCCTCTTGATGTGCAACCATGTGCCCTAACAAATGTTTAAGCGTGTGGAGGAGGTAAGTCGAAGGCGAATTGGAGAGCCCGGTGAGTCCGCTATGAAAGCGAAGGTGGACAGAAGTGAGAAAGCTTCAAGTTGTAGAAAGCTTGGGGAGATTTGGTGAGATAGTGGTGAGATGCGGTCGCTTTGCTGACTAACGCACTTGTATGTGCGAATGCTCACTGGCCGCAGTTGCATCAGGAAAAACCCTCGGAAATCATAACCGGGTTACAGCCGGTTGTAACCCGGCTACAATCTTCAAATTTGGTTACAATTAGCATGATTGG
>MU277225.1:46358-57365 GCA_022160305.1 Artomyces pyxidatus | reverse complement strand
GTAGGCATTTTTGCCACCGTGACGCCGCACCATTTCTCCCGAATTTCTCCCACGCCACTCGCGCGTCGTTATTCTGAGTCATACAGCCCACGTAACTAAGGCTGTCTGAACGTTGCAAGACGGGCATCCTGTCGTCAGACTAGCCACCTAGTCACCACCGACTCTAAAGATATTGTCCCTAACTCTTCGCCTCCAGGATGTCGTCGTCCATATTCGCACATCCAGTCTTTGGAGACGCCGATACCTCGAGTCGTTCTGGCGCGACGATCCACTCAAATTTTCACCATGGCCATCCCAGGCATATCATTCAGCGGCCTGTCCCTATCGAGGTCAGACGTACGAAGACACTCTTGTGTTGCTGCGGGAGGCACGGAATGTCATTAGCTATTAGGTCGTTAACTTTGGATTATACAATCAGTAGGTTGTATGTATGAATAGTACTATGTCGTGAATGCCCGCGTGGGCAACGTTTCTGGCGCACTGAGCACCCGTGAGCGTTTCGTCAAGGCCTGGCCAGCCGTTTCTGCGGCCGCGGCAAACCATTACCACAGGCTCCACCCGCTCGATCCGTCGCGTCGCGGGAAGGACGGGAACATCTTCTCAATGCTTGCTTGCTTCTTGGGCTGAAAAGGAAATATGATGAGCACGATACACGTTTAGTCGGGGGAGGGTAGCACATACAGTGAATGGGGCATAGCGACCACCGAGAATTATGTCGACCCTGCAAAGGGAGGTGTTAGTTAGTCGCAGAAATCGATATAGGGGGTGTGAGCGTACCATTTGGGGTTGTCGAGCGTGGCGCGGAAGTGTGTGAAGGTGTCGAATGAGAATTTCCCGCCCTGCATCCCCGCTGTGCATAAGTTTGTATCAGTCGGTTTCAACACTCGGAAGCGTGTGTTATGCTTACATCCACTAGGTCCAATGCCGCCGAAAGGAAGACCCTCGGCTATTGCTTGAATTGAGACTTTGTAGATACAAAGACGAGAGGTGGGACTTACTGGCATAGTGGACTATACAATCGTTCGCGACACACGCGCCGCTTTGGGTGTTGTCGAAGACTAGTGTGGGTTGTAAGACAGAAGCCAAGATTGGTGATTCTCACGATGCTCACCTTTGGCCTTGTACGCTGCATCCTTCGAGAACACGTACAACGCGAGAGGGTGGTCGCTGCAGGAATATCTCCTCAGTGCCGTGCAACACGAAAGATACGAGAAATCGTACCGTGAGTTGACGATTTGAAGAGCTTCGTCCACATCTTCTACCACGATGATCGGCAGGACAGGCCCAAAGATTTCCCTAGACATTGATCAGCATTCTGTGCTGGCGATAAGCATGGACAACATACTCGCTCATCAACGAATCGTCATTCTTCACACCAACGACTAGTGTCGGCTCAATGAACTTTGTGTCCTCGTTCGTGCTTCCGCCATACGCGATGGTACCCCTCGTACCATCGAGGAGCCCCTTGATGCGCGCAAAGTGGCCTGGGGAAATGACGCGCGCGTACGAGTCCGACTTCTCAGCGCCATGAGGGAAGAACTCCTTCAGCCTTCAAAAGAGACGTCAGTATGCACAGGCATGCCCAGGAAGAAACGGGCGTACGCTTCGATACAAGCCTTCACGAACGTGTCGACGAAGCTGCGGGGCACGAGCACATAGTCCGGTGCAATGCAGGTCTGGATTTCGTTCAATGAGCACCTCCTAACAAATTCGAGTTGATTGGAACGCACCTGGCCTGCGTTCGTTGCCTTGCCCCACATCAACCGCTTCGCGGTCATATGAAGGTCGCACTTCGGGTCGATGAACACCGGAGACTTTCCACCGAGCTATATTTACGCCAGTTAGTGAAGTGCATATATGGCAAGACGACGACGAGCGACATGCCTCCGTGGTCACAGGCGTCAGCGTCTTCGCCGCGGCTCCAAGTATAATGCTTGCTACGCGAGCACCGCCCGTGTAGAGAACTATCGCGACAGCGGTGTTAGTTATGCATCACGAGAAGGTAGCACAATGCTCACTGTGATCCCACTGCAACTTCAACATCTCCGTCGTCTCCGGGATAGCACCGTTGATCACCGTGTACATTTCGGGGTCCAGGTATTGTGACACGAGCTCTGCGACGAGCGCGCTGTACGCAGGCGTCAGCTCTGACGGCTTCAGGACGCAGGCATTCCCCGCGGCAATTGCGCCAGCCTGTGCGAGAAACGCGGATGTGTGAGCAGGGACGAGCAGGAGCGGGGAACGAGAGCGGACGCACGAGAGGACCGAGCGAGAGGGTGATGGGGTAGTTGAACGGGCTGATGATCAGCACAACGCCCTTCGCTTCCTTGCGGATTGTCGGGTTCATCGCGAACCAGTTGAACGACCAGTGCGCGCGCTCTGGCTTGCTCCATTTTCCGACGCTGCTGTACGCCTCCTTTGCCTCCGCAAGGGATGGGAAGATTTCGATGCTACAGGGCGTGAGCGACGCGTGCCATGTAGACGATGAACATGGGACGCACAAGTTAGTTTCAGCAGGCGCGCGGTGGAGGTCGAGGTCGAGGGCCTCGTGTAAGCGGGCGGCGTTGTCCTTGATCATGTACGCGAGTGCGAGAAGTTGCTGCTTGCGGTACGCAATGGACTTGCTCTTGCCCGTCCTGAACCCATTGCGGAGGTTCTCTCGGATCTGCGGATGGAGTTAGGGGCGTCCGTCTTGTGCGTTCGAGAGGAGCACGTACGACGGGGATCTCATCTAAGGGTGTGCTGGAGAACTTGGGGATGGTACCAGTCATGTTGTGCGGGTCGTTGAATTGCTTTGAAAGGAGGTTGTGTTGTGTCAATCCTGCACCCAAGCCTGCGGTTTATAAAGAGGATCGCTAGAGATTTGCTTGGTAGAGTTGGTTTATGCATTCCGGGATCGCAGCTCTCTCGCCGAATCAAGTTGCTGGGATGCATGCAGACGGACGCAAGCACCTTTCAGTCAGCACATCGCCACCAGGGGGCGAGGCCGACTGCGGGCGATTGCGGGAGTGCCAGCAACTGCTGAGAGCAATCTCCGCAGTAGTCTTGCCCTCTCCGAGTCGGGGATAGCTCGGAACGATATTCGGCCTCCTACAAGAATCATTGGTTAGACGCAAGTTAGACGAGGTTATACGTTAGTTGCACAGCTTGAACTGGAATAGAAGATTGAGCGCTTGAGCTTGAGCGGGCACAGATGAACAGATCCGATTCGGAGAGCTGGTTCAAAATGTCAAGCACTCCGAGGGATAAATCTTGTACTGAATCCAAACCGAATATTCGATAAGGAAAACGTCGGCTTGCTTGCATGCCGTGGCCTGCTGTGCATAAGGGCCAATGGGCTTGTACATCGATACGGGACGCAATACATTGTGAGCGTGGTGAGTACGTGTAGGACTCGTGCAGGACTTCGGACGCGCCGCGCGGCCTGTTGCCCAATCGGAGCAGGCCTGCCATATTCGGCTAGGTCGACCGACTCGGAGCGGGCCTCGTTAGCACCATGACAGGAGGTCTGGATCCTAGCAGCATCGGCCATCGAAACCCCTTCAAGTTCGGCTGGGAGCTACGTATCCTTCATTTTGATTCTCTATGGAGGTCTGACTGTCCGGAAGCTCGAGACTTCCACTTATTCTGGAGGGGCCCTCTCCAGAATCAAAGTTTGACATGATCTGTCTGGAAGACGATACCTCGTCTGTATTCTGGAATTCTGGTCTACGGGAAGTCTTCCACTGGCAGAATTTGCATCCAGATTGTTCAGCTCGTACGAAGGACGCCGAGATTTTCCATTGCGCCGCCTCTTTGAAAGGGCTTTCCAGTTAAGTCGGTACAAGTACATTTCAAGGGTATAAACGACACATCATCAACACACTCGCACCCTCGCGACGCTTGGATCGTGGTCGCTCGCGCGCCCATCCAACGTCGGGCCCCAATTATTGACGTGCACATGCTCCACCTCCACCCCTCCCACCGCGACCGCAGGGCTCACGAAGATATGATCCAGCTGCTCGCAGTTCTGGTCGAACACATACGTGTATCGTTCGACGGGCGTGATGCCCGCCACGACGTCTGCCTCGAACATCAGCGGCGCGAGTGGGCGGAACACCGAGCGCGTCTGCGCGAACTCGTTGAAGTCGCCCGCAACAATGACTGCCGCGAACGGGTCGAGGTGCAGGATGCTCTCGACAAAATTCTGACGACCATCGTGAGCAACAGGCAAGGAGGGAGGGGGGAGAGATACGTACTGCGATCTCGGTGACCTGTGCGGTGCGCTGGTCAACAAGGAGATTGACGGGCGGGCGGGCGTCGCCCTCTGTCGACGAGCTTCCGCTCTTCGCGGTCCCGTGGTGGTTGATCGTGAAGAACCGGTGCCCTGAAGGTGTCTCCCAATGTGCGACAAGGGGCTTGCGCGAGGACGCCCACGCGGTGTTGTTTGGGTCGATTCTACCCGGATTGAATCTGGTGCGTCATCTCATTCGGTGAGCTCGGGATGTCGGGACTACAACGCGAGGGACGCACGTTAGTTCGACGTGGCCGTGCTTCCCGATGATGGCTTTGGTCGCGTCAAGGGAGCCGCCGGCGGTCGAGTTTGGCACAAGCGAGAATTTCTTGGGGTTATACCTGTATCGAACATACGCTTTCGTCAGCCCTGGATCACACCATGACACGGAACAGTAGCGAATGGGGACGGTACTGACAAATACGCCTGCCGGATGTTACCACCGGGTTGACCTCCGTCCTGTCCGTCGACAGGGTCGATGTCCAGCCAGGAGTATTCGGTCGCGTTGCCGCTTGCATTGAAGATTGCGTTTGCCATAGTCGAGAGCGTGACATTCGCGCTGACAGTGCCGTCATTCGTAGGTCCCGAGTTGTCCTGTATCTCCTGAAGGAAGACGATGTCGGGTGTAAGAAGGTGCGAGACTATCTGTCCCGCAACGATGGGGAGAGACGGCGACGTCGGTGCCATGTTCTCAATCTATGTACGACAGAACGGAAGAACTGAGTACTGCCTGCCTGGCGATCAGATAAGACACTCGTACGTTGTAGTCCCCAATGGTGATCACGCATACATTTTTCTCCGCCTTCAGCGTGGTGGGCGGTACCGTAAAGTTGGGCGAAGTCAAGACCGTGGGTGCGGTCGTTGGCAGGATATAGAAAAAGCCGAACCTATCAACGTGAGTGAGTGAAGACCTTAGCATGAAAGTGGATATATGCGCACTGGAACAGCACTACGCCAGTGATGTCGGACAGCGTAGTCCCCAAGGCTACGTTTGGGTTCTTCGTTCCGTCCAGGGGTGCTCCGATAATAACTGTCTCGGGATTCGCATCGGGCACATTATCTGGGCCTGGGTTACCGGCAGCAGTACCAACTTTACAGTGAGACGTGTCCTTTTTCGAGGAGAGAAGCTACTCACCGATGGTGATGGACAGGCCGCCGCGCGAATTCAAGCCGGTCACATGCCACTTTCCGCGCACCCAGAATTCACCAAAGCTATTTGGGAACTCCAAAGACACAGGCTGAGGCACAGTGACCAACGTGCCCTCCAGGCTTTCCCAGAAGTCGAGACCGTATTTGGCTGGCACGAGCGTGGCGTTCGTCCGCTCTATCAGACTTACGTTCCCAGGCACATTAAGCCACCCATCGGGCCCCGTGTCCAAAGCTGAGTATGCTTGCGTCGGTGGCGATCGGTCGACGCCCAACACAATGGGAGTGATGGTGTTGTTGGTCGACAGGTGCGTTATGTTTGTCGGGGAGTCGAGCTCGGTGCCGAAGAGGTCGTTGGGATCAGAAGACGAACGGAACTCGGCGACACGCGCGCTGAGGGAGATGGCATCACCGACTGTCACGTTGCCGAGAATAGTCTTGGAGGAGGTGAAGACTCGAATCCCGTGGGAGGCGCGAATGTCGGACGACGCGGGACCTGCAAGCCAGAAGCTATTGGTGGTCTGAAAGCATGTCAGTCCAGTACATGTTTTGAGATTTTCATGCGACACACCTTGGCTGACACCACGCCGGTAATATTCTGCAACGTCTGTCCGGCGAAAGGCGACTGGAAAGCGGGTCCTTGTATGTCTGTGATGTTGATTGACGCTGTCAGTCCAGGGAAGGACGCGACGAAGAACGACGCAAGGATCGTGAGCGAGACCATGATTGACAAGGGGTAGACTCTGGAAAATCTACACCAGTGCCCCGCTGCTGTCCCTCAAGACTCTAAGCTTTATAGGGCCTCACGCGAACGTAATATAAAGTCGACAAGGCGTGCACGCGGACCACGGGGAGAAGGCGCGGCGAAAGCGGCCGAGACTCGACAAACTGTGAGACCCACGTGGACGTTGAGCTTGGGAGCGGCAGGACGTTGTCGCCCCTCCAGCGTCCAACGGAACACGTTGGAATGTCAAGAGGAAAATGCGTGCATCAGTTTATTCGCTGTCAAAGACGACGACAAGCGAGTCGCCGTAAGAAGCAGGCATGGGTAACCACAGATGTAGGTTAAGCCTCGACGTACGGCTATTGAAGCCGTCTTTGCTTGTACTGAGGTTGATCGTCGTTTCATCAACCTCGTTCACTCTGCTTGTAGGAGACTAACTATAGCTAGTGAAGCTCAGTATAATACAGGTGTAAAGCATGCATTGCCTACCCTCAGTTCTACTTTTCTCTACCTTGGAACTCCTCCCGAATGGATCCCGTCTCCATGTCCCACTCCTGCTCCAGGATACTCATATCCACCAAGTTTTCCCATTTCCCATTCAGCCAGCATGCCTCTCTCGCGCGGCCTTCTATCTTGTATCCACTATGTCCACTGCAATCAGCCAATCCTTCCCAGCGACGTCGAGGCAGCTGCTCACATCTTTTTGTAGACCGCCAGAGCCCTTACATTACTCTCGACCAAGCCGAGCGATACTCGATGCAGTCCAAGCTCTTTGAACCCGTACGCCGTCATCCACTGCACGATCTCCGTCCCTATCCCCTTTCCGCGCCATTCTTTCGTCAGAGCGATCCCTAGGTTACCACCGCGGTTCCGTGCGCTCATCGTCATGAGGCTGACCTGCCCCACGAACGCGTCTGTCTCCTTGTCGAACGCCAATGCAAAGAAGCTGGAATTCTTCGTCATTTTCTCTACCATCTCCTTCGCGAACTCTTCCCTGACAGGTCCGGGGTAGGCGAAAATGAAGATGGCGCCTTGGGACTCAGCATCGTTCCACAGGTCGAGGAGGAGCTTGACGTCGCTCTCCTTGTACGGGCGGAGGATGGTGCGGCCGGTGTCGAACATGTGAAGATAGGCTATCCGCTGCCTGCTTCAATCCTGTTTTATACTTCGCGCACTTCTTTTCCTCAGTCGATCTTCTGCGGGGCCGTGATGGCTGTTACACATAAGCGCACGCCCCGTTTTGACTCTGATTGAGTCAGTATCTTGTCGGACCGCGAAGGACCGTCATTTTGTCGAGACCCATACTTACTTCAATTTCTTGCGACATCCGCAGCTCCTGCGATCACTCCTCGCAATAGCAAGATGTTCCTGACCACATGCTGCATCCGGACTCTTTTCTGGCTCCGGCGCTACTCGCAGCGGTGAGTAGAGGGCTTCCAATATTTTCCGTTGTGTGATGCAGATCCAGGATGTATCCATGTAAGAGAGAAACGGTACTCACGACTAGATTTCCGAGCAACCTCAATTATGAATTGAGCTTGCCCGGGGATCATGCCGGAAATTCTCGTTTCCGTCCATTTTCGACATCCCACTCCTCCTCCAAAATACCCATCGAGACCAGGTCGTTCCATCGGCCCCCTTGCCAATTCCACTTCCTCGCTCGGCCCTCTTCAATGAACCCTCTGCAGCGGCAGATGAGTTCCGCAGCATGCATATGCTGGTAAGCCAGATGTGGACAAAACTCACATCCTACGATAGACGGCCAGCGCCCGCTCGTTGCTCTGCAGGACCATAAGCGACACTCGATGCAGCCCGAGCTCCTTGAAATTGTACGCCACCACCCACTGCATGATCTCCGTCCCCAGCCCGCGACCCCACCACTCGCGCCCGAGCGTGATCGCGACACGCCCGTCGCGATTTTTCGAGCTGAGCACGAGCGTGCCGACATGCCCCATGAAGCGCCCCGTCCCGCGGTCCTCGACGATCGCGAAGAACGAAGGCACGCTCGTCCACTGCGCGATTGTCTCCTCGACGAACCTCTCGCGTCGCGGAGCCGTGAACTCGGGGAAGATCAATGCCTGGATCTCGGGGTCGTTCCACAGGTCAAGTAGCAGCTTGGTGTCGCCATCGCGCAACGGGCGCAGAGTGGTGCGCCGAGTCTGGAACATGGAGAGGACGGGAGCGGAAGCGGAAGGGGAGGAGCGGCGCGGCTGCCATCCTATTCATGTTGGATTATATGCTGAATGATATCTTTGTTCTTTGAGACCAATGTGGCTCGGATCAAGGAGCTGGTTGTGCTTGCTGCGTAACATTCCCGATGTCTGGTGTCCTTGTGTGCCCCATTCGCATATTGAGAAGAACGCTTGTACCTGGGCGAGGGATGCTGCGCCGCAGTCTGTGAGCGTCTCGTCGATCACACAGGAGGCGCCGGCCCTGCCGCGACCCGCTGGACGTCCGTGTTTCACCCGCGCAATAATGCTGGCAGAAGCGATAGCACATCTGTTGCAAACTTCCGACTGCGCAGGTAAAAATCGCTTGGACTTTGGTGCTTCGGATTGGATGATAATGGAGATGTCTAGTGATACAGTCTTTGATATGAGAAACGATGACGAGACGGAATCATTCGATCGACCACGGTGCCACGGTATTCGAGTCCACAAGGAAGATTAAGCGGTATAAGAAAAGAAGGGAATGTATTCAGGTACCATTTCCCCATATCTCTTGGCGACATCCCCTCAGCTCCAGCTGCTGCCCCAACGCCCCCTTCAAGCCTTGCACTCTGTGGCCTGCGCGTCGCACTGCGAGACAGTCAGGCCACTGGCCTTCCCCGCAGCCGAGTTCGCCGCGTTGGCACATGCGTTGTGCTGGACGTCGCAGGAGCGGCCGATCGCAGCAGAGAGGTTGAGGAAGCTCGAGCCGTCGACGAGGAACCCACGGCCGCCGGCAACAACCCGAGGTGGCACGCCGCCCACTGGCGACGACCAAGGTGTGAGCATTCCCGCTTAGAGGTGGTCACTTGGAGAGGGACACGTACGTGTGCCAGTGAATGTCTGGAGGTTCTGGCCCCCGGCAGCGGGAGTAGAGGCCGCGCGTGCGGCAACAGCGGCGGTGGCAGGCGCAGCACTACACCCGATCAGCATCAGACCAAAGCTCGCTCGCTCACGATTTAGATGATACTCACGCAATGGATGCAGCAGCAGATCCCGTTGCAGCTGCGCCAGCCTTGCACTCAGTGTCTTGGGTGTCACACTGTCCGGCGGTCAAACCGCTTGCCTTACCTGCGGCCGAGTTCGCAGTATTAGCGCAGGCGTTATGTTGCTCGTCACATGAGCGCCCGATGGCAGCAGCTAGGTTGAGGAAACTAGAACCCCCAACGAGGAAGCCGCGATCTCCGGCCACAACTGGCGGAGGAGCACCACCAACTGAGGACGTCAAAGGTGTCAGTCACAGACAAGGTCTTATGGGACAAAGTGACACGTACGAGAGCCAGTGAAGGTTTGAAGGTTTGCGCCGGAAGAAGTAGCACTCGCGGCGGCAGAGCTGACGGCGCTGATTGTGTAAGGTGTAAATACTGCAAGTTGGCTACAACGAAGACGATAACTTACGCAGCCGACGAAACAGTCGCAGTCGCAGCAGATGCTGTCTCGACCGCCGATGAAGCTTCAATAATGGAAGACGTAACTGCAGTAGCTGAAGCGTCAACAGAGCTCGACGCGGCAGTTGCAGACCCAGAACCGGAGACCGCAGCATCGATCTCGTCGGGTGTGGCATCGTCGACAAGAAGATTCTGCGAGAAGATGCATCCGTTCGGATCGTTCGCGTCATCGCACGTGTTCCCCTTCCCAGTATCGTCGTCCAAGTTGCCAGGCGCGAACGTCCCAGACTTCAGCGCGTCCTGTGGGTCTCCGCCGACGGAGTGGATCTGCTGCGCAAGTGCAAGCACGATCGCCTTGTTCGTCGCAGCGGCGCCTGTCGATGCCGGATCTTGATGCTGCTGGATAGCCGCAATCTCGGGGTTCACAGCAGTTAGGCTAGTGCACTTGTTCGAAGCGAGGCCCACTTTTCCGGTGTTGCGCTCGAGCGCGCGGAAGATGAGTGCGTTCACCTGACCAGACACGTCGCCAGCAGTCTTCGCATTAGTGAATGCTTGGTCTGCGGTTGCCTGCTGCAGGCAATCGGGGTCCTAAAAAAGTGAAATCAGGGCTAGTGAGGGAAAGAGGAACAGAATCCGGCTTGCCGTGAGTTTGCCAAGCCCAGCCGCTGCAGCAGCATTGCCGAGGAGGGCAAATACGGGATCGGTGATCTCGTCCGGGTTGTTGAGATTTAGACTGGCGCGGACCGACGTGATGATGGGCTCATGCGAATGTTCTATTGCGTGAGACGTTAACTTCCAATGAAGAACGTAGTATACTTATGCAGATACATGCCTTGCGGAACTTCGCGCCGAATGGGAAGGGCTCTAACCGAAGAGAAGGTGAACAGCAGTGAAAGCACAACGATGTGGCAACAGATCATGCTGGGTAGCTCGTGGAAGAAAACCGGATCAAGCAAGGGAAGGAACTGAATGCTGAATGAAAGGACCGCCAGGGACTGGTAGGAAACGCGTTGAAAGAGGAAGTGTAGGACAGCCATGAGACGTACCTAAGAACTTGAATAAAGCGACAAGAACCTGTCTTGGCTGGAGAAAACCAAATCGGAGGACACCTGGAGGTGGAAGAATTGAATGAGGATTGCGGGACCCGCACGCGACACATTTATACCTCTCGCGTCGTTTCCACGGGCGTCTTCTGTTGCTAGACCCTCTAGCTTCCTACATCCGTTTACACCAGACGCGGCGGGCGGGTTCTTTCAGGTTCATAAACTG